>JARFJB010002232.1:3935000-4415000 GCA_036346205.1 Vesta saturnalis | reverse complement strand
GTACACAAATTATTAATAATTTCAGCAATTTGTATCTATAATAGAAGACTACACAGGTTAATGTGACTAATACTAAAATAAATTCTTTCATATAAGCATTATGCTGTATATGATAATTTAGCAAACATTTCGTTTCAACCTATGGGCTGCAG
Source organism: Vesta saturnalis (assembly GCA_036346205.1). Lineage (NCBI taxonomy): Eukaryota > Metazoa > Arthropoda > Insecta > Coleoptera > Lampyridae > Vesta > Vesta saturnalis. The sequence goes on along the minus strand of JARFJB010002232.1, from coordinate 4,414,848 downwards.
ACCTAATGAATACATTTACAGTCATAAGTTGCAAGACATTTAAACATTTAAGTCATCATAACACTAATTTTGATTCTAACACAAGTCTTGTGTTCAATACTTGCATATAAAATTAAAATGAATTTATTCAAACGACCAGGATGCTTGTGAATAGAAAGGGACGTTGGGTTGAGCGGTAGGAATTGGTTGATAAAGAACTCCAGATCCGTTAACAGGGGGATAATCACTAGGAGGGGGGTATACGTATGGTGGATATAATACTGCAGTTTGTGGTATTCCGTGAAGTGGTTGTGAACCTGGTGGTAGAGCTACGATCTGTTGTTGTGTTATTGTATGATTTGAACGTGGTGGTAAGTACATTCCCTCATGCGGATTTGCAGAAAATGCAGGAGGATGAAGATATTCAGGAGCCAGTAGATTAGGTAAAGGTGGACAAAGCGATGCAGTTGTGATTGGTTGTGTTGCTACCGTATGATTTGTATATAATGGTGAAGGTGTTCCTTCATATGGACTTGTACAAAATACAGAGGGATAAGGATATGCAGGTGATGGTATACCAAAAGGGGGCGTCGAAATTTCTTGCGGTGTAACTGAAATATTTGTATAGTGGTATGTTCCGCTATGAGGATTTGTAGGTAATGCGGCGGAATAAGCGTATGAAGGAGCTGATATTCCGAATGTATTAGGATAGAGACACCCAGGAGCTGGTGTGTCAGGTGGCAGACGACTGAAATGTGGAGGTGTTATGTGTTGTGATGCTCCTGCAGGATTTGAATGTAGTAGTAAATGTCTTTTTACATGTGTATTTGGAGCAAATGCAGTGTAATGACATAAAAGAGCTTCAGGAACTCCAGATGCTACTGCAGGCGGCAGTGACTTAGGAGGTGTTTCTACCTTTACTTTTCTATGACTATTGGTTTGTTTGGCTATAGCTGGTTTTGGAGAAAAAGGTGGACTGTCAAGTCGTAGCTCACAGATTTGCTGGCCTGGATAAACGGCAAGTACCTAAAACACATCTTAATTATGAATATTCATGAAATATTTAATAATAATAGACATTCATTCATAAATACAAACACAAACAAAACTATATTCTTATTCTATTGGTATGTTGTATATTTTTCATTCCATTAGTATCCGTTCAAAAGAGAATTATAAATAGGACTGTCCTGCTTCCAATAAGCCTACAGTTTGGCCTGTAAAAATATATTGTTGAATTTAATAAATTTACAAAATAGTAAAATCTGCATTGCTAATTGTAGACAGTAATGTTAATTTTGCATTCAAAGTGAATATTTTCCCCATATGAAGTTTATTTTTTCACATATTAAAGTGCATTAAAAGGGCAAATACCTGATTGCAAATTATATATATATATATATATATATATATATATATATATATATATATATATATATATATATATATATATATATATATATATATATATATATATATATATATATATATATATATATATATATATATATATATATATATATATATATATATATATATATATATATATATATATATAATCCTGTAGGGCAAATCACCCTTTAATCCTGAAACTGATTAATGCAGGATTTTGTTATAAATTAACTAATAGTTCCTTGTTTTATTTTATTGTGCATAGTGTTATATTTACTACAACTTTGCGGTTTTTTGGAGGTATTTTATATTTTTCGTTTATTTAGAACAATTATGTAGGAAAACTAATTATTTTTCTAGCGTTTTAAAAGTAAGTACATAAGCATGTTATACAGTCTTCATTGTGGGCGTTTACTTATTCCGTTCCTTTTTTCTGTTTGAATTAGTAGGATTTAACTAGTCAACTATAATATATACTAATCCGAAGCTAACCTCAACCACATATAGTTTATACCTGCTTGTATGTACATCATTTGTTTATTCTAATGAAAATATATTATTCATTGAACGGTTCTATTGAACAGACACTCAACAAATAGGAGCTTTATTTATGTAGTTCAAAGGCAGGAATACTTCTTAACTATCCTACATGTTGATATTTGAGAGCCATCTACTGGCATGTGACTTTCATTACTAAACGCTCACATGTAGTGATATAATTATTCTAATATAAATGCATTATGCGATAAATAGCGTTCAAGCTCTAGTATTCTCAACATGTAAATCAATACGTACTAGAAATTTTTGGGAACCGGCGGTCTTACAACGTAAGACTTAAAAAGTCGGTTAATTAATGAACCAAACACTGTAGGCTATTGACATAGTCTGCGTTTCTTGTTACAGTCAATAGTGTTCTACAGACACATTTTAAAATTGTATTGCCTAGAGTCACTTGATGTGGATTACTGAATTAGTATTATTGTTATCAGTTTTCTTAAAAATGGGATACTGGATATTTTACAAGTTTGCAGGTTTATACTGTCTTAGAAATGCGATCAATATATAACCGTTATTTTGTACATTATATAAGTACTTTATTTGTTGTAAGTAGTACATAATATACTTACATAAACAAAGGTATTATATAGTGCGCGTGTTTGAAGGTTTTGTCATATAGTATTTATCAGTAGTAAAATAAAAGAATTATGGTGCGGAAGAGTAAAACGAAAGTGTAGAAAGGAAATTTTGAGGTTGAGGTAGTTCTTATAAAAGGTGTATGAAAGAGTTTTCTGAGGTAAAAACCCCCTAACAAAATTTGTAGCTACGCCTTGAAATAAACTTCAAAACATTACGTAACTTCGTAACATTTGTTGTTTCTCTATCATACGCAAATGTATTAAAAATTCCTAAACTATCTTCATTAATGTAAACAAACAACTGAACAAGCTTAATCGTCAGAAGAGAAAGCGGTGTCTTTAATAAAAGCAAAATGTCAACGCTCCTAAGTATTCATATCTTTCATAAGGAGAACTATGTCAACTTCCAAACTCACATTTTTTCAATCGTCTTTCATTTTCTTTTCTTTCCACACCGTCGTTTAATTTATTACTAATAAATGTTATGTGACTGTGACGACACTAAACCTTCAAACACATATGAAAGCAATATCCTGTCTATATATATATATATATATATATATATATATATATATATATATATATATATATATATATATATATATATATACTAGGTGAATCAGACCACCTGTATCAGTAAGTCGTAGAGTCTTAACTTTACTTGTGACTTCCTTTAAATGTGTTTCTGCCTCATTGTTTCTTTGGAATGTATATCATAGGTATTTTATTTCATTTGTTTTTTGTATTTCTTCTTCGTTCCATTTCTATTTTTCTTCTTTATGTCTTCCTACTCTCTTTCTAAAAAAATTATAATCTTTGATTTTTCTACATTTAATTCCATACTCCTTTTCTGTAAATACCGCTGGAATCTTATCATCATATCTTTCATTATTTGTTCCTTTTCTTTTACCAGAAGTACTAAGCCATCAGCATATGCTAATGACCAAATCTTCCTTTTACCAGTTGTCACTCCACCTGCTTGTCACTACCTTAATTTAATTTTCAAGTCTGATATATATATATATATATATATATATATATATATATAATACTGAGTGGGCATCCCTGTGGTAGTCCTCTTTGTGTCCAAAACCTTTTAGATGTCTTTTCATTAACTTTGACAATGCTTACGGTTTCTTCGTAGAGTTCTTTTATTCACATAAGCATGTGTTGTTGTATTCCTTTTCTTTCCATCATGTCTATCATGTCTATTCTCCATGCCGAAGGCTGCCTTGAGATCAACAAAAAATGTAAATCGTGACCATCGACAAGTAGTTCTTGAGGTTGTTTCGTAAACTGCATCATTCGGTTGTTGATAGTATACTGACCAATTCATATGCTGCCCGGGAGTGGAGTATTAAACACCTTAATAAACAAATTACCTGTTGAACTGCATATTCCGGGTTATCGATATTGCGGACCAGGAACAAAGCTACAGAAACGATTAGCTCGCGGCGATCCAGGTATAAATCCTCTAGACGAAACTTGAAAACAACACGATATCGCCTATCATAATTCTAACGGTTTAACAAGCTGTCATCAACCAGATAGGGTGGTTCGAGATCAAGCTTTGAATCGTGTACGCTCGAAGGATTCAAGTTTTGGTGAGAAAACAGGGGCCTTTGCCGTAGCGAACGCTATGAAGGTTAAAACCACGTTGGGTATGGGTGCTAAGAAGAAGAAGATGAAGAGGTGCTCATTTAGAGGTGGAATTTTAAAACCCATTCGAAAATCCGTTAAACGTCTGATCAAAGATGATAATCTGAAGAAACTTATTGACGTCAGTCTATCGGTCGCTAAGAAGGCTGTTAGGATTGCCGACGGAAAGAAGAAGGTGCAATTACCCACAATCATTCCGATACCTAAAACTGGCGGCTTTCTCTGACTCCTAGTACCTCTATTCGCCGGTCTCTTAGCTGCAGGTGCTCTCGCCGGTGGTGCGAGCGGTTTAGCTAAAGCTGTCAACGACGCTTCGGAGGCGAAGAAGCAATTAGAGGAGGCTCAAAGTCATAACCCAACAATGGAGGTGGTGGCTCAAAGAAGTGTCAAAGGACTTTATTTGCACCCCCACAAGAAGGGATGTGTTTTATACTTGAAACCATATCCAAAAAACTTATAAACTGGACTCGAAGAGCATTAACCGATTCCGATCTAAATAAGTATGCTAAAGATGTGCCATTCTTTAGAGGAGAGCATATGCGCGATGCTTTACCCTATACACCAGATCTTAATGAGTGGGTTGCTTTCAAGAAACGCGGTCATGATGTGATCTACTACGATAGCTTCGGAGATTTAGCGTCACCACTTGAAATAATTAGATATTTAAGAGATTGTAAAATTAGATATAACTATGATAAGCAACAAAATTATAATACATTTATATGTGGACATTTATGTTTAGATTTTCTATATAATAAATAGCTTGAAATATTATTTGTTTATTTGTAGTCATGTCTTAAATGTTCACGTTGACGGGCGAAGGAAATGTGCTTAGTGCAACGTATTTTCCGCCAATCGGACTTGGTCCTAATAACCAGTATGTGTTAGGATTGTTAGGATTGTACGGTTGCAATTCCATACGAAATATTCATGAGGGTAACAACAAGTTTTGTTATATTACGCAAACTGGCGAGCTTAAAAAGGTTACGATTCCAAGCGGTGTATGAAAATGTGAAAATTAACAAATTTCTACAGCGTAAGATTAACCCGCATAAGATGATCGACTTTATATTAAGAGCAAACAATACGCTAATATGTGAAGTTAAATCTATACATAACGTAGACTTTAGAAAAGAGGATTCTATTAGGCGCATGCTCGACTTCTCACCTAACGTTTACAGAGCAGACCACGTCCACGAATCTGATTTAGATGTTCAAGTAATTCACGCTACAAATATACATGTATAGTGTAATTTAACTGGAGGCGCATACAGGAACAGTGAGCAGGAATACAATTTCCGAGTTTGACGTACACGTTAAACCAGGTTATAAATTAATCAAGGAGCCGGCTACAGTTATTTATTTACCTGTACTTACACGACGTATAGATAACATAACCTTGAAATTGGTTGATCAAGAGGGTCGATCAGTGAACTTTGGTAACAAGAAAGTAACTATTAGATTGGTACTGATGAAGTATGGGCCTTAAGGTTTTCGGTAGTAGGTCTCTATCTGCAGACCACAGCACATCGTTAACTGAAGGTGATGTTCAGTTTCTACAATATCTCGGCTATAATGTATTAAGACGATATGGAAGAAGCCCTGAAAGGTTTATTCACAGCAATACAGCAACTCCGATGAGATAAATCTGGTATTGCAAAAATCCAATCTCATTACAGCTACTTACGATAGTGTTATATATTTAAAAGGTACTTTAACCCCTAATGAAGCAAACAAAACATGTAATCTCACGAATAATGCACCTCTCTTCCTCTTTGATGAGATTCGATTCATGTTAGGCGACCAGGTGATTGAAAGCGCACGTTTACCTGTTATTAACAGCACCATTGGAGGATATTACTCATATACTGCAGATCAAAGTACATGTATATCGTATGCAGGATGGAGTCCGCAATACATGCCTCTTCAACTGTTAAACAGCACCAATACCGCCTTTTGTGTGTGTGTTGGGATTTGCAGAGGGTTATACGAAGCCTCTAGTCAACATACGCTGGTACTGGTTCGTTCCAAGACAGATGTCGACTGCTACTGCGGTGAAACGGGTGTTAAGATCAACTTGACGAAAGTTACGTGGAAAGTTCCATGTGTAATTCCGAATGATGTTATAAAGCTGTCTATCTATCAGAAGATTAATAAAAATTCACCGACACAAGTTGATTTTCACGCTCGAGATTTGTACATATATCCGGCCTTACCCGCATCAACGTCAACGGTTTAGGCGGCAAAGAGAAGTACTGGGTTTCAACGTCCTCAATGGTTACTGGTTGCTTTCCATACCAAGAAGCGAAATAATAGGGAAGAAAGTGTAGCAAAATTCGATAACTTAAATATCTCGAATATAAAAGCAAATATTAATAATGGAAGATATCCGTACGAACAGTAAAATCTCGTTTTCGCTGATAAGAAAGACGTGGATGCTTACAAAGAATATTTAAGCTTTCGAAATCAATATTATAATTCGCCACAAGGTTCTATGCTTAGTTACGAACAACTTCAGAGTCAACCGGTATTTATAATCAAATACACACGCCAAAACGAGAGTATTCATAATGTAGTTATTGATTTGAAATTGAAAGTTGAAGCATCTTCGGCCTTTGCGCGATGTATTAATTGAGTATGAACCATTTACTAGCATTGTACGTAAAATGTAATTATAATGCGAAGCTGAACAAAGTTGTATATTGAATCACATTAATATAATACTGTTTCACATAATATCACATAATTTCTGGAATCGTGAAATAGGCGCCTGGAAACCAACCAATAGTTGGAGTATAGCATGTAAACGCTCCTTATTAGAACCTATTTCAAATTTCAAGTTTTTCTGCCATAACAATTGCAGGAACCTAGATCTACTTACTATACCACTAGATGGAGCCGTGATCAAATTCTAATCCGTTTTTAAAAGCCTCTACCAACCTCTATTAAAATACTCATTTACATAATATGTTTATTTTTACATATATTTCACACGTATGGTCTATTAATGCATAAAGCTACATCTTTTATAATTTTTTGCGGGAAGATGTGTACAATTTCAGTTAAAAATGGAAAGCAATCTAAGATTTTGACAGAAAAGTTTGTCTCTGGGTAATATACTTTCTTCGTCTCTCAGACCTTCATTATATACACTCTTTGCTACTCATTTATAAAATCGAATAATTACGGTAATGATTCATATAATTCAGCTTCTGATTTATCACCTCCACAGCCGAAAAGAATGGGTAGATAGTCTGCTCGGATAATAATACTACATTGTCTCCTCTGCTTGTTCTGATTCGCTTTTCTTCGTCGGTAATAAACAACAATTCAATTTTTATACCATAACCTATATCTGTTTTTATTAAATGCATTAATTATGTATTTATTCAATTTTAACAAACGATTACATTTAGAATGTGCGCCGGATGTTGTTTCTATATTACTACAAAGCAATAATAAAATCTGTATTTTAATTGTAAAATATAAACACTAACTAGTATTTTAATTGTAAAATGTATATAGTATATAGTAATATAGTATACATTAGCGATTATTTCTCTAGAATGCGCGCCGGATGTTGTTTCCATCTCAACTTCTCGAATACGTTCTCTTTCTAACGTCAACGAGAATTGAAAAGCTACTCATCAATGATTGTGACGTCAGCTTAAATATGTATGTAAATCAGTCAGGATATTTATTTGAAAATGCAAATTTCCTTTTCTATTTTTATTACTTCAAAACATAGTTTATATTTATTATTATTAAATACATGCTATTACATTAATTAAAGCATATGATAATGATTTCTAGATTTACATTCTGCATTACATATCTAACAAAGCTCGGTGCCGAGAGGCAATGGTACATATTTACCATGCCAGCTTTCCGTAGTTCGATTCCCAACAAAATCTTTGCGTTTTAATTAATTTTTTCTATAATAGCCATATGCTTACCTGCTCATTTCACCTTTGCCAATCAAGATGTTGTTTCTACAGCTAACAACTGTCTGTTTTCTTCTATTTTCAATATAATTTTTATATATTCATTATTTTGGAATATAATGCAAGTAGAAAATGTAATTACATACAAAAGAAGATAACCGAGTGATCATTCATGCACTTTTGACTTATTTATTTTTAAATTCACTCAAAAATTAATGATTTAAATATAAATATTTATCTTACCTTACGTATAGCACCAATAAATAATTTTTCTAAACAATGTTACAGAGTAATTATCACAGGTTAAAGGTGAATATTTATGTCTGTGGTTTCTAGATAGTAAAAACCTGTGTTTAATCTTGCACGGATTAAACAGGATATTTTAACAATTTGTACCAACCCTTTTTGAGTTGTATTAAATAATACACTAATTTAAGGTCTTTCATTCGTTCTGTTGTAAATATAAGAAAAATTTTGATTATTGAAATATAGGTATGTGGTAGGCAACTTCATTTGCATTTCTTTTTAAGGGTACATATTTCTTAAAGGTTTATACTACCTCTTCAAATTATTTTTCTGATCATTTTATTCGCGCATTACGTCATCATTGACTTAATTCTTTGCGCAAATCCTTTCGCGCACAACTACATCATCTAATTTCAAAGCCTCCATGTTTTGCACACCCTTATGACTGCTGTGAGTGCAGAAAGCATTTTTTGGGTTTTCCCCTAAATTTTAGTGTAAAGTGCCATTAATTTGATGGTAAGATATTTTAACGCATTATACAAAAAATTAAAACTTTAACTTTTACATTTAATATTACCGCTTTAGATTGCACAATTAATTTTACTGTTGCGTACGCTTTCATTTTATGATTGCAATTTTTGCATTCAAAACTTCAAAATAATGCAATAAATATTGGATTCAAAATTTCGAGAAGAAATTTATGAGATAAAATTCCTTTCATGGGTTGGTTTACTACGTAAAGCATTATTTCAAGATATTGCGCAATAATGGTGCAAGGATGACATCACCTTGGTTGACCGTTTCGTAAACATTTAGATACCAGAGGTTTTTAAAAAATTTGTGTACAAACATTTTACAAAGGTATTTATGTAATGATTTTTTTTGTAATTTAAGGATAGTTTTAAGATATATTGTATTTAATCATATCAAATGTGTAACATACAAAAATTCATTGGTGCATAATTCTGTTAATTGCTAGAAAATTATCCATTTTTAACTTCTTCTCGATATGTACTAAACGTACAATTCGTACAATCAGTGTTCAAAAACACTGCAGTGGTTTACATGTCTTCAGTTGGGTAATTTAACAAAAATCCTGTTAATGTTAATAATTCTATCACAAGTAAATAGGTATGACATCTGTAGGCGTGTAGCCAAACTCTGTACTATACAATGGTTGTAAATACCAATACTTGGGTGTGCGTGTGCGTGTGCGTGTTTGTGTGCGTGTGCGTGTGCGTGTGCATGTGTGTGTGTGTGTGTAATTTCAACCTTGCACACTTTTGTATCAGCATGTTTGTTGCAATAATTAACCTGCTTTATATTTATTCTACTTACTAATCGTTTTACATATTTCTTAATTGTTATGTCTTAATTCTAATTATATTTCTCAATTTATTACTAAAAAATTTATAAAATTTATATAATAAGAGTAAATAAATGTAAAAAGTGTTCTCCGATACAAATCGTCAAACTAACTGGAGATACTAGCCATTCACCACTAATAATGCCTTCGTCCCAGTCGGTAGTTTAAGTAGGGTGGTTCATTCGATTTGCTTAATTTCCACTAAACTGCTCGCTTACTTCCACCGAACATAAATAATAAAAAATTGTAATGTAACACTAATAAAATAATCTCGGCCGTCAAGTTATTTTTTTTCTATGCTCGGAAGAACTAAACCGAGTTTACACTAAAAATTTATCAAAATGTAAAACAATAAAAAATATTCAAATATGTTTATTAACAGTTAATTGGTAACATACAAAAATTCATTGGTGCATAATTCTGTTAATTGCTAGAAAATTATCCATTTTAACTTCTTCTAGGTATGTACTAAACTTACAATTCGTACAATCAGTGTTGAAAAACACTGCAGTAGTTTACATGTCTTCAGTTGGGTAATTTAACAAAAATCCTGTTAATGTTAATAATTCTATCAAAAGTAAATAGGTATGACATCTGTAGGCGTGTAGCCAAACTCTGTACTATACAATGGTTGTAAATACCAATACTTTAAGTTAGTTTACGAAATTCTCGTAAGAGGGCGAGGTTTAATGTATCAAATAACCAATGGGAAATCGTTTTATTGAACATAAATCTAATAGATCACAAATTCGATTTTGATACCAAAAATTTGCACTTTCTTGTCCGCCATGTTGGGGACGCTACGAAAATTCTGTGATTTCTTTTACACTTGCTAATATACGAAATTGTTTCGGATTCTGGTAAAAGATGTGAAACCAATAGGAATTTCTACCAAATTTTCTATTCCTATTGATCGCAAACTTTGCGGATTTTAAACAAAATTTAATAGTGTCCAATAAGGGGTAAGATTTACAGTTTTTCTCATTTGCTACTAATTTAAAATCTTCCTTCTTAGGGAACAGAACCCATACAATCTACAAGTATAAAATTTCCATTTCCAAATAATAGATATATTATACACTATATGGGTACACACCACAGAAAAATATGAATTTAATTAACTTTCGCAAGTATTCAGAGCGGATTTAATCCAACTCATAACCGCTTTACCAAAAAAATTAAATAGAGATAAAAATACTTACAATATTTATAATATGTTTCTCTTTTCACGATGGAAGGCCTTCCACTCAATTACCCCTGAAAGAGAAGCTTAAAAAAAATTACGCTAACAGCGCGTAAGAAAATTATTTACATTTACCAAAACAGAAACTTGCTGCCGTTGTACACCAAAATTATAACAAATACATTTTTAATCGGTAAAGTTCAAATTTACACCCAAAATCAAAATAATCGTTAAGTAACCTTTATACGGGAATGATATACCTATAGTCATACCAATTTACAGTGCGTTCAGATAGCAAATAGCGAGTTTTATCTTAAAGTATGAAATAGCAGTTAAATTATGACCCTAGTAACTTATATAGAATACAAAAGTCCAAGTCTATTTACAATGAGAAGTAGCAACTAGTGAATGTTATCCTAAAGTCAAATTATATTCAAAATAAAAAATAGCAAATAACAAGTTGATAGCAGTTCTACAATAACGGCTGCATAACGGTGTTAAATATTTATATCTTTATCACGTGAGGAGTCGGCCTATGAACAGTAGTAGATATGCAAATGGCCGCCAACTCGACCACATCAACGATGAGGTTTGCATTCCAAAAAGAATATTGAAAGCCGCAAGAGTAATGTTGCCAGTAACGTTATATGAAGCACTAAAATATTTTGTGTCTGTGGTTGAATATTAATAGTACATTGAGATTTGCATTTATAACTAATTAGCGTAGGTATGTATATTTATAGTGTGTACTTCTAGTCAATAACTAATCAATTGTTGTTCTAGTACCTTCATATCACTCCAAATGAGTTATAGTATAATGAGGAAGTCATAGATGTATACGAAATAAAACATGCACTAATCTGACCTGTTAACACCAACAGATTACGCTGGTTACCTCACACCAGTTCCATAAATGGAAAATATAACCACTATCACGAAAATAGTTAAACAGCACGCATGAAGTAGATGTAGTTACATATAACCCAATTTACGGTAACATCCGAGAAGCCAGTTTCAAAATATGTAACGATTAATAAGGTTTCCTGTTACTTTTATTTTTCGGTTTCTATTTTCGCTAAAAAGGAAAGGGTAGGTAAGCACGAAGATAAGAGAAGTTTACGAGCTTACCACTATGTTGTAAGACGTGCGATAAATGTAAAAAACCACGAGCCTGTTAAGTTCGAATCTAAAATTTTATACTTGTAGATTGTATGGATTCCGTTCCCTAAGAAGGAAGATTTTAAATTAGTACCAAATGAGAAAAACTGTAATTCTTACCCCTTATTGGACACTATTAAATTCTGTTTAAAATCCGCAAAGTTTGCGGTCAATAGGACTAGAAAATTTGGTATAAATTCCTATTGGTTTGACATCTTTTACCAGAATCCGAAACAATTTCGTATATTAGCAAGTGTAAAATAAATCACAGAATTTTCGTAGCGTCCCCAACATGGCGGACAAGAAAGTGAAAATTTTTGTTATCAAAATCAAATTTGTGATCTATTAGATTTATGTTCAATAAAACGATTTCCCATTGGTTATTTGATACATTAAACCTCGCCCTCTTACGAGAATTTCGTAATCGTTACATATTTTGAAACTGACTTCTCGGATGTTACCGTAAATTGGGTTATATGTAACTACATCTACTTCATGCGTGCTGTTCAACTATTTTCGTGTTAGTGGTTATATTTTCCATTTATGGAACTGGTGTGAGGTAACCAGCGTAATCTGTTGGTGTTAACAGGTCAGATTAGTGCATGTTTTATTTCGTATACATCTATGACTTCCTCATTATACTATAACTCATTTGGAGTGATACGAAGGTACTAAAACAACAATTGATTAGTTATTGACTAGAAGTACACACTATAAATATACATACCTACGCTAATTAGTTATAAATGCAAATCTCAATGTACTATTAATATTCAACCACAGACACAAAATATTTTAGTGCTTCATATAACGTTACTGGCAACATTACTCTTGCGGCTTTCAATATTCTTTTTGGAATGCAAACCTCATCGTTAATGTGGTCGAGTTGGCGGCCATTTGCATATCTACTACTGTTCATAGGCCGACTCCTCACGTGATAAAGATATAAATATTTAACACCGTTATGTAGTCGTTATTGTAGAACTGCTATCAACTTGTTATTTGCTATTTTTTATTTTGAATATAATTTGACTTTAGATAACATTCACTAGTTGCTACTTCTCATTGTAAATAGACTTGGACTTTTGTATTCTATATAAGTTACTAGGGTCATAATTTAACTGCTATTTCATACTTTAAGATAAAACTCGCTATTTGCTATCTGAACGCACTGTAAATTGGTATGACTATAGGTATATCATTCCCGTATAAAGGTTACTTAACGATTATTTTGATTTTGGGTAAATTTGAACTTTACCGATTAAAATGTATTTGTTATAATTTTGGTGTACAACGGCAGCAAGTTTCTGTTTTGGTAAATGTAAATAATTTTCTTACGCGCTGTTAGCGTAATTTTTTAAGCTTCTTCAGGGGTAATTGAGTGGAAAAGAGAAACATATTATAAATATTGTAAGTATTTTTATCTCTATTTAATTTTTGGTAAAGCGGTTATGAGTTGGATTAAACCGCTCTGAATACTTCCGAAAGTTAATTAAATTCATATTTTCTGTGGTGTACCATAGTGTATAGTATATCTATTATTTGAAATGGAAATTTTATACTTGTAGATTGTATGGGTTCTGTTCCCTAAGAAGGAAGATTTTAAATTAGTAGCAAATGAGAAAAACTGTAAATCTTACCCCTTATTGGACACTATTAAATTTTGTTTAAAATCGCAAAGTTTGCGATCAATAGAATAGAAAATTTGAGAAATTCTATTGGTTTCACATCTTTTACCAGAATCCGAAACAATTTCGTATATTAGCAAGTGTAAAAGAAATCACAGAATTTTCGTAGCGTCCCCAACATGGCGGACAAGAAAGTGCAAATTTTGGTATCAAAATCAATTTTGATCTATTAGATTTATGTTCAATAAAACGATTTCCCATTGGTTATTTGATACATTAAACCTCGCCCTCTTACGAGAATTTCGAAACTAACTTAAAGTATTGGTATTTACAACCATTGTATAGTACAGAGTTTGGCTACACGCCACAGATGTCATGCCTATTTACTTTGATGGAATTATTAACATTAACAGGATTTTGTTAAATTACCCAACTGAAGACATGTAAACTACTGCAGTGTTTTTCAACACTGATTGTACAATTGTAAGTTTAGACATACCTAGAAGAAGTTAACAATGGATAATTTTCTAGAAATTAACAGAATTATGCACAATGAATTTTTGTATGTTACCAATTAACTGTTAATAAACATATTTGAATATTTTTATTGTTTTACATTTTGATAAATTTTAGTGTAAACTCGTTTAGTTCTTCCGAGCATAGAAAAAATACTTGACGAGATTATTTTATTAGTGTTACATTACAATTTTTATTATTTATGTTCGTGGAAGTAAGCGAGCAGTTTAGTGAAATTAAGCAAATCAAATAAACCACCCTACTAAACTACCGACTGACGAAGGCATTATTAGTGGTGAATGTAGTATCTCCAGTTAGTTTGACGATTTGTATTGGAGAACACTTTCTACATTTATTTACTCTTATTACATTATTATTTAAAATTTATTACACCACTTATTTTATAAATTTTTTAGTAATAAATTGAGAAATATAATTAGAATTAAGACATAACAATTAAGAAATATGTAAAACGATTAGTAAGTAGAATAAATATAAAGCAGGATAATTATTGCAACAAACATGCTGATACAAAAGTGTGCAAGGTTGAAATTACACACACACATGCACCCGCACACGCATACGCACACGCACACAAACACGCACACGCACACCCACACCCACACACACAACAACAAAACAAATACCCACCACAACACACCACAACACCATACCACACAACAGACACACACACACACACAAACACAAACACAAACACAAAACAAAAAAACACAAACACACAAACACACAAACACACAAACACACAAACACTCAAACACACTAACACACAAACACACACACTACACATCACACACACACACAGAACATACACACACACACAACATCACACATCACACACACATCACACTCACATCACACTCACACATCACACACACACACCCACACACACACACACACACTACACTCAACACACTCACACAACACACACACACATCACACACTCACACACTCACACACTCACAACACTCACACACACATCACACACTCACACCACACCACACACTCACACCACACACCACAACACACACACACTCACACACACACACTACACACCACTCACATCACACACACTCACAACACATCACACACTCCACACACTCAACACATCACACACTACCACACACTCACACACTCACAACACACTCACACACTCACACTCACACACATCAACCTCACACTCCACACTCACACACACACTCACACTCACACACTCACACAATCACACACTCACACACTCACACATCAACAACACTCACAACTACATAACACTACACACTACACACACCACACTCACACACTCACACACCTCACACCTCACACACTCACACACACATCACCACACCACTCACACCTCCATACACTCACACCTCACACACTCACACCTCACACACACACACTCACACACTCACACACTCACACACTCACACACTCACACACACACACACATACACTACAACTACACACTCACAACTCACAAACACTCACACTAACACACACACCATCACACACACTCACACCTCACACCTCACACGCTCACACTCACACATACACGCTCAACCTCACCTACACCTCACACCTCACACTACAAACACATCACACCAAACACCCACAACCCACTACCTCACATCTACACACACCAAACTTATCACCTCACCTCACTAATAAAACTACACTACACTACACCTCACCATTACTCACCCATCACAATGCACTGTATACTCGCACTCTCACTCATGCACTGCACTTGCATGCACTTTGCACTCGCACTGACTGCACGCGCACACACACACACACACACACACACTGTACATTATAACTAGTAAGCACAAAAAGGCGCTTAAGTGAATAAACATGACCTATTAACTGGGTCAAACAATAAACTACGTAATATTGAAATCTGTATATAAGGTGTAAATAATACCAAATAAATCAGTCTTTGAATGAATCCCATTTTTGTTCAATTACTCAAACAGGGTTGTGAGGTCTAGTCTACAATTGGTACGAGTGACGGCGTATCCCTTACATTAAACCCCAAATACTCAATCTCTATAATCAGAGAATTAGACATGGTCCTTCAAACCACCACCAACGGCAGCAGCTATTGAACATCAGCCTATTGAAGACATCAACACCACTAGCTACATTCAATTCACCACCACCACCGCCAGAAGAAGTTACAACAGCAAGTCTACCTCGGTAAACTATAAGGATTTACGCCCCTTATAGGGAAGAAGAAACATAACGACAGTGGGTGAGAAAATCAAGCTGTATAAATAAGAAACGACACAAGACTCAAAACGAAAAATGGCGAAGATAAACAAATTGGCCAACAACCAAAATGAAATTGGCAAGGCTATGGAGAAGATGTTTACAAATATGAAGAAAGATACGGCGGCACGAAAGAACAAGGTGTACACTAATGAACGTCGCAATGCATTGGAAACATGTTGGGAAGATGCGAATAGCACACATAATGAAATATCCAAACTGCAGAAAGATGATCATGACAATTGGGTAAACTATACAATCACATTAAGAACTATCTGACAGAACTGGAAAAAAAGATAACAACCACCTCGCAAGAAGACGATGGGGTCGACAAAGAACAAGAACAGCGATTGAAACGTCAAGAGATCAAGATACAACAACTAGGTGCTCTATTACAACAAGTAGAAGAAAGATTGAAGAAAGAAGAAAACACAGTCCAACTTAAGTTATGGCAAAACAAGATTCAGCGCCAATGGACTACAATTGAAGAACTGCACGAACACATCAAGGTACATGAAACAAAACATCAGGACAACTATTTTTCAAACAACGAGTTTGAGAAAACCGAACAATGGTGTGACCAAATAAGCATCGAACTCGGAAACAAAATACAGATGGTTGGAGACAAGACATGCAGCATCAAGATGTCAGAAATAAAGCTACCTATGTTCAGCAGTGGCTATGAAAATTGGATGACATTCCAAGCCCTGTTTGACAAAATAATACATTCTCATAAAACGGTGACAACAATAGAAAAAATGCAGTACCTTAAAAGCAATGTCACAGGAGAAGCATCAAAACTAATCCAGCACCTTCAAATAGCTGTAAACCTCATCTACGAAATATATAACCATTACAACAAAATCCTAGACGTAAACCGTGGTCAAGGCAGCTTTTACGACCTTATCACTGAAGTCCATATAAAGGAGCTTGTAACATCAGCATCAAAAAAGCTACCATCCAACATACAAATACTAACACGTCCAATAATAAAGATGTCTGTAAAACAAGATGAACAACAAATCCATGTATCAGGATACTTCATCATTACAGAAATCATGCAGTATGTCGTATTGAAAATAACTCCGATACCACTGAAGATCAAAAACGGGACATATGGGATAATAGAAGTAGTAACTGGAGTCATTGCCGTAGAATACAACTCTCAACTCTACTTCCAGATATCAGACGAAGAACTAAGAATCAGTGTATTCATCGGAAGACATACAACGAGCAGAGACCGAATTGTATAATAGATCAACTATACCAACGAGTGGCCAAGAATTAATGCAGGACATTAATACACAAAATAGATGGAATAATCTGGAAACAACTATACATGTCCAAAACATGGATGTTCATAACAAAAGATGTGGTCAAAGGAGCAGTAATATGCAATGGAGTAAGACAAGACATCACGTTAAACCAAATTGTCCGACACGCCAGGACAGTGTATCAGTAGTTACAAGTTATCAAAAACCATCCCAACCACCTCGTAGCAGCAGAATGTACAATCTGCAATTGAACATGAACTTCGGGCCCGGCAGGATGTTTAATCTTGCATTGATTAAACAGGATATTTTAACAATTTTTTAGTAATAGATTGAGAAATATAATTAGAATTAAGACATAACAATTAAGAAATATGTAAAACGATGAACCTTACAACATGAAATAATCAAAATGAAAAAATAAACTAACAGTAACAAACGAAGTACTTATATTAAAAAGCCAAGTGGTCTGAAGGCCTAATCAATTGAGTACTTTGGTATACACATTTTCCGGTTCATAACTGTAATCCATAATAAAATGTTACAGTAGTTAATGTAAATAATAAAATTAATTCTTTTTTAACGTTACACTGTACACAAATTATTAATAATTTCAGCAATTTGTATCTATAATAGAAGACTACACAGGTTAATGTGACTAATACTAAAATAAATTCTTTCATATAAACATTATGCTGTATATGATAATTTAGCAAACATTTCGCTTCAATCTATGGGCTGCAGACCTAATGAATACATTTACAGTCATAAGTTGCAGGACATTTAAACATTTAAGTCATCATAACACTAATTTTGATTCTAACACAAGTCTTGTGTTCAATACTTGCATATAAAATTAAAATGAATTTATTCAAACGACCAGGATGCTTGTGAATAGAAAGGGACGTTGGGTTGAGCGGTAACAATTGGTTGATAAAGAACTCCAGATCCGTTAACAGGGGGATAATCACTAGGAGGGGGGTATACGTATGGTGGATATAATACTGCAGTTTGTGGTATTCTGTGAAGCGGTTGTGAACCTGGTGGTAGAGCTACGATCTGTTGTTGTGTTATTGTATGATTTGAACGTGGAAATGCAGGAGGATAAAGATATTCAGGAGCCAGTAGATTAGGTAAATGTGGACAAAGCGATGCAGTTGTGATTGGTTGTGTTGCTACCGTATGATTTGTATATAATGGTGAAGGTGTTCCTTCATATGGACTAGTGCAAAATACAGAGGGATAAGGATATGCAGGTGATGGTATACCAAAAGAGGGCGTCGAAATTTCTTGCGGTGCAACTGAAATATTTGTATAGTGGTATGTTCTGCTATGCGGATTTGTAGGTAATGCGGCAGAATAAGGGTATGAAGGAGTTGATATTCCGAATGTATTAGGATAGAGACACCCAGGAGCTGGTGTGTCAGGTGGCAGATGACTGAAAGGTGGAGGTGTTATGTGTTGTGATGCTCCTGCAGGATTTGTATGTAGTAGTAATGTAAAGAACCAGCGTCCTTTACGTATGCTTTTTAGAATAAATTATTTGTGGACCATCCTATATCTAAAATTTCAAAAGTTTACGCGATATTGCACAACAAATAATTTATTAATCACCGCTGACGTGTATTTCTAAAAACCAGTAAGTTTTTGCACGTCAGAACGATCTCAACCAATCAAATAACGGCATCCCCCGCACGGTAGCCGCGAAGCCGCCCACAGATGCACCTTTATAAACCCGCGACGCGCGTGAAGGAGGATGAATCGAAGTAGATTCAAGTCAAGCCGATATCCAGTAGCCGCCCGCACCGATTGCTTCGTGTAAGCACCGACCTGTTAATCGCCGCCGAAGAGTCCATCGCGATCGTGTGATAACGCGCACCACCTCGTACCGGGCAACCTAAAGTTTAATCCTGTACTGCCATTGATAGACACGTAAGTTGTAAAGTTATAAAATCTAACAATTTACAAACAAACACTACAGAACGTAAATAACGCCGGGCTGAGTCTCCAGGAGTTATAACCTTACACTAACGCCAAGAGTGCCACGCAGGGTAGATCCCGACGTCACTCGCAAACACACAGTACACTAACACCCAGAGTGCCACGCAGGGGTAACCCCCACGTCACTCGCAAACACTTGAGGGTGAAGGTTTGTTACAGGGCTGTAAAGACCTACGACCTTTCTCTTAGTCTATCCGGTTAAGACAGGCCATAGCCTACGTCTTCTGAGTATTACTGAGACCCCGCTCGAAACAAATACATACAATACATACAGACAAACACAATAACCATACACGGTGTCTTTAATCGCAGGAGAGTATACACGAAACCTGTTGCATAAATTTGTATTCAGAATAAACCAGCGCGAAACACCTAGTGTAAAAGCATTTGTACATAAGTTAGGAAAATCCGTCAGAGAGTGAAACATTAGATAATACGTTAATTATCCCATGTTTACCGGTATTAACTAATATAACTACGACCTGGTGTATATTACGATTTACCTTAGTAAATTCATTTAGTATAGCATTTTAATATCCAGTATTTCGTTCTCCTAATAAATTGTATATAATTAGATTTAGTATAGAAGTCCGTAATTAATCCAGTTAGATAAATAAATAACAAAATCAAACCGGTTATAATCAAATAAAGACCGTCCAGAGATCTTACATTTGCATACGCGGATCTCGCGCGTGAATTACTTCCTGGGAGCGCGACATACCAGCTTCAACGCTCCAGAGTTACTGAAGAATATATAATTATGCCATGCGCATAAGCCCAGAACGATATTGATTTTCTCCGTCCGAGTTCGTTGCACTGGCGCCGTTGAACAAAACTGTATTAAAGCAACCGTACCAGCTTCTGTAAATACAGGACCGTAATATAAATATTACATATTAAGGAATAAGTTAAGATAATCCATATATTTATATTTCCAGAAACGATTACGTACCTAGAAAGCAACCCCCCAGGAGAGCGAGTAAGGAGCCGGAAAGAATAAATACATATGTTAATTAATTATTTATTTATTGTAAAATTAGTTAATATACGTTTTAAAACGCTTTAAGATATTTATTTAAGGCGACAGTGTTAAGCCTATCAAGTAATTAATACGAACCACACCCCGTTTATATTAAATTATAAACACGACTGAGCAAAGCCGAGGTAAAATAAAACCGCGCTGGGTTGCACACCCAGAAGGCGCGCAAATTACCAATAGTAAAATATTAAAGAGCGCAAAAAGAGGTTAATACAGTAAATGTCTTTTTACATGTGTGCTTGGAGCAAATGCAGTGTTATGACATAAAAGAGCTTCAGGAACTCCAGATGCTACTGCAGGCGGCAGTGACTTATGAGGTGTTTCTACCTTTACTTTTCTATGACTATTGGTTTGTTTTGCTATAGCTGGTTTTGGAGAAAAAGGTGGACTGTCAAGTCGTAGCTCACAGATTTGCTGTCCTGGATAAACGGCAAGTACCTAAAACACATCTTAATTATGAATATTCATTAAATATTTAATAATAATAGACATTCATTCATAAATACAAACACAAACAAAACCATATTTTTATTCTATTGGTATGTTGTATATTTTTCATTCCATTAGTATCTGTTCAAAAGAGAATTATAAATAGGACTGTCCTGCTTCCAATAAACCTACAGTTTGAACTTACACCTGGTAGGGGTAATTAGTTATATATAGTAAAAATTTGGAATATAATTGTTAAAAGAAATTCAACAATATGTATTTATATTAATAATGCAAATATTGATACCTACTACATATAATTATTACAGGCTTTCAGGGCATCAAGCATGGGCGTAGCCCCCCCCCCCCCCCTGGAAGAGCAAAAATAAATTAAATAATTTTTAAATTTTAATAAACAAAAAATTAAATCTAAAATATACATATTTTTCTGTTCTGCATATTTTTTTGTTATCTGCTATTAGTTTAATTTAAGTATAATTAAAATCTCAAAGTTTTGTTTTCATTTGCCTTTTCTTTTTATCCTAAAATTTTACATTTGGAACGACCATGGACCATAGTTTGCCCCCCCCCCCCTGTTATAAATCCTGGCTACGCCCTTGGCATCAAGCCTGTAAAAATATATTGTTGAATTTAATAAATTTACAAAATAGTAAAATCTGCATTGCTAATTGTAGACAGTAATGTTAATGTGTCCTAAATGGCTGAAGATATATTATCTGTTTTATATAAACACAACCATATGCTGGTTACTTATTTTTAAACTATAGGTCAGTTGCAAAAATGTACTATAAGAGGAAGTATTTTAATGTCATCACAATTCCGGATTGCTTAATACAGCCTTCAGTAATAACACTATTTTGCATTCAAAGTGAATATTTTCCCCCATATGAAGTTTATTTTTTCACATATTAAAGTGCATTAAAAGGGCAAATACCTGATTGCAAATTATATATATATATATATATATATATATATATATATATATATATATATATATATATATATATATATATATATATATATATATATATGTGTATATAGTAAATGAAGATGCATTACCAATTACTGAATGAAATGAAATTCTAATTATACCTATTACAACCTTTGTAAATACCTTTTATTTTCTTTTTTTATTACGCTGGTCCAAAAATGTCCGGGATACTAAGCATTCTATACAAATCAGTTGTTTTCCATCTGCCATGTACCCAAAGTATACCTATGTATTTTTTAAGTTTAAACCATTAACATCCAGGCGTGCATCAACGCAATGTTACACATATTATTTATTTTTTTAATAATGATGATAAAGATTAAAAATTTTATATATAATAGAAAACAATACTATGTAGTAATTTTTAACATTTTAAAATTTCATTTTTTGTTTAGTTTTGTGAATGAAGTAATATTTTGAAAACATTGATTTTTTAGAAGCAAAACAACTATTATGTTTATTTATAAAATTGTTATTTTTAAGTTGCATAAAAATTGATTATTCAGTGATGATATGAATATAATATAGTGTATATTCAATATATATATATCTCACATTACTAATATTTTACAAAGAGTCACTAAAACAAGCTGAGACTTGTGCGTTGCGCTGACGCACACTTGAGCGTAACTGATATCGAGAGCCTGGATTTCGTTTCATATTATTCACATGTAATCGACGTTGCGTGTATTTTTATGTGATAACTTGTTCTATTGTGTTTATACTGTGTATTACAATTTTGAAATTTTCACTGCCTAATAAAGTAAGTAAGTAAATACGTGTAGTAAGTTATAAAATATTTAATTGTTGATTTTTATTAGTATTAGATATGGCACGTAATGTTTATGAAAGCCGTAGGCCACTTACGCACCAAGAATTGTTGACCGAAATTGAAAAGGATGAGATTGATGCGATTTATATTTTCCCCGATGTTGATACTCTAACGGACGAGGATGATATAGACGATAATCTTATCCTACACGAAGCGGCTCCAACGGATATAGCCGGTAATTTTGAAGTACACGTGCATAATTCAAGCGCTTCAGCTACGGACAATGTTTCTACTACGAAAAAACGGAAACGTGGAAAAATTGCTAAAAATGATGTGAACTGGGTAAAAATGGATCCTGTTTACAGTAACTTTTCTGAAAATAATGAAAATGACCATGTCAAAACTGTTCAAGATAAAATTGAATCCTTATCACCACTTAGTGTTCTTTTATATTTTACTGAAGAGATTTTAGAAATATCGTGCAATTTTTAATAAAACAAGGACAAAACAGGCATGATTTTATTATGACGCCTTGAGTTGCAAAAATTTCTGGGAATTTTAATTCTATCGGGATACCAAAATTGCCGCAACAACGCATGTATTGGGCCTTGTTAGACAAAGGTTTAGATATTGGAAACTATAAGAAGTAAATTTGAAGCAATCAAAAGAAATATTCCACTTATCCGATAATAAAATTTGATAAAAGGACAAATTTTCTAAAGTACGCCCAATTTTTAATCTCATAATGCCAGATATTTACAATTTGTTTTTTCAGAACATTTCCTTCGATGAAGAAATGGTACCGTATTTTAGACATTCTTAAAATGTTTAAAAATAAACCAGTTCGATTTGGTTTAAATTGTTGTATGGCTAGTGCAGATGGGTACTTATTTCAGTTTGCGCTTATGGTGGTGCAAACAGTACCAACTCAAGATGTTTATCGCAGATTTGTTGCACTATTGAAAATCCTTCAACACACAAAATATTTTTTTGACAATTTTTATCCTACAATTTATTCAAGTATTTACGATAAAAAGTATTTTGTACCGGCACAATTGAGACAACAGAACAGCAAAATGCATCTGGAAGAAAAACCTTTATCAAAAAAGAAAGAGGATCAAGAAAAATTTGATAAATGTGGAATATTTAAAGGACAACTGTTAAGAAGCGTAAAGGCCATCCCGCTTTTCTATTGTAACAGGCCCTTTTCTTTGTAAGTAAGCAGTAGGGTTGTGAGGGGCATTATGTTAAAAGTATCTTAAGTAAACGTTGTTCAATACACCCATTTTTTTCTCGTATATTCACCGAGAGTGACACAAAGTCATGACGTGTTATAATTGTGTATCAGCGTCATAAACACATGGTCCTTCGAACCGGATATAATTAACTAATAATTTATTCGATGTGGAAACTCAAATTCTGAAGCGGTATCAGAATTCTCGAAACCCTTCGCTGCAAGCAAGACGTTCCTAGCTACCAGCTGCCACCGAAGACAATCATAAAGGTCAGATAATCCTATTCATTATCCTTAATTTAATTTAATTTAATCTTAAAACCGGTAACATGTCTACAAATGAGAGTGAATCACAATTGCATGATAATTTAAGAATTTTAAGAAACAAGCGTACATTTCTGAAACGAATTGTACCATTTTGCAACAATATTTAGATAAAATAGACGTCCGAAAATTTAAGTCAAATCCGTAGACAATATGAATTGTGTGAAAAGGCTATTAATACGTTCGATGAAGTATTTGAAAATGTTTATGAAGCGGATCATGACAAAGAATTTGAGGAATTTTTCCGAGAACGTTCAGAAATAGACGCTTTTTTTCAAAACTAAAATTGAATGTTAATATTTAAAGATAAGCCACAAAGCGAACCGCCACCCATAAACCCGAATGGGCTGAAATTGCCATCTGTAAATTTACCTGTTTTTACTGGAAAGTATGAAGAGTGGCTGTCCTTTAAAGACACGTTTAACACTTTAATAGATGCAAACAATAGTTTGTCAAATATTCAAAAATTACCCTTGTATCTTGTATTAAAGGTGAAGCTTTAGATGTCATAAAATATTTAGATATCACAGAGCAAAATTATAAAATGCACGTGATTTATTGCGACAACGGTTTGAAAATAAAGAGTTATTGTCAATAATCACATTCGCGGTCTTTTGAAATTAAAACTTTGATAAAAGAGACTTATCATGGGTTTCGTAATATTGTTGATGTAGTATCTCAACACACACGATCCTTAAGCGCAATGGATCGTCCAGTTGATAAGTGGGATGATATTCTTGTATTTATAATTTTATCGAAACTTCCATTTCCAACGCGTAAAGAATGGGAGGCTAAACTAACAACTACCGAATTGCCCACTTGTAAAAATTATTGATTTTCTCATACATAAATGTCACACATTAAATGCAATTCAATCGAATGAAACATTGCAAAATATTTTAAGAGCAAGACTGTGTCTTGCAATTTAGTTTCGAACAATAATGTTATTTGTAATTATTGTAATCAAACTGATCATTACATTAGTCGATGCACCTCGTTTTAAAATTGAATGTTCAGTCGCGTATTGATAATGCTCGATCGAAAAGGTTGTTTGAATTGTCTTAGGCGCGGTCATTCCTCTTACGTTTGTAAATCATCTCGCTGCCAAAAATGCAAAAAGGCTCACAACACGGTTTTACATCTGGAATATGAAACTTCAAATATTGTAACAGAGGAACCCAACCAAGTAGCAGTCATTTAGAGGAAGCAGTAGGTCTTCTTTTTTACGGCCCAGTCCATCAAATGTTATTTTAGCCACTTGTTTAATTGAAGTAAGAATGCTTACGGCACCTATCATGTAGTACGTGCATTATTAGATTCAGGATCTCAAATTAACATTATATCAAAAGGCTTACTCGATTTACTTCCTACCCGCTCATCAGGTTAACTTACCGATAGCAGGAATTAATAATAATTTAACCCGCAAACGTAAGCACGATTATTGAAATTAAATCGAAATATTGTAATTTTTCTGTAAACCTAAATGTTTTTGTTTTGAACCACATTACTGGTAATATACCTGCAAAATCTGTAAACCCGGGTATAATTAACATCCCAAAAATTTACAATTAGCAGATCCTGAGTTTTATAAGGCAAGAAAAATAGATTTGTTAATTGGCGCTCAAATGTTTTTCAAACTACTATGCATTGGACAAGTACGCACAAATCACAGCGGGTTGATTCTGCAAAATCGGGTTGGTTATTATCAGGAGAAATACCCAGTACCAATTATTTCACCAATGCTGTAGCATCCTGCAATTTAATCAGGTTCGAGGAATTAAATAAAAATGTTTTAAATTTTGGGAAATCGAACAAATTCCAAATCATAAAATACGGTCGCGTAAGAAATTGAATGTGAGAAACATTTTGTAAATAATACACAACGGGACAATACAGGGCGATTTATAGTTGCGTTACCGTGGAAGGCGGATCCAAGTTTACTCGGAGATTCATTAAAATTGCTAAAGGACGTTTTTAAATTTGGAGCGTAAGCTGACGCGAAATTGGATGCTAAAAGGATTATAATTTATTTATGAAGGAATATTTAGACCTCGGTCACATGCAAGAAATAGGTTTACTCGATAATTGCAGTGACGACGGATATTTTCCCCATCACGCGGTATATAAGGAAAAAGCGTTACTTCCAAGGTCCGGGTTGTTTTGATGCTTCGTTAAAACAACCGCGGGAAATTCGCTGAACGATTTATTAATGTTAGGACCCGTATTACAAAACGATTTGTTTAGCATTTTATTAAAATTTCGATTGCATAAGTTTGTTTTAACCGCAACATTAGCAAAATGTATAGACAGATATTAATCTCGCCAAGAGATAGAAATTATCAAAAATATTGTAAGATTTGACACGACTAAGCCCATAAAAAATATTTGAATTAAAAACTTTAACGTACGGGACTCGACCAGCATCATTTATCGCAACTCGTTGTCTAAAGGAAGTTGCTTCCGAAGTTCAAGACAATGATTCCTTACTTTACAACATAATTTGTCACGATTTCTATATGGACGATTTGATCACAGGTTGTGACAATGAAAAGGAACTTATATCAATTCGTGATAAATTAATAAATTTACTAAACAGCGTAAATGGGCATCTAATAGCGAAAGAATATTAAATGGCTTATGTTCGAATAAAGAAAATATAGTATTTGTAGGTGAAGAATCAAAAAAATTAAAAACTTTAGGTATTTGTTGGTCACCGATAATTGATAAAATTCAATATAGTTGGAAAATTGATTACAAGGGTGATAGAATAAGCAAACGATATGTTTTAAGTCAAATTTCTTCGATATTTGATCCACTAGGTCTGTTGGGACCAGTAGTAATTGTCGCGAAATTAATAATACAAGACTTGTGGAAAATAAATAGTGGTTGGGATGAGTTTGTACCGTTAGACCTAAAACCAAATGGACCCAGTTTTGTAACGGATTAAATGAGCTATCCACCTTATCTGTACCTAGAAAACTGTCTTTTATAAAATTCGCGTTTAGAGTTACACGGTTTCGCGGACGCAAGGAGAGGCTTACGGAGCATGTGTGTTTCTTAAGGAAATAGGAGCAGATGGTAGAATAAATTGTGGAATTTATTGTGCAAAATCGCGAGTTGCGCCTTTAAAAACGTTGAGCCTACCTCGCCTAGAATTGTGTGCAGCGTTACTGTTAAATGATTTAATGCACAAGGTTTCAATAACTATAAAATTTTAACATTTCATCTGTTACTATTCCGATTCAACAATTACTTTGTCTTGGATTCATTCGTGTCCTAGTAAATGGAAAAGTTTTGTTTCCCACCGGGTGGCTGAAATCCAGTCCAAATCGAACCCATCGTCGTGGTATCCGTTAGTAGCTATGAAAATCCCGCAGATATAATCTTAGAGGATCTACTCCAGTTGAACTTATTTCAAATGAATTGTGGTGGAAGGACCATCGTTTCTTCTTAACACAGATTTCAAACCAAAACCTTTTAGACCCATCGATGGTCAAACAAGTCCCGGGTAAAGGTTCTACTTGCACATAATACGGGAACGACTGAAATAATAAAATTCGTTACATTTTTCAAAATTTTCTTCGTTTACGAAACTAATTAGAATCACTGCTCTTGCTTGAGATTTTATCATAATTGTAAAATAAATCAGAAAGGGCTTTGGGTGAATTATCAATTAAGGAATTGAAATGCAGAAAGTCGTTAATAAGGTGAACAAGGAATTCATTTCATGCATGACATTAAAATTTAGTAAAACTGAAACAATTAAACTCAAAGTCAAAACACGGACATTGGCCTGTTCGTTTGAAATACCAATTTCTGGCAAAAATCGAGTGAAAATAATTAAGAAATGTAAATGTTCAAAACACAACGCCAACTTTGCAATCCAAAGATGGCTGATCTACCTTCCAGTAGATCGAGTGTTTCGACCCTTTTCAAAGGTTGGTATCGATTTTTGGTCCATTTAACATAAAGGAACCCCGTAGATCACGCAAAATAGTAAAGGTTTACGGCTGTGTATTTATTTGTATGGCAGTGAAGGCTGTTCATTGCGAATTAGTTGAGCAATTAACGACCGAAGCATTTATAGCCTTAAGAGGTTTATTGCCAGACGCGGTTTGCCTGAGGAAATATTTTGGATAACGCTAAAATTTTGTAGGCGCAAAAATGAAATCCATGATATTTCTCAATTTCTAAAAATGATAATGTTCAAAGGGTGTGTAAAGAACTGGCCAAAATATTAAATGGAATTTTTACTCCACGAGCCCCCAAGGAGGTTTATGGAGGCGGCCGTTAAATCGTTTAAACGCCACATTTATAAATTAGTTAGTAATGCGCAGTTAACCCATTCAGAACTTTACACTCTCATAACTGAAGTCGAATGTACGCTGAACTCCCGACCTTAACCCACTTTCCTCAGATCCAACGATCTGACCTATTTAACACCGGGTATTTCTTAGTTGGAGATTACATGAAGGCTCAAAAGTAAGTTTAATTCGTGAGCCTCTTAATACCTTATCACGGTGGCAGCACACAGTATTTACATTCGCAATTTTGGTCAAGATGGAGCAAGGCTATTTGCAAGAACTTCAAAGAAGGCCAAAATGGAATTTTCGAAGGGTCCCGTTGTTTCAATCGGCGATGTAGTTATAATCTCTGAAGATAATGTTCCGCGAGACTGGGAAGATGGCATTGGTGACCGCCGTACATCCTGGGGCTGATGGTATAAAGATCAGTCACTTAAAACTGCAAGTGGTGTATTGCAAAGACCTGTAGTACGTTAAGTGTTTTGCCAGTGCAACAATAGTGTAATTTTATAAAAATTATGGAATGGAACTTTGGTAATATCAATAGTATATGTATTATGTTTAGATTTTGAAATTATGTAGTTGGTAATTTCGGGGGCGGCTGTGTTAAGAAGGAAAGGCCATCCCCGCTTTTCTATTGTAACAGACCCTTTTCTTTGTAAAAGCAGTAGTAGGTTGTAAGAGTTTGTGGCATTATGTTAAAAGTATCTTAAGTAAACGTTGTTCAATACACATTTTTTTTTCTCGTATATTCACCGAGGTGACACAAAGTCATGACGTGTTATAATTGTGTATCAGCGTCATAAACAACAACTCTATTGTTTTAATAATTTTGGACTATCTTACCCAAGGAAAGCGTTATGATAAAAACGAAGTTTTATTTAAATATTATATCGATAAAAATTTGAATGATCTGCATGAAACGCCATTGAAATTAAGAATTGATAAAAAAAGCCGTTATTCACAAATTTGGGGACAGTGCAGTTGTTAATGCTAAAATATTGAATTGCAAAAAAACAATTTAAATAATTTCGCTCATATATTGCAGTTGGTCTTTTGAATTTAGGAGTTTCAAAGACCACTAAGATCTGTTTTTGAATCAAACGGGCGTATTTAAAACCACAAGCAAAACGCATTATAACAGAAGCGTTTGATAATGTTTCATCAATGCTACACGAAAATAAAGCCGTAAAACAAAAATCAGAATATTTTTTATCAAAAGTGGACGCACATTAACCTGAATGTTTTGAAATATATCAACAAAAATAGCATAAAATCAATAAAAAGTTGTTTGTATAATATAGGTTTTATGTTGGTTATACCATTGGTCCAAGCGTGCGTCAACGCAACGATTTTATTATTTTAAAATTTTTTTTCAAATAAAAAAAACTCAATGTAGCATTGATATATAAATAGACAAAAAAATAACAAACAGTATAAATTTTTTTAAATATTTCAATGCTTGGTCATTAATGGGTTAATAAGAGTTTTAGTTTGGTAGCAAGCGCTTTTTCTCCCAGATATTCCTAAATAAAATATGTTAAAAAAGATATGCATTTTGACACTCAAAAATGGTAAAACTTTGATGCAGGGGTATTCCACCCCATAGGCCTTGCATTAGTAGGAAAATCACTACTGTATACCAATTCATTTGATTGCTGTTATTAATTTTAATTTTTATTTAATTTTTATTTTATATAGGGATGAACAGTTTGTTTCAATTAAAAATTTTAATTTGAGTTAACTAAAGAAATGTAAGAGGTATAACTGTAGGATGAATGCAAAAATTGTTTCTTAAAGGTATTAATTTTACCACAACGTTTTCTCACAATTACAGGTCCTTCAAAAGTGTTTATTTACTATTTTAGATAAGGAACTACTTAATGAAAAAGACTGCAGACACATACAAAATAGGAAGATAATTAATTCAAACCTTTGAATGCAAAATATGCAATTTCTTATTACGTCGTTAAAGATATAAGTTTTCATGTCATATTAAATTTCTATACATTTATTTATATAAAACGAAATAGCTACATGTAAAGTAAATTTTACTAATTTCGTTTCTTATGAAGTAATTCGATCATTTATATAAAACAGTATAAACAAATTTTACAAACTTCAGGTTAAGTTTCCGTAAGCAATAGCTCAAATAAAAATCGTGCAAGTGCAGTTGTGTTATGCAGTGGATTCGTATCAAATTAAAGGTAAGTCTACCAATACTGATATTGATTGATGTTTAATGTATACTTTATGTATGAATTTAATTACTAATTAAGAACAAGTTAGAGAATTGATTAGGGTAATCATATTTTTAATTAATATTGAAATGACGATGACGCAATTTACGATATGATGCAATATATAGTACTACCAGTTTTACAAAAAGATGTGTTCCATTCTTATGAAGTGGTAGATTTTACGGTACAGTTTGTACATTTATAAACAAAGGTAGTGCTACAATGATTCAGTAACTGAACATGGTACATTTTCAATAATCATTTATTGGGTGTCATTGTTTTATCTATGTATTTTGAATAAAACATATCGTTAGATATCATATTTGTTAACATGGTTCTTTTTAGTGATTTGAATTATCTTATTTTAAAATCTGCTGCTCGCTTTGATCTGAGTTATGGAATGAATGACTGTGGTGATGCTAGATCGCGGTACCGGCACGAATCGGTACAAGTTGCCCATAAAAGTACAGCAATATAGTACATAATTATCGGTGCTATTTAGTGAGAAGTTAGCAATAATTTCTCAGCAATAAATTGTAAAAAAATTTACTCGGAACCTGATATAATAAAACTTTATTAAGTTTATATTCTTTAACCTTGCCCCTTGGAGTTCCATGTTTAATAGCACTAATGTTTTAAATACAATATAATTCCACAATATCTTAGGTCTGTGAAGTTGGGACCTCCACATGTAATTTTTTTGGAAAACAATACGGCATACGGCCAATCGTTTGCCCATGTTTGCCCAGGGAAAGTTTTTTTACCCTCCAAAAATTGTTTATAAAAACATTTTTGGAAAAAACCAAAAATTAAAAAATCAACTTTTTCACGCTATATCGTTTGCCAATGTTTGGGAAAATTTTCGTTTGTCCACCCTCCAAAAAATTTTTAAAAAAATTTTTGGGAAAAAACCAAAATCAAGTAAATGAACTTTTTCGCGCTATATCGTTTGCCCACCTCCCACAACCTTTACTTTATTTAAAAAATAATGAAACGGAAAAAAATTATTCGCGATGTATAGGTAAATACATGGGACTATATGTTTATAACAAATGATGATATTTAATTTACAATGGCTATTCGTTTGTCCATCTCTCAATACGATTGTCCACTTTCTTTTATTAAGTATGATTCAAAAAAAAAAACGGAAAAGACTATTTGAATATAGGTGAATAATGGGACTATATGTTTATAAAAATGATGATTTTAATGTTCCAATGGTTATTTGTTTGTCCATCTATCGAAATCGATTGTCCACCCTTCACTTTCATTGTTGAATATTTAAACAATGATAAAATAGAAAACACCTCTATTCACGATGTTTAGGTGAATACAAGCGATTCTATGTTTATAACAAATTATAATTTTAATGTTATAATGGCTATTTCGTTTTTTTTTTTTTTTTATGATTGTGGACCTGAACAGGCTAAATAAGGCCTATCGTGCTAAAGCACTCAGGAACACTTACGAGGATGGATAGAGGGATAATGAACTACCAATAGATGCATATGAACAGCTACCTTAAATTTTCTCATATTATAAGTGAGAGGAAAACAGGAACTAGGGAGATCATTCCAGAGTTTAGAAGCTGTGTAAAAAAATGTGGATTGCGCCCGTTTGGTACGACACGTGGAGATTTGTACTGCATACTGATGATGTGAATGAGCGAACCGAGTGTTTCTCGCAAAGATAGCCGGAGATGGTATCAAAGAATGTAATTCACCAGCACAATAGCCGTTGTAATAACGATAATACAAAGAAAGAACTGAAACCATCCTTCTATGCTCAAGGGACTGTATGTGAGAAGTTAAGGACGGGTCATTTATAAGCCTAATCGCTCTTTTGAATACGATCAACGATATCGAGAGCGTATTGGGGAGCACTAACCCAAAGGTGAGAATTATATTCCAGATGAGGCCGAATTTGGGCCTTATACAGCAGAAGGAGTTGTCGAGAGGTAAAGTACTGCTTAGATCTGTACAAAAGATTTTACGAGCAGCTGTTTTGGTAGCTGACAGAAGATGGTCAACCCATGAGAGATTTGAAGATACACCCCAACAGAGTAATAGAGTCTGAAAACTTAAGAACTGAGCCATTCATACTTACAACAGGAAATGATCGATCTTTTTGGCGGACATAAGGCAACACTGAGTTTTGTTAGCATTAAATTTAACTAGATTATTGCCCCATTCGAGAATACGTTGAATGTCTTTGTTGATTGAATTTGCCATTTCAGCTTTAATTTCTTGATTTGACATAGAAGGTGGATTATCACTATGAGTAGACTGAGATGAACTACAGTGAAGAGTGCTATCGTCAGCAAAGCAATGGATGGGGTTAGTTGTTGAAGAAATAAGGTCGTTTATGTACAGCAGAAAAGTGTAGGCGCTATAACGGATCCCTGTGGTACGCCCGCGTTAATGCTAACTTCTTTTGAAAAAAGCCATCAACTACGACACGTATTCGTCTTTTATCAAGGAAACTAGAAACCCAGTTGATGAGCGTATCATTTAACCCAACGAGGTGAGTTTGGCAAGTAAACACTTATGCCAAACTTGGTCAAATGCCTTTGAGATATCTAAAGCGACTACAACTGTTTCACCGGACTGCTCTACTGTATTGTTCCAAACTTGGGTCACATATGAAAGAAGATCGCCTGTTGAACGACTTTGCCTAAACCCATATTGGTGGTCACTAAGGAGTTTGTTAGTTTCAAGGAACGTGAGCAGTTGCTGATTGATGGCTTTTTCCATGATTTTAGACAAAATGGAAGTGATGGCAATTGGTCTGTAATTTGAGGGATCGGTCTTATCACCTTTTTGGGAATAGGTTGAACATTTGCTAACTTCCATGATGAAGGGAATTCCCAGAAGATATAGAGATCGTATAAATGAATTGGTTTCAAACGTATGAAGAAAAGAGTTACTAGGGCACATCTTTTCCAGAATCATTGAGACACGAGTTTGATGCAAACAAATCCACAAAAACGTTGGCTTTGTCTACAGAATCAGCAACTACCGATCCGTCAATAGATGTCAGGGGGGGAAATGAAGATGTTCGAAAGTTTTACTAATGGCTTTTGCTAAAGACCAAAATTTACGACTGCCTAAAGGAGATGTAGCTAGTTCATTGCATTTTCGTTGTTCGAACAACTTTTTAGTTTTAGTGATGACACCTTTGCAGATATTTCTAGCACCAACGTATTCTACATGACTATCAACCGATTTATTAGATTTCCATTTAATGTAACATTTATTTTTTAAAGATATTGCATCAGAACAAGCCATCTTTCGAATTCGATTGTCTACCCTTTAATTTTTTTCAACAATATTTGAAAAATAATCAGAAAAATCCTAACATCAGCTAGGAAATCAATTTTATCGGATGGATAGCAATAAAAATACAATTTATCATTAAATTATCTTTTATGAGAATCTTAAAGAAAATGATTCCTAATTATTCATAAATGGAATTAAAAATATCATATTTCATGATGTATAAGAACTTATATGATTATATAAGTAGATGTGGATTTCAGGTTTGAATTCTTTGGTTTTCAAGTCTCTGGAGCTCGTAATCCAGAGAATTTCCAGTTTCTTTTACCTTCCCTGGCGGTTTTTTAAACCTATCTTTCAATCGCTTCTAAACTAAGTTAACTTCATAACCCATTCAGTTGTTTTGCATTACGACTGGAGTACCTGAACGTTAAGAAATTAGTTTTATTGTCTCAGCTTTGTTATATCGAGCAAAAACAATTTCATCACAAAGAACTATCGCATGTAAACCCATTAATAAGGTAATGTATTTGTGTTTGAGAAATTGAATGAATTGTTTAATAAAATTGCTTGATTTAGCATTTGAGTTTTTTGAATTTTCAGGGATTTTATTTCGATTGAATTTTTATTGTTCGGTCCCTAACCTCACCTAACGTCATTGTCGCTGGTAATCGATCGAAATTGATTGAGTTTACAAACAAATGTTTTCCAGGGGAAAAATTGCAGACTGGAAAGAAAATTCACAAAGAAAATCACTGGACAGGGTTTCGGGAAACCGTCACAAATATTTCGACGTAAAATGTCAGTAATTCCTTTACATTTTGTTTTGAATTTGAGTTTTAAATGTTTAGGTATTTCAATTATTTTGTATTTGATATTTTTCTGGATAAGGACTAAATTTAGAACGTATATGGAAAAACTTCTAATGTAAGGCTCGTTTATTTCAAGACTTCACATTTCACTCGAATGTAAA
Organism: Vesta saturnalis; assembly: GCA_036346205.1. Lineage (NCBI taxonomy): Eukaryota > Metazoa > Arthropoda > Insecta > Coleoptera > Lampyridae > Vesta > Vesta saturnalis. The sequence goes on along the minus strand of JARFJB010002232.1, from coordinate 4,379,478 downwards.
ATTGAAATTTATCCGCTACAATTGAAGAATTCTACGCCAATTGCTGATTAAAACATACAATAGACTGAATGTCAATCTCTTCAATTCGTTTATCCTCTTTATTCATTCTGAAAAAATTTTGTAAATGGGTATCCTCTATTTCAATATTGTTTAAATAAATAGGAAAAAAAAGGATGGGCAAATGAATGGAGAGATAGGCTAAAAGCGACTAAAACATGGAGAAACCATCATTTGTTATAAACATATAATTATTAATATATCGGAATCAGGAGTTTTTTCCATTTTATTATTGTTTGGATATTTTAAATTGGAAATGAAGGTTCAATCGAATTGGAAAGATGGACAAACGAATAAGTCATTAAAACATGGAAAATTATCATTTGTTTAAAATATAGTCCCATGTATTCACCTATACATCGCGAATAGGGATTTTTTCCCGGGCAATCAAATTTGGGGGGATATAGCGCGAAAAAGTTCACTTAATTTTTTTTTCACCAAAAAATTTTTTCAAAAAAAATTTTTGGAGGTGGCAAACAAAATTTTGCCTGGTCAAACATGCATGATGGGCAAACGATATAGCGTGAAAAAGTTGATTTTTAATTTTGGATTTTTACCAAAAATGTTTTTTTAAAAATTTTTCTGGGGTTGGAAGGAAAATTTTTGGGCCATCCTGGACTAACGATGGTTAACGATTTAGCGTGAAAAGGTTGAATTTTTCACCAAAAAATTTTTTCAAAAAAAATTTTGGGGTGGGCAAACGAAATTTTGCCCAAACATGGGCAAACGATATAGCGTGAAAAAGTTGATTTTTAATTTTGGATTTTTACCAAAAAGTTTTTACATAAAATTTTCTGGTGAATGACCGCGAAAATTTTGCTGGCCATCCTGGACTAATGACTAACGATTTAGCGTGAAAAAGGTTGAATTTTTCACCAAAAAAATTTTTTTTTCAAATAAAAATGTTTGGAGGGTGGGAAACGAAAATTTTGCCTAGGCAAACATGGGCAAGATGGGCAAACGATATAGCGTGAAAAAGTTGATTTTTAATTTTTGTATTTTTACCAAAAATGTTTTTACATAAAATTTTCTGGTGAATGGCCAAGCGAAAATTTTGCTGACCATCCTGGACTAACGATGGGCTAACGATTTAGCGGAAAAGGTTGAATTTTTCACCAAAAAATTTTTTTTCCATAAAAAATGTTTGAGGATGGGCAAATGAAAATTATACCTGGGCAAACATGGGCAAACGATATAGTGTGAAAAAGTTGATTTTTAATTTGAGGGATCGGTCTTATCACCTTTTTGGGAATAGGTTGAACATTTGCTAACTTCCATGATGAAGGGAATTCCCCAGAAGATATAGAGATCGTATAAATGAATTGGTTTCATAACGTATGAAGAAGAGTTGACTAGGGGCACATCTTTTCCAGAATCATTGAGACACGAGTTTGATGCAAACAAATCCACAAAAACGTTGGCTTTGTCTACAGAATCAGCAACTACCGATCCGTCAATAGATGTCAGGGGGAAATGAAGATGTTCGAAAGTTTTACTAATGGCTTTTGCTAAAGACCAAAATTTACGACTGCCTAAAGGAGATGTAGCTAGTTCATTGCATTTTCGTTGTTCGAACAACTTTTTAGTTTTAGTGATGACACTTTTGCAGATATTTCTAGCACCAACGTATTCTACATGACTATCAACCGATTTATTAGATTTCCATTTAATGTAACATTTATTTTTAAAGATATTGCATCAGAACAAGCCATCTTGAACGATTGTCACCCTTTAATTTTTTTCAACAATATTTGAAAATAATTCAGAAAAATCCAACATCGCTAAAACAATTTTACGGATGGATAGCAATAAAATACAATTTATCATTAAATTATCTTTTAGTGAGAATCTTAATAGAAAATGATTCCTAATTATTCATAAATGGAATTAAAATATCATATTTCATAAGGTATGTATAAGAACTTATATGATTATATAGTAGATGTAGGATTTCACGGTTTGAATTCTTTGGTTTTCAAGTCTCTGGAGCTCAATCCAGAAGCAAATTTCCAGTTTCTACCTTCCCTGGCGGTTTTAAATATCTTTCAATCGCTTCTAAACTAATAGTTACTTCATAACCCATTCAGTTGTTGATTACGACTGCGAGTACCTAGAACGTTAAGAAATTAGTTTTATTGTCTCAGCTTTGTTATATCGAGCAAAAACAATTTCATCACAAAGAACTATCGCAGTAAACCCATTAATAAGGTAATGTATTTGTGTTTGAGAAACTTGAATGAATTGTTTAGATAGCAAAATTGCAATTGATTTAGTATTTGAGTGTTTTTTGATATTTTCAGCGGATTTTATTTCGATTGAATTTTTATTGTCCGAGTCACCTAACCTCACCTAACGTCATTGTCGCTGGTAATCGATCGAAATTGATTGAGTTTACAAACAAATGTTTTCCAGGGGAGAAAAATTCTGCAGACTGCGAAAGAAAATTCACAAAGAAAATCACTGGACACGTGGTTTCGGCTTTGAACACCGTCACAAATATTTCGACGTACTTCAAATGTCAGTAATTCCTTTTACATTTTGTTTTGAATTTGAGATTACATAACTGTTTAGGTATTTCAATTATTTTGTATTTGTATATTTTTCTGGATAAGGACTAAATTTAGAACGTATATAGTAAGAAAAACTTCTAATGTAAGGCTCGTTTATTTCGCAAGACTTCACATTTCACTCCGAATGTAAAATGTGAAATTTATCGTACAGCTACAATTGAAGAATATCTACGCCAATTGCTAATTAAAACATACAATAGACTGAATGTCAATCTCTTCAATTCGTTTATCCGTACTTTATTCATTCTGAACAAAATTTTGTAAATGGTGTATCCTCTATTTCAATATTGTTTAAATAAATAGGAAAAAATTAAGGATGGGCAAATGAATGAGAGAGATAGGCTCAAAAAGCGACTAAAACATGAGAGAAACCATCATTTGTTATAAACATATAGCCCCATGTATTCCCCAATATATCGGAATCAGGAGTTTTTTCCATTTTATTATTGTTTGGATATTTTTAAATTGGAAATGAAGGTTGGGCAATCGAATTGGAAAGATGGACAAACGAATAAGTCATTAAAACATGGAAAATTATCATTTGTTATAAACATATAGTCCCATGTATTCACCTATACATCGCGAATAGGGATTTTTTCCGGGCGGGCAATCAAATTTGGGAGGTGGGGAAACGATATAGCGCGAAAAAAGTTCATTTTCTTAATTTTTGGTTTTTTCACCAAAAAAATTTTTTTTTCAAATAAAAAATTTTTGGAGGATGGGCAAACGAAAATTTTGCCTGGTCAAACATGATCATACGATGGGCAAACGGTATAGCGTGAAAAAAGTTGATTTTTTAATTTTTGGATTTTTTACCAAAAAATGTTTTTTTTACATAAAAATTTTCTGGTGAATGGCCAAGCGAAAATTTTTGCTGGCCATCCTGGACTAACGATAGGCTAACGATTTAGCGTGAAAAAGGTTGAATTTTTCACCAAGAAAATTTTTTTTTCAAATAAAAAATGTTTGGAGGGTGGGCAAACGATAATTTTGCCTGGGCAAACATGGGCAAACGATATAGCGTGAAAAAAGTTGATTTTTTAATTTTTGGATTTTTTACCAAAAAATGTTTTTTTCACATAAAAATTTTCTGGTGAATGACCAAGCGAAAATTTTTGCTGGCCATCCTGGACTAATGATGGGCTAACGATTTAGCGTGAAAAAGGTTGAATTTTTCACCAAAAAAATTTTTTTTTCAAATAAAAAATGTTTGGAGGGTGGGCAAACGAAAATTTTGCCTAGGCAAACATGGGCATACGATGGGCAAACGATATAGCGTGAAAAAAGTTGATTTTTTAATTTTTGTATTTTTTACCAAAAAATGTTTTTTTCACATAAAAATTTTCTGGTGAATGGCCAAGCGAAAATTTTTGCTGACCATCCTGGACTAACGATGGGCTAACGATTTAGCGTGAAAAAGGTTGAATTTTTCACCAAAAAAATTTTTTTTTCACATAAAAAATGTTTGGAGGATGGGCAAATGAAAATTATACCTGGGCAAACATGGGCAAACGATATAGTGTGAAAAAAGTTGATTTTTTAATTTTTGGTTTTTTACCAAAAAATGTTTTTTCACATAAAAAATTTATGGAGGGTGGGCAAAAAAAAATTTCCCTGGGCAAATATGGACAAACAATGGGCAAACGTATGCCGTATTGTTTTCCAAAAAATTCACATGTGGAGGTGCCAACTTCACAGACCTCAATATCTTTTTTTATCACTATTTATTTCTCTACGCATTGCAATACATGCATCATTATCAAGCGAAAATATATAAGTAAAATAACAAACAAGTAGTTATGGTAACAAATCATTAACCCTAGGATGCATATTTGAAAATTTTTACACCTATGCGGATGGTGAGTCCGGCAGACCCTCATATACTGGTTATTTCAAAATCGTTCCGATAATTTCTAGGGCAATAGAATATTAAAAAATAACGTTAGTTTGGTTAATAAACATGTGTCCGAAAGTGCTTTCTTAAGAAAATACGGCCCTGTAAAACTGGCCCCAAAAATCCTTTTTTTAATTATCTCTGAAACGGTTCAAGATACCTAAATTCAATTTAGATCACAAATACCTTTGATTATGTTATAAAAGATAGTGTTGACAAATTTTTAATATTATTTACAGGAGCGTCGCTCAGGGGAGGGGATGCCACTTATTTTGCCCCCAAACTTTTTTTTATGGGGATATGTTTAATTTTTTGGGCAAAAATGATATTTTTTAAACAATTTGCCACAATAAAGGTACTCTTGTTGAAAGTCAAAAAAATTACTGGTTTTGGAGTTATTTGACGTTTTAACTTGTTTTACAACAACTGTTTATTACTCTAAAAATACATACGTTTCCCTCTGTGTATATTTACTCAAAACTACCACAACTACAACACAAGAAACAAGACCTAATTTTCTATTTCGTACCCTAGGCTTAAGACTACATAGAACCAACACAGCATAAACTACTAATAACTAAAAATCTACAACCAACAACCGGAGAACCTTAAGTTGCCCAAGCAAAAAATTTTAATTAAAAAAAAAGTTATTAATAACAAAAGTATATTACACAGTTGACGAGCTTTGAAATTAGCCTAAAAACACAGTGTGATATTTTGTAATATCAAGTTTCTGTATGTGATTGATTTATGCTTCAAGTCTATTATAAGTAAATGTCCAGGACGCTACTATGTGATGGAGTACATATGCAATACACATAGTGTTTTGAACTGGACCAAATATTTTATAAGTATAAAATTGCATTATTCTATTCTGAGGATGCATGCCACCACTAGTTAAATCTAAAAAAACATCTCAAAAATATTAAACCCAACCAAATTAAAGTATTTATTGGTAAAGGTACCGTAAACCTTACAACATGAAATAATCAAAATGAAAAAATAAAGTAACAGTAACAAACGAAGTACTTATATTAAAAAACCAAGTGGTCTGCAGGCCTAATCAATTGAGTACTTTGATATACCTATTTTCCGGTTCATAACTGCGATCTATAATAAAATGTTACAGTAGTTAATGTAAATAATAAAATTAAATCTTTTTTAATGTTATACTGTACACAAATTATTAATAATTTCAGCAATTTCTATCTATAATAGAAGACTACACAGGTTAATGTAACTAATAATAAAATAAATTCTTGTTTTAATAAGTATTATTCAAACGACCAGGATGCTGGTGAATAGAAAGGACGTTGGGTTGGACGGTAGGAATTGGTTGATAAAGAACTGCAGATCCGTTAACAGGGGATAATCATAGGAGGGTAAACGTATGGTGGTTATAATACTGAAGTTTGTGGTACTGTGTGAAGTGGTGGAACCCGGTGGTTGAGCTACGATTTGTTGTTGTGTTATTGTATGATTTGAACGTCCTCTATGCGGATCTATAGGTAGTGCAGCAGAATAAGGGTATGAAGGTGTTGATATACCGGAATAGTGATGGACTAGGCATGTGGGGGATGCTATTGAGGATTTCTATATGGTGGTAAGTTTGTTTCTCATCTGGCACAATGGAATGTATTAGGATGAAGACCCAGGAGCTGGTGTGTCAGGTGACAGCTGACTGAAAGGTGAATGTGTTATGTGTTGTGATGCTCCAGCAGCATTTGTATGTGGTAGTAAGTGTCTTTTTACACGTGTATTTGGAGCTAATGCAGTGTGATAAGGACATAAAGGAGCTTTAGGAACTCCAGATGCAACTGCAGGCGGCAGTGACTTAGCTTGAGGTGTTTCTATCTTTACTTTTCATGACTATTGGATTGTTTTGAAGATGATACCCCTATAGCTGGTTTTGGAGAAAAAGGTGGACCGTTGAGTAGTAGCTCACAGATTTGCTGTCCTCGATAAACGTCAAGCACCTAAAACACATCTAAATTGTGAATATTCATTAAACATTTATTTAATAATAATTAAATAAATACAAACACTAACAAAACTATATTCTTATTCTATTGGTATGTTGTTAATTTTGCATTGCATTAGTATCTGTACAAAAGAGAATTATAAATAGAACTGTCCTGCTTCCAATAAACCTACAGTTTGAACTTACACCTGGTAGGGGTAATTGGTTATATACAGTAAAAATTTGGTTTATAATTATTAAAAGAAATTCAACAATATGTATTTACATTAATAATGCAAATATTAATACCTACTATATATAATTATTACAAGCTTTCAGGGCATCAAGCATGTAAAAAAATGTATTGTTGAATTTAATAAGTTTACAAAATAGTAAAATCTGGATTGCTAATTGTAAACATTAATGTTAATGTGTCCTAAATGACTGAAGATATATTTTCTGTTTTATATAACCTCAACCATATGCTGGTTACTTATTTTTAAAGTATAGGTCAGTTGCAAAAATGTACTATAAGAGAAAGTATTTTAATGTCATCACAGTTTCGGATTGCTTAATACAGCCTTCAGTAATAACACTGGTTTGCATTCAAAGTGAATATTTTCCCCCATATGAAGTTTATTTTTTCACATATAAAGTGCATTAAAAGGGCAAATACCTGATTACAAATTTCTTCTAATAAATCCACAGATATATCTTGAACAAACATATCCCACCATCTTAAATGTTTACTTGTACGACCAACCCAATCTACAACATCAAATTTAATGTGTCTTCCTGCAGGGTGCAAAACTGCAACTGCCATGATCTCAGGTTTCCATTGTAATGCAAGTGTTGTGCACAAACTATCATCAATAAGTTTCCATGCAGTTTGCACCAACTTTTCTAATTTTAATGCATCACCCTTTAAGTGCTTAGGATAGTGTAATAAGTGTTGATAAGGATGTTCTACTTGTGCCGCACATTCTATTGTTTGTAATATAACTGTTTCTATATTCATAATCTAAAAAAAAATAAAATATCATTTGAGCAATATAATAATTGTACAGAATACCTCCTTTATAGGATTTTCACTCAAGGTACTAAATTGAACATCGTTTAGTAAACTACGAGCTATATTTATAATTGCTATATATCTTCTTCGATTTTCTTGTATCCTATAAATAATAGAAAGGCAAGCGCAAGCTACACCAAAATGAGGGAATAGTCTAAATGAGTGATACATATAAAACCTATGGAAGTATGAGATTCCAGTGGCTTTTGTATAACAGTCCAAGCCCATTTGAACAGCAATATCTCTAATAAATAATGCCCCTAAAATAGTTTAACTCTAGTTACACCTAGATAAATGTGAAGTAGTATTGGCTTACCTTCTTTCCTATATCGAAGTTCCATTTCACAATCAATATTGTCTCGCATTGAAGGAGTATTTTTTAACTCCATTTGATAATAATAATTAGACATTTTAATTGTTTGGTATAAACATAAATTAATGAGTTAGGTTATTAACTGCCTCTTAAGATACGTTAAACTACAAAAAGCGCGGGAAGCAAAGTTAGAAACCTAAACATATAATTACAGGAATTCAGTGTGGTCTCAGAAAAGGAAATTTAAAATTTGAGCATTTTAAGATCGGGAATATCTACACCTTAAGTGTACACCCTAATTGTGTCATTATTACAACCAAGCCAGGAACGTTAAATCCTGATTAGATATCTGCAATTTTTCCATCTACAAAATAGTATCTTGATTCAAACCGATCTATTTAACTATAATGTTTGTTAAATCTGCAAACGGAGATTAGCAAGGTACAGGTCATAGGTACAAATCCTACTCGAGGTAAACTTTTTATTTATGTATTTAATAAAATTAATAATAATCTTTAATCGTATGGAATAGATTAAAACAAGGGAACATATGATACGATAGCTTTTAAAGTAGGCGTGAAACGTTGAGTAAAAATTGTCTGATCAAACGGGGGTAACCCTTATTCTTGTTCACAGAGAAAAATTCTATAGGTAATGAAATCTTACATAGTTACGTTGATGACGTCATTTGTTTATTTACACGTAATGAAAGCGGATTCTTATCATTCTTAAAAGAAATTAACAGTTTGCATAATTGTGTAACCTTCACCTATGAAAAGACTTCCAACGAGACTTTTAAGTTTCTTAGATTTAACCATAAAAATGATGATAATGAGTTTGATTTTCAAATATATCGACCAGCACCGTCAATGTCATTCCTTTTAACAGTAACAGTTCTTTAAGTCACAAAATTGGTTTTCTTAATTATATTATTGATAAGAGTTTTCGAAATCCCTTTGAAAATAGAAAACTTGCATAAGGAAATTAATCTCCTCATAAGATATGTGCCTATAAAAAATGATGAAGAAAAAACAAATTGGAATGAAAACTTTAATTACAGTTTTCTTACACCTATCGAGTCAAGGAGAAAACCTATTTTCAGTTTTGAATGTTAATGGTACCGCGGCACCCTCCCCTTCACTTTTTACGTCACAAGCCCCGCCCACAGGGACACCTTCCGCCATTTTTTTAAATATGCCCACGTGGGGATCGTATTTTTTCCACTTGAGAATAAAAAGATTTTATTTAATTTGTTATTAATATTTATTAGGATCCGTTTTTATCAAAGGAGATTACATAATTGTTATTAAAATTATTATTACATTTCTTTTAAACACATCTACAGACTGTGACCTAATTTATTTATACATTGGGGGTCGTATTTTTTCACCTGAGAATAAAAAGATGTTATTTAAACTGTTATTAATATTTATTAGGGTTGTTTTTATCAAAGGAGATTGCATAATTGTTATTAAAATTATTATTACATTTGTTTAAATTCCAATCTACAGGGTGTGACCTAATCTATTTGTACATTGGGGGTTGTATTATAATAAGGGGTCCTAGTTTTGTAAGACGGTAACTTGTTCGCGGCCTTCGCCCCTGTCATAAATATTGTATTCTAATAATGGGGAAGACTTAATAGATGACATGTAAAGGTGACAAGTGTTTTTTTCATAATAAAAAGATTTTATTTAATCTGTTATTAATATTTATTAGGGGCCGTTTTTATCGAAGGAGATTGCATCATTGTTATTAAAATTATTATTAAATCTCTTTTAACCCCATCTACAGATTGATAATAAGGGGAATCTGTTCGCGGGTTTCGCTCCTGTCAGAAAAATATGTATTCTAATACTGGGAAAGAACTAAAGATGACAAGCGTTTTCAATAAAAAGATGTTATTTAATCTGTTATTAATATTTATTAGGGTTGTTTTGATTTTTATCAAAGATATGAAAACGTAATCCTTAAACGATTATGCTCTATGCAATGTTTAAGGCTGCATTTAAGCACTAACTCAAATTTTTTTCAATATCTGTATAACGACATCGAAATTGTAACCTTGAACATTATACATATAAATGAGTAAGTACGTTACATAATTAGTTTGCTTTACAAATTATGCTTTAAACGATTTTCACCTTGAGATCGTTAGATTACATGTATATTAGTATGGGATGTCATACTTTTTTTAATAAAACAGTAAAATGTATTCATAAGTCTTCAATTCTTCTTCGCCCCTGAAGCTGTACCGCAAAAATCTTTCTTGAGATTATCCCATGCCTGATCAGTAGCATGTTTTCTAATACACAAGAGAGCAACTTCAATATAGCTCGATTTTGCCTCTATACTGCATACAAGCTCTATCTTAACTGAATTACCTCTGTCAAAAAAGGGGTTATCGTTATAATCAAATTAAGTACACCTGTCTCTTATTAGAACACTATCTTTTTAATCCTCGAATTTCCACCGATAAGGTCTGTCTCGGCTGAACTGTCCAAAAAGGATTTTTGATTTATAAAATGTCCGGCCAGGAGAGATACTAGAGTGTTGCTACATAAAACTCAAAAGTGTACCCCGCGCATAAATCTACAGCGAGAAATTTACTCGAGGCATGTACATTGCGAGTAACATTTTTTTCGAGTTATGGTGGACTGAACTTTGTGATATCCGATCTTTAAGTAATCACGGTAATAGATACAGCTTCATACTAGCGGTTATCGGGATGTTTAGCAAGGGGATTTGGTTATGAGTTCTTAAAACGAAGATAGTCGCATCTGAAAACATTCACCGTTGCAAATCCCACGAACAAGTTACCGTCTTACAAGACTAGCACCCCTTATTAGAATACCACCCCCAATGTATAAGTAAATTAGGTCATAATGGGTAAATTGGAATGTAATAATAATTTTAATAACAATTATGCAATCTCCATTGATAAAAACAACCCTAATAAATATTAATAGCAGATTAAGTAACATCTTTTTATTCTCTGGTGACAAAAATACGACCCCAATGTATAAAAAATTAGGTTACAATCTGTAGATGGGATTAAAAGAAATGTAATAATAATTTTAATAAGAATTATGCAATCCCCTTTGATAAAAACGGACCCTAATATATATTAATAACAGATTAAATAAATCATCTTATTCTCAGGTGGAAAATATACGATACCCACGTGGGGATATATAAAAAAAATGACGACAAAAGGTGTCCTTGTGGGCAGGGCTTGTGACGTAAAGAAGTGGAGGGGATGGTGCCGCGGTACTACTGATGTTGCTTTGAAGGTTTCTTCATCCTTAACTAATATCGTGTGTGATAACAAGTAGGTACTCTACGGACCATCTGAACGAGCCTGGTATTTACAGGTTAGATTGCAATTTGTGCAGTAGCACGTACGTAGGAATGACTACCCGTAATATTAATGTGAGGAAGAAGGAACATTTGAGAGCTATAAAACATAATTATAGCAACTATGTATTTGCTAATCACATTTTAGACGGTAGCCATTCCCTTAAATCTACTTCGATTCTACATTTTGAGGATAATTATAGTAATTTAATTAATTTACAAGAATTAAAAATAATTAAATTTCTATTTGATCCTAATTATAAATGTGTAAACGAAGTTATATTAGAATGTCAGCCTTTTATAAAAGCGTTTGTCTAGATATCATTTGTACATCATATTCATTATTATAACGTTTTTCTAGACGCTGCTGTTTTATTTTCCAAGATTTTAATAAATTTGGGCATTTTTATTATATATATATATATATATATATATTATATATATATATATATATATATATATATATTATATATTATATATATTATTTTAGGGTCAGAAAGCAGAGGAATCTGCCTTTAAAGAGAAAAAAAAATTGACATTGTTTAATCTATATAATTGTACCTACCGAAACCAGATAATTTTATATAACAAAAAAGGATTGTGATCTCTAAATTTAAATATCAACCCCAGAATAATTACTCCAATATCCACCTGCTGAGTTTCATTTAAATCAGTTGTCATTTTGGTATTATCACAAAAAACATTTTAGGAATGGCGATCTGTGGTAGCTTAGGTAGATTATATTTCAAAAACTAATGACAGATCATGATTATTGGTTTCCTAAGATGTGTGCTAAGCTGTTGTCTGTGTTATGCTGAAAAAACAATGTAATCTCAAACTTAAACCATAATAATTTATCGTACATTTATGTCTTATAACTAAATTACCTATTACTACTATTAAATAACACATTTGGTGTTGATAAATTATTTCAAACTGTTTATCTTATCTAACTTAAGTTATTGAACATCAAGTTTCTCTCTTACATTTCACAAGGGTTAGAAAGTGAGAGAAAAATAGAGATTGTTTAATCTATATTATTATACCTCCCATCATCTGACTATTTTATTAGAGAAAAAAATTGTAACAAAATTTAAATATCAACCCAAGATCCAGTATCCACCTGATACATACACAATAACCTCTAAACAAACAAGGAAAATATATTTATTTCAAAACTAAACTAGTCTATAACTGCTAAATTATTTGTACAATTTACATATTTATTCACCTGCTTAAATAAGTCACATGTAATTTAACTAAGGGTATTTATGTAAGTAATAACATTTTATTACCAAATTATTCTTTTTCTAATTTAAGATTATGTTGCAAACTTTTTCTTAGTTGGAATAATTTATCAAGTATACATTCCCATTCAATTCGTTTCTCTTTAAGAAGTTATATTCCATACCTAACTATTAAAGACGTTATTTAGTGCTTCTGTTTCTCGACATCCACAACCTCCTCTTTCGATGAACTAGTATCCAATAAACTTTTATTTGGAATTAAATGTACAGTATGCTGTAATTCACTTAGAATAAGCTTGAATTGAAAATTAGAATTAAACCAATTTTTGTAAGCAAATTTGACATTAGTAATTGTGGTTTCCAAAACAAGTTTGTGTAATATTTCCTCTCTTTTTCAGTGCTCCACACAATTATAGTACAATCGTCTGAACCTGACACCAATAAGTCCCCTATGTGATTTAATTCGAGACAATTAATACGATCACTGTGGCCAATGAACTTGGAATTTCTGTATGGTATAATATGTATTTTACCACTTGGAAGTGACGGTAGGTGTTGTTTTGCAATACTGCCATTAATGGATCCAAAATAAATATTTGACAAAAAACCATCAACTTTAATTGATGTTATAGGTTCATCACAGATTAAATATAGTAAAAGCAAACCAGTCACTAAATCATAGACAAAACTGGTTCGATCTATAGAGGAAGTAACAAAACGTCGGTCTAAATAGTGTGAGTGTACATGAATTCCTGTAATTGCTGCAGAATGGTCTAAATAACTATGTATAGGTTTAACATCTCTATCCTCATCCTGAGCATTACATATACCATTTAGATTGACAAAATGTGAGAAGCGATATACATATACACATCCCAACTGCGTTCCGACTAGTAAATAATTCGAGTCTGGAGAAAATGTAATGTATGTAATGGGAGTATGATGTATCTCTTGTGCCTTTAATAAAACTCCATCAAGAATTTTCCATATATATAAAGTTGTGTTAATACCTGCCGTTAGATAATTATTATCAGGTGAAATTTTGATAACATTTGCTGCTTCAGGTAAAACTAGCTTTCGAGTTTCCACTTGATCACAGCTATTGATTGGCCAACAATGCAGTAATGGTTTACCCTGTTCGGCAGTTAGTAATAGCCGATTTGTTATTACATTTAATGAGTTTTGTAGGATCTCTCCAGTAGTTTTGTACGAATAAATGTATTTAAAGGATTCTAAGCATGATAAATTCCAAACCTGTAGGGAATGCTTACAGGACGTTGATCAGATGGACATGATTGTGCCGTCTAAAAATTAAAATGTTTATAAAATTTTAAACATAAAATTTGCATAAACGTACCTCGATAGCGATGAACTTGTAGTACTGCTTGCAAAAAAGTAAGTATCTGTCTCTTTTCTTTTAACGGTAGATTCAGGTTCTCCTACTCCTTTAGTTTGCGAAATTTTTATCCACGCGCTTTAATAAAACTGGTTGCGCGCCACCATCTGATTAGGTCAGTAGTTTTCAAACGTTTAACATACATCACAGTGTAAAAGCAAGAACCGTAAACCTAATAGGACTGCTGGATTCTACAAATCTGTCTGCAAGTGCATTGTGAAAACTCTCGCTGGCTGTGACGTTGTACGCATTCCCTTCTTGGCGCGATGGCGCCTTACTTAAATGGACGGGATAGAAAACTTGTATTTATATGATTGTGAATAGTTAAGTTGAAGTTATTTACATACCTTTACTATAATTTTAGAACAAATAAGCAACAATAATTATATTTCTCCGTTTAATATTAATATTGAACCATTTTAATACCAAATAAACCTTTACTTTAGCGGTATGTAGGTAAGATGGATATAAATGAAATTTATTATAACTATGTTGGCTTATATTTTGATAATTGGAAATGAATAAACATTTATTGATGTAAAGTGATACCTACAATAGGTAGTAGTATGAATTTATTAACGTACGTATTCGTATGCATGTAAAGGGTGATATTGATTATACAATAAATGTGTTCACTCAACTTTTTTGTTTGATGTTTGGGAAAAATAGTTCAAAATAAAAGTTTGATCTTTTGAAATAAAATTTTGCAGAACTTTGTCTACATTGAAAAAAAAATAGTTTTAAATACAAAGTGCATCACAAAGAATGGTAGGTTCATACACGGGCAGTAAACTTATACTTCCTAACCTATTTTCTAAGTCTACACAAAAGTGTACCTAGTCTTTTTACAAACATATATTGCGATATAAGACGGTTTAATGGTTAATGTCTGCATTTTTAATTAATATACAATTAAGAAATACTTATATCTACTAAAAATAATTACATGAAAACAAAAATAAAATATTACACATAACTACAGATTTATTTTTGAATTTTAGCATCATTTCTAATTTTTTTTCTATGGGCATCATCTTCCAAAGGTTTTCATTTCGTGCCCCTAGACAATTTCGCTTTCAAATTTTTGAAATTCATCCTAATTATTGTCCTTAAATCTTTAACTAGTTCAAATCTTAAATCCTTTTCTGTTTTAAAAATTTTTTTGGATAATTTTTCTACCACCCCGTACCCACAGCCAAGGATTCAAGGCTTAAAATTCTCTGCTAAAGTTGAAAAACACTTTTCACAATTTTTTTCTTAGATGAACACAAAAGACAAATATTTACACACCAATCAAAATATATGATTGTTGAGATTGTTCAAGTAACACTAAAAAGACAAAACACACAATTTCATACCTATAGAAACACACTGTCGTAATGTAAACACACCGGTCGAGAATGCAAGTGACGTCACATTGGAATCGAGCGATCGATATTTTGGCAAACGCATACCTTATGGGATTGAGCAATCCTATTAGGTTTACGGTTCTTGATATGAAAGCATACTAACACAAGTAAGAATACGCATCTGCGACGATAGTAAAAGTTCGGTCGCACCTTGAATCAATTTGACCTAGCATTGGTCTGTTTATATATTTACATAAAAAATACTTTTGGAAAGTATTTGGTGATTTGTGGTTAATATTTAATATACTTAGTACTTTTAAATATAAGCGTTTTGCAATTATTGTAACATTATGTTATAATTACAAATTTTCTGTAACCATTACTAATTTGACAATGTTAAAAATAATTGAAATTCATGTATTGAATTGACTAAACATTATTTTCATTTTCTTGTAAAAATCTACAGTATTCAGCATTTTAGACTAGGCCCAAGGATGCCCAAAAACTTT
This sequence comes from Vesta saturnalis, assembly GCA_036346205.1. NCBI lineage: Eukaryota > Metazoa > Arthropoda > Insecta > Coleoptera > Lampyridae > Vesta > Vesta saturnalis. The sequence goes on along the minus strand of JARFJB010002232.1, from coordinate 4,363,754 downwards.
ATTTATTCACTATTTCTATTTCACCGTGTATTCGATTGGCAAAAACTAAAAGTTACGCTTTTATGACGTTGGTCATTATTCAAGACGTCCAGACGGGTTACCTGAATGGACAAGAATCAAATTTTAAGCTGTTGTTCATCATTTGGAGCAATAGATTCTGAAAGTATTTAGTTATATACCAAATATGTTGGAATGACATCCAAATGCATTGGCCTGATGGGAATGTTTTGTTTCGGTTAGGAAAAAATTTATGCCTTCAGTTAGAACTGTATTTCTGAGTAGTAGGGCTAAGTTACATTTTGACCAGGAAGTGACGTCACACCAATCATCAACGTGGGCGAGCACATAAGCCCCGCCCCTTCACAAGATGTCTGTGGCGGACCAATGAGAGACGAGGGCGTGGCCCCGCCCCAGTGACGTAGGACCAATGAGAGCCGAGCATGGGCCCCTTTCATCTGATAAAAGATTATCATGGGGCTGGTCATCTACCTAATGAGAGACGTGGCGGCCATCTTGGAAAGATTATTAAGGCGGTTGACTCACCTGTCGACCAATGAGAGACGTGGCGGATATCTTGGAAAGATTTTCAAGGGGGCTAACTCATGTGTTAACTAATGAGGCATGGCGACCATCTTGGACGTGTACTTTAGCCCCTGGCAGCTTCTTCAGCACGGATCCTCAACGTCTTCCTATGGAGATGTTGCATGCTGCGGGGCCATGTAGGTAGGTTCTTCGCCGCCGCCGCTAAAGAGCTGCTTCCGTTGCTGAAGAAATCACCTTCGTATAGAAATGTTACGGTTGGAAAATATAAAATTAATATTGAAAAGGTATTGAAAATATGCGTTTAAACACCAACGGGAGTATATTTATAATAATCAAGCATACGCTATGAGAAAATTGCTTACGCTGTATAAGGTTTTGTTACTAGATATTTATAATAGAATTGCTATTCATATTCACACAGCGTAAAGAAAAGTTTGTGGTGATATTATACTATTAATATACAAAATCACTATAGAGAATCAATCAGGTATTAAATAAATGTATTTAATAGTACAATGAGTGAATTTGAAAATAAATAATTATAGAAAAAAAAAGAAATTTATTTTTGAATGTTAATAAACATCCATTTATCATAGTATACTAATTGGTATCCACATTGATAAGACGTTATAAACAGTGAAGGTGGTGACCCCTGCACCAGATAATACATATTTATGTTTGTTATAACATTAAAAATTAAAACAAGTAAAATAATATGAGTATTAAAAAATCAGCTGAAGTAAAAAAAACTAAGCACAACATACAGCATGAAAGTAATTATATCAAATGGTGAGAGAAATAATAAAAAACAAGTATGTAAAAAGTACATTTACTGTGAAATTACGTACAATGTATTTCTAAAGTGCATGATTGATAGCACATTCGTAATCTTTTGATAGCACTCTTGAACTTTTATAATCATCCTGTGAGCACTATAACATATGGCTGTATCTCAGTCGTTATCGTGATATTGATCAGGTAAGTTCTTATCTACTTTAAAAATGATAATTAAATACTACTGCGTAAAACTTACTTATTGTTTTATTTGCTGTCCTAGTTCATTCGTTTAGGTATGTTTTTTTCATTTTAATTAAAGCATTAATTATATAGATGAATTCTTTAGATTTAACTGACTATATTCAAAAAAGTGATTGCTGCTGTACCTTAGCTGCTATTCTATTTACTTCCATCGGTCCAGATAATTCATATATTTATATTTAAAGCATTAATTATATCTATAAATTCTTGTGTTGATAGAATCCACCATATTATATTACTTGCTGCTACAGTTCGCTCGCTAGATACTCATGTCCAATGTTTTCATTTATAGTAAATCCATTTTAATGATTTCTTTTTTTAGAAATGGCTTTAATCGAAAATGTTGATTCGTGTATAAAAATAATTGAACATGTCTATAAGCATCACCATACTCATAATGAATATAAAATCAGTAAAGTAACCAACATCATTGACGCTAACTTAAGAATGGTTAAAACGTGAGTTGGTGATTCATCATTGAGCGTTGTAGGAAAATTGGAACGGTACGGAATACTACTAAACCAGATAAGAAAACCAGCTGAAGGAGGGTTCCTTGGAAGCAAGGGTACAGTCGAGTGAAGGGATTAGGCTACAGCCTTTAAATCCAGGGTGAGCACCGGTATTATAATTAATTTAGGACATAGGATGTTTGTTCATGATAGCTTTAAGTTGTTTTCAATTAAGATAAAGGATTTTTTTTTTATTTATCATCAGATTTTAAAAGTAAATTTAGAATGTTGTGCCGAATTCGTGAAATCGTCCATAAATAATGATGATGATAATTTAATGTATAGGGAATTTAGTTTTACAACCAAAATTTTAATATTCTAAGATGTGACTTAGAAGGAGAAGATTTAAAAAACCTATTCAATACTAATGTAGTTGATTACTTAATGGAGCGATTGCTTCAATTTGAAGAACAGGACAGTGGTTGGGCTCTATCTCCTTAACTATGAATGCGAACAACGCAACTTTAATAAGGGCGTCCTCCTACATAGATTTACCCCCTCAAATAAAAAGTAAGAAATGCATTATTAATGTAAAAAATAATGATGAAGCCTGTTTTGGCTGGGCTTTACCAACGGCTCTCTTTCCCGCTACCCTGCATAGTGATCGTGCATCATACTATCCCTACTATTCTGGAATTCTTAATTTTTAAGATACACTGTTTCCCATGACTTTAACCCAAATTCCAAAATTTTTAAAACAATACCCTAATTTATCCTTAAACATTTATGCTGTTATTAGAAAGAATGTAACTACATATACCACAGTACCCGTATATTTATGTGATGATAAGAAGCAGCAACTTGTTTATTTAGTAATGATCCAGCAGAATTATGAAATTGAAAGCGAAATAGACGATGACATTTCGATGCGTGGAACAACTAAGGATGATGATGAAATAGTAAAATTTCTGCTGGATAATTATGAAAATTTCGTTTGCGGAGGGGTGAGGAGTGTATTATTTAGTTCACCAATGAATTGCTAGGTATTGCGGGTAGTCTGCGGCAGTATTTCGATAATCCATTATCGATGGAAACTTTAGGCGACGTGCAAATGTTGGAATATGATGCATACACCCACTGTCATAATTTTTCGAGCCCCCTTCTTAGATCATGATCTTAAAGTAGGATACCACTGTCCTTTCACCGGTCGGTTTAGACGTAGTGCTCATCAAGCACGCAACATCCGGTATAGCGCCCTTCGTATATTACTAGTTTTTTTCCATAATCTAACAGGTTATGAGTACCACTTAATAATAAAAGGTATTGCTCAAACCATCCTAGGTAAAATTACATTTGTAGAATACGGGCACCTCACCTTTCAGTATTTTTACGTCACAAACCCCGCCGACCTTCCCCTCTACTTTTTATATGCCCACGTGGGGATCATATTTTTAACCCCTATGGCTTCTTTACGGAAGCCTTTTTCAACTCCTAAATAGAGTCTTTTTGGTTGTGTTAAGAACCTATTTTATGGCCTCTTTTCGGTGGTCATTTTAACCCCTTGATGGAATTTTACCCTAATTTGGTTGTATTAAGAGCCTCGTCGGCAGTTTAGCCTCTGGAAGGTAGTCAAATGCGTGCGCATACATTGTTATAATAAGGGGCCCTAATGCTGACTTTTAGAGACTGGTTCTCGGTCCTTCGCCCCCTGTCGCAGCCTTGGTTGGAAATTGTATGCGCCCCTAACCTTATAAGACAAGTGCAGAAACTAGCTTTTGGGACTTGGTCCCTATCGGGGCCCTCTTGGTGCAATTGTATGTGGGTTCTAACTTAATCTTATAAGACAGGTGTAGACCTTCGCCCCCCGTCATAAAAATTTGTATTCTAATAAGGTGGCCCTAATGCTAACTTGTAAGACAGGTATAAAAACTTGTGTTAGGGTCTACATCCATTGTCTTGGCCCCCTTTGAGTTAAAATTGATTTTTAGCGCCATCTAGTTATGTATTTTTAAACTAGCGAGTGGTTTCTGTAATAGAAGTTGATCATGCACACCTCTCTCTTTCTCTCTCTCTCTCTCTCTCTCTCTCTTTCTTTCTCTCTCTATTTCTCGTTTATCCGTTTCCCTCTCTCTCTTTTTCGGCTCTTTCTCACAGACACAAACAATTCAATTAATTAATTAATTAAACAGATGAATCACACAAATCATGCTCTATCAAATCAATCAGGTCAATCTCAATCAATTAATCAACCAAAACCAATAAATCATGTCTTACAGTTTGCGGAAACCAGCTTACAGTTAAAAAACTCATTTGGTTTAATTAATTACAGTTTGCTTGCTCAAAATCAGCCGCAGTTCAAAATACCAAATTGGTATAACGGAAATAAAAGACAAAACGTTTTAACGGTTTATTATTATATGCGAAACAATAACTACGAAGTTTAAAACCAACACATAGATACCGCATAATGCTATTAATTAATTTAAAAAAAATAGCGTAACACTCTCACCTTTATCTAATTAACTATATAAACGGGTATAATAAGAGCTGATGCAGAGTTGGTTGGTCTTATGACAGCCTTCCTCTACAATAACACATTAACATCTCTATTGGCATTTTTGTGAAGAATATCAAGTTTTGTATATAAATTGATATAAGGTCGCTCTAAGTATTATGCGAAAGTGAAAGTTGAATACTGGCTGCAGTAAGTGTGATAGAGATAATTAGCTTTGCATATTTTACGTTCTAAAATTACCTACTTAATGAAGGAAACCCAATAGCCAGTTTTATATCAACTATCAATTAGTAAAACGCAAAACGGTTTAGTAAACTGTATAAAATTTTCAATATGTAGTTTAGTTCTCCAAGGCAGTTATTATTAGAACAATCGAGAGAAAAACACTTCCGAAGGTATGCGTATTACTTTTTAATATATGTTTTACCTGATATTGTTCACAAAATGCCAATAAAGATTTTAATGTGTTTTATAGGGAGGCTCTCATAAAACCAGCCAACTCTGCATCAACTCTTATTATACCCATTTATATAGTTGATTAGATAAAGGTGAGAGTGTTACGCTATTTTTTTTAAATTAATTAATAGCATTATGCGGTATGTATTTGTTGGTTTTAAACTTCTTAGTTATTGATTCGCATATAATAATAAACCGTTAAAATCTTTTGTCTTTTATTTCCGTTTTAGCAATTTGGTATTTTGAACTGTGGCTGATTTTGAGCAAGCAAACTGTAATTAATTGAACCAAATCAGTTTTTGAACTGTAAGCTGGTTTCCGCAAACTGTAAGCCATGATTTATTGAATTTGGTTGGTTGATTGATTGATTGAGATTGATCTGATTGATTTGATCGAGCGTGATTTGTTTGAGACGCATCTGCTTAATTAATTAATTAATAGTTTGTGTTGTGAGAAAGAGCGAAAGAGAGAGAGAGAGAGAGAGAGAGAGAGGTGTGCATGATCAACTTTTATTACAGAAAATACTCGCTAGTTTCAAAATACACAACTAGATGGCGCTAAATATCAATTTTAACTCAAAGGGGGCCAAGAAAAGGGGCGCAGAGACCCTAACATAAGTTTTTATACCTATCTTAGCATTAGGGCCACCTTATTAGAATACAAATTTTTATGATGGGGGGCGAAAGCCAACGCGTCTCTTACAAGATTAGGTTAGAACCCACATACAATTGCACCAAGGGGGCCACGATAGGGTCCAAGTCCCAAGAGCTAGTTTCTGCACTTGTCTTATAGGTTAGGGGCGCATACAATTTCCAACCAAGGCTGCGACAGGGGGCGAAGGACCGAGAACCAGTTTTGAAGATCTACACGTGTCTTAAAAGTCATCATTAGGGCCCCTTATTATCACAATGTATGCGCGCGCATTTGCCTACCTTCCAAGGGCTAAACTGCCAAAGAGGCTCTTAATACAACCAAATTATGGGGAAAATTTCATCAAGGGGTTAAAAATGACCAACCAAAAGGTCTCTAACTAGGGTGAAAATTCCATCAAGGAGTTGATAAAGGCTTCCGAAAAGAGGCCATAGGGGAGAAAAATACGATCCCCACGTGGGCATATAAAAAAAGGTGAGGTGCCCGTATTCTACTTACATTATTACCTAAAACGAAAGAACGCTATATATCATTCACCAGACATATATACAATAGTTAAATTTCGATTCGTATATTCATATCGCTTCATAAACGGGTCCCTGGATAAATTATCGTCGTAGTTATCATTTAACGATTTCAAAATTTGAATGATGAGCAGCTACAGTTATTAACTAAAAAGGGGTGTATCCGTATGATTATGTAGATACGTGGGTTAAATTTGACGAAACTTGCCTTCCGAATAAAGAGAGATTTTACAGAAAGTTGAGGAAATCATATATCACAGCTAATGATTATGCGCATACTCAAAACGTTTGGCAAAAGATTCAAATGCAAAATTTAGGTCAATATAGCGATGTTTATCTGACGTGTGATGTGCTTCTACTTGCTGACGTATTTACAAATTTTAGAAATAAGTGCATAACAACGCATAAGTTGGGTCCGGCATTCTCTTACACCGCTCTCGGATACATCTGGCAGTGTATGTTAAATTACACTAAAGTTAGACTGGAACTGCTCACCGATGTAGTTACGTTATTGTTCGTGGAAAGGGGTATAAGAGGTGGAATAACATAATGCTGTACTAAATATATCAGGGCTAATAATAAGTACGGATGATTACGACCCCAGCAAACCATACTCTTATATCCTTTAAACAGATATGGTTAATTCATATGGATGGGCTCAAAGTCAATGTTTGCCGCGAGATGATATCAAGTGGCTTAGCGAGGCGAAATTAAATTTATTAACCCCTGAATCGATATTAAATTTACCGGATGGTGCATCTAAAGGATTCATCCTAGAGGTGGATCTGTTATATCCAGATAATTTGCACAGTGTTCCACCTGATGGTAAACATAGAAAACTGCTCTCAACGCTGCATTCTAAGGCTAAGTATGTCACTAATTACCGTAATTTGAAACAATGCCTTCAAGCAGGCCTTGTGCTCGAGAAAGTTCATCACGCGATTAGCTTCAACCAATCACGTTGGCTTAATTTACGTTAAGAAATTATTTATTACTATTATTATTGCACTATATTATATATATATATATATATATATATATATATATATATATATTCAGTTGCATGTTTTAAATGCGATAGCGAATAGCCGTGCAACAAGTTCGCGAGGAGTATTCCAGCATACATATTCCTTCACTCTAATCAATCACTTCTTCATGATCCCGCAACCGAAATGTTACGTGCTAATTTTCGGATTAATAATCTTACGGTATTTAGATAACTTGGTACCCATAATTGATCCGTGAGGGTCGTGATTCTTCCTATATGCGTTAGTCTTAGCTATAATATCGACGTAGACCGTCTCATTCCTCAGCGTATACTTCTTCGGCTCTTTCAATAAAAGCAGTTCGTATGGTCCCGGAGTGCCTTCATATATCTCACCCTTTATAATTAGCTTAGGTCCTACTATATCCACCGGACAATCTCCGTCAGCCCATTTATTTAAGTTTGCTTCCTAGCGAAGACCGTATATATTATCAACTTGTTCTTGGTTCCGGCGGATCAGTAATTCTACATAGTTGCGAGGTAAACGATCATATTGCTCCAAGAATTCATCGGCAACGCCTGCGTCATCGAGCAATCATATTAGATTAGTTGGCTCCACCTGCTCTTCCTCCTCTTCAACAGGATCTGTTTCAGCAATAACGTCCGTTTCGACGAATGACGGTGCATCAGGGGACTAAATGTAGCATCTGTTGTTTCTACACCGGTTTCAACGAATGAAGGTGCAACGGGTTGTTTGAACTTGAACGGGACAGGTGTTGACATTGTGGCAGGTACTTGGTTGAACCCTAATTTCACCGGTTCTTCTTTAATTTTCGCGTTAGCGATTTGCTTCAAAGGGTCCAGTGTAGGTATATATGCTGTTTCCGCTAAACTGAATGAGCATTATAAGCAGGTGATACAGCAATCAAATCCGCTCTGGTACCTGCCGTAATCAAAGTCTTTTGCAATACATAAAATATCTAATTTATTCTGCCAACATCGCGAGCACATTGATTTAACATGAACGAAGGTCATATCGGTACCTACATGCTCATCACATACATGCTTCAAATTTATGCAACCCTGTTTAAATAGCACAACCATATTCACATTATGATGAATCAACTGCTTAGGAATCTTCGAATAGATTTGACAGAAATAAAAGGAGTCCACGCCCGAGTGTCGCTCTCTACTGAAATAATCGCGAATTACATCTTGATTGAGTCACGAGATGTCGTCGAAGATCATTATAGAATCTTAGTGATCGCTTCGGGCATGAGTACATCCGTCTTGTCGTTGAATGCACTATACCTAATACCTCTTATCGGCTTAAGTACATGCTCTAAGTATTTATACTTACGCTGCTCAAGCGACTTGGAGTAAACGTATACATTTTCAAATTTTAAGCCATGCGGTGCCTCTAATAAGCTAACTATCGCATTAGTCTTCATGCACCCCGAAGGCCGCAAATAATTGCTCTAATTGATGCCTGGGATCGTGTACGCTCGAAAGATTCAAGATTTGGTGAGAAAACAGCAACCTTTGGTGAAGCGAACGCCATGAAGGTTAAAACCACGTTGGGTATGGGTAAAAAAAGGAAAAGGCCACGTATTTCATTCCCTCCCTAAGAGAGAGGGCGGGCTGCTCGAGTTTTCTAAGCTCCTTCAGCCACGATCATGGATTCCTAGTATACATACATATATTACGTATATATGTGCGGTGGGATTAATGATGGGTGTGATCAGGATAGGATCGGAAGGAACGGGGTTAGGGTTCTGAGGGGCGAAAATACAACCCCAGCATTCGCCTAAGTAGCCGCACATGGAGTGCATATACGTAGTGACCATGCCGCTACATGTGTATGAGGAAACCCCCCTGAAAAAACCTCATACAAGGTAGACGGTAACGGGAATTGAACCCATTACCTCCCGATTGCTAAACAGGTCGTGTCATCACTACTCTATCAGCTCGGTAAGGGTATGGGCGCTAAGAAGAGGACAACGAAGAGGGCCTCGTTTAGAGGAGTTTTACAGTCTATTCGAAAATCTGTTAAAGGTCTACTTAAAGATGGAAATCTGAAGAGACGCATTGGTGTCAGTATATGGAAGGCCGTCAAGATTTCCGATGGAAAGAAGAAGGTACAAGTGCCTAGAATCATTCCTATGCCTAAAACTGGTGGCTGCCTTCCATTCCTGTTACCCCTATTTTCCGGTCAATTGGAGGAGTTTTAACGTCATAACGCTGCCATGGAGCGACAGAGGACATTATTTGAAGCCTTATGAGAAGGGATGTGCTTTATACTTGAAACCGTATACGAAAAACTCATAAACTTGCCGCGGGGAGCATTAACCGATTCCGATTTAAATAATTATGCTAAAGATGTCCCATTCTTTAGAGGAGTGTTTATGCGCGATGCCTTGCCCCATAAACCCCATCTTAATGAATGTGCTATCGTGAACCTTGACGACGATAGAGGATCTGAAGCCAACTACTACGACAGCATTGGAGATTTAGCCCCACCTCTCCAAATAATTAGATATTTAAGAGGATGTAAAGTTACATATAATTATGATAAGGGGAAGAATTATATGGACATTTAAGTTTACATTTTCTGTAAAATAGATAACTTGCAATATTATTTGTTTATTTGTAGTCATGTCCCAAAGTTCACGTTGACGGGTTTGGGAAACGTGCTCAGCGCAACGTATTTTCCGCGAAGCGAACTTGATCCTAATTACCAGTATGGATTAGGATTGCTAGGATTCTACGGTTGTAATTCCATACGAAGTGTTCATGAGGCTAACAAGTTTTACGATATTACGCAATCGCATAAAGAGATTACGATTCCAAGTGGTATATATGAAAATCTGGAGATTAACATATTTCTACACCGTAAGATTAACTCGCAAAACAAGATCGACTTTATTTTAAGGGCAAACAATAATACGCTAAAATGTGAAGTTAAATCTATACATACCGTGGACTTTAGACAGGCAGATTATATTGGGCGCATGCTCGGCTTCTCACCTAACGTGTACATGGTAGGCTACACCCACGAATCTGATCTGGATGTTCAAATAATTCATGCTAGAAATATACACGTGGAGTGTGATTTAATTGGAGGCGCATACAGAAACAGTGAGCATTCGCACACAATCTTGGAGTTTGACGTACACGTTGAACTAGATTATAAATTAGTCAAGGAGCCGTCTTCAGTTATGTATTTACCTGTACTTACACGATGTATAGATAACATAATCTTGAAATTGGTTAATCAAGAGGGTCAATTAGTGGACTTCGGTAACGAGAAAGTAACTATTAGATTGGAACTGAAGAAGTATGGGTCTTAAGATTTCCGCCAGTAGATCTCTATCTGCAGACGAGAGCACATCGTTATCCGAAGACGATGTTCAGTTTCTGCAATATGTCGGCTATAAAGTACTAAGATGATGTCTAAGAAGCTTTGAAAGTTTATTCACCGGGGTTAGGTACAAGGATATGATAGTGGAACGCGATCGCCGAACTTGTCATCCGTACACAACAAACGCATACAGCAATTCCGATGAGATTAATCTGGTTATTCAAAAATCCGATCTCATTACAGCTACTTACGATAGTGTTATATATATTTGGAAGATCCTCTGACCACTAAAGAAGGAAACAAAGAGTATAACCTTACGAACAATGCGCCCCTCTTCCTCTTCAATGAGATCCGCTTCATGTTAGGCGTCAGTTGATTCAAACTGTACGATTACCTGGCATTAACAGCACCATTAAAGGATTTTGCTCATATACCGCGGATCAAAGTACCTGTTTATCTCATGCAGGATGGTATCCGTAAAACAAACGTCTTCAACTGTTAAAACAGCACCAAAACAGCCGATACAAGTTGCGTTTCACGCTCGAGATTTATACATATATTTAACCTTACCCTTATCAGCGTCAATGGTTTGGGTGGTGAAGAGCAGCACGGGCTTTCAACCCAATGACTGCTTTAATTGGGTAAGGGAAAGATAATTTTTGTTCCTACGAACAGCAAATCTCGTCCTCGCTGATAACAAGTACGTTGATGATTACGAAGAATATCTAAACCAGTGGCTGGAAAAACTTTCCCACTTTGAATCAGAAAATGGACCTAAATTAGTTATAAAGTGAAACATAAAATGCGAAAACATTTATAGATTTATTGCATTTAAATTATAACATATATGCAAATTGTAATTTGTGGGCGTCATCGTTTTTTCTCAAATACAAACGTTGATTGAATTAAAATAAAGTATCTCAGATTTAAATCAACGATATAATATACCCCTCGCCTTCTTATTTCTTGCTTTTGAATATATTTATATTTAAAGCCCTATCCACCACACACGCGCAGGCATACGCGCGCGCACGCGCACACACACACACACACACACACACACACACACACACACACACACACACACACACACACACACACACACACACACACACACACACACACACCACACCACGCACTGCACTCACCTCTCACACTCAAACGCACGCTCACATGCACGGACACATATACTCACAAAAACAAGCGCATATTTTTGACCTTGTTTAAAAACTACTTTCCTGAACTCAGTGTGGCCTCAAACGAATATTTACAGTCTTAGGTCAATTTCAAATTTTTGACCGATTATAACTTTTCCTTTGGGCGAGGAAGTTAAAATGAAAAAAAAAAAGTGCCACCGACATGAACAATCACACAGCCAAGATCAAGAAAGCTATTGGCACTATAACTGTAAAACCACTTCTCTGTATTATGAACAGGTGTCTAATAATTTTACTTTTCTGAAGAACTGAAAATTGCTCAAGTGACACCAAATTGCACTATGGTATTACGTGAAAAATATAGACTAATGTATTGCTTCGAAATAGCAACCTGTGACTTACAGAATGATTTTAACAGCTGCCAATTAAAGGAGTTTGAATGTTATGGAGTACATGGAATATGCTTAGATCCTCTCTACTAATACCTACCATACCGTTACTTTAAACTCGGCAATTAAACCGGTTACACATTGCATTCCATAAGGATCAGTACTGGAACCTGTCTTGTTTATTATTTATATAAATTACCTGTAAATGTACCAGAACATGTCTATTTGAAGACCTTGCAACATTTATCAGTACCAATCAGGACCTTATCAAAGTAAGAAACATAATCAGTTTAACAAAGGCAAAAATAAGGATTGATGCAAACGAACTTACTATTTAAAAACAAGTTATTACTTTTCTCCTAATAATCCCAATAATTTCTTCCAAAAACAAGACTATAAAATTTCTTTGTATAAATCGATAGTTATCAAAATTTTGACACACATATAAAATAATCCCATAACAGTTCGTAACAGCAATATACCTGATCAAAAGAATGATGAAAATAGCAACGGTAGAAACAGCGTATTGTTCAACAAGGACAAAGTGTGTGGGAATTATAAGTGAACTATTGTTGTAAAAAACTGTTTATTACTCTAAAAATACATACGTTTCTCTTTGTGTATATTTACTCAAAACTACCACAACTACAACACAAGAAACAAGACCTAATTTTCTATTTCGTACCCTAGGCTTAAGACTACATAGAACCAACACAGCATAAACTACTAATAACTAAAAATCTACAACCAACAACCGGAGAACCTTAAGTTGCCCAAGCAAAAAATTTTAATTAAAAAAAAAAGTTATTAATAACAAAAGTATATTACACAGTTGACGAGCTTTGAAATTAGTCTAAAAACACAGTGTGATATTTTGTAATATCAAGTTTCTGTATGTGATTGATTTATGCTTAAAGTCTATTATAAGTAAATGTCCAGGACACTACTATGTGATTGAGTACATATGCAATACACATAGTGTTTTGAAGCTGGACCAAATATTTTTATAAGTATAAAAATTGCATTATTCTATTCTAAGGATGCATGCCACCACTAGTTAAATCTAAAAAAATATTCCAAAAATATTAAACCCAACCACATTAAAGCATTTATTGGTAAAGTACCGTAAACCTTACAACACGAAATAATCAAAATGAAAAAATAAACTAACAGTAACAAACGAAGTACTGATATTAAAAAACCAAGTGGTTTGCAGGCCTAATCAATTGAGTACTTTGATATACCCATTTTCCGGTTCATAACTGCGATCTATAATAAAATGTTACAGTAGTTAATGTAAATAATAAAATTAAATCTTTTTTGTTATACTGTACACAAATTATTAATATTTCCAGCAATTTCTATCTATAATAGAAGACTACACAGGTTAATGTAACTAATAATAAAATAAATTCTTGTTTTAATACGAGTATTATGCTGTATATGATAATTTAGCAAACATTTCACTTCAACCTATCGGCTGCAGACCTAATGAATACATTTACAGTCATAAGTTGCAAGACATTTAAACATTTAAGTCATCATAACACTAATTTTGATTCTAACACAAGTTTTGTGTTCAATACTTGCATATAAAATTAAAATGAATTTATTCAAACGACCAGGATGCTGGTGAATAGAAAGGGACGTTGGGTTGAGCGGTTAGGAATTGGTTGATAAAGAACTGCAGATCCGTTAACAGGGGATAATCACTAGGAGGGTAAACGTATGGTGGTTATAATACTGAAGTTTGTGGTACTGTGTGAAGTGGTTGTGAACCCGGTGGTTGAGCTACGATTTGTTGTTGTGTTATTGTATGATTTGAACGGGTGGTAAGTACATTCCCTCATGCGGATTTGCAGAAAATGCAGCAGGATGAAGATATTCAGGAGCCAGTACACTAGGTAAAGGTGGACCGAGAGATGCAGTTGTGATTGGTTGTGTTGCTACCGTATGATTTGTATATAATGGTAAAGGTGTTCCTTCATATGTACTTGTACAAAAGACAGAGGGATAAGTATATGCAGGTGATGGTATTCCAAAAGGGGGCGTCGAAGTTTCTTGCGGTGTAATTGAAATATTTGTATATAGTGGTAAGTACGTTCCTCTATGCGGATCTATAGGTAGTGCAGCAGAATAAGGGTATGAAAGTGTTGATGTACCGAATAGTGATGGACTAGGCATGTGTGGGGATGCTATTGGAGGATTTCTATATGGTGGTAAGCTTGTTTCTGCATCTGGCACTACATGGAATGTATTAGGATGAAGACACCCAGGAGCTGGTGTGTCAGGTGACAGCTGACTGAAAGGTGAATGTGTTATGTGTTGTGATGCTCCAGCAGCATTTGTATGTGGTAGTAAGTGTCTCTTTACACGTGTATTTGGAGCAAATGCAGTGTGATAGGGACATAAAGGAGCTATAGAAACTCCAGATGCAACTGCAGGCGGCAGTGACTTAGCTTGAGGTGTTTCTATCTTTACTTTTTCATGACTATTGGATTGTTTTGAAGATGATACCCCTATAGCTGGTTTTGGAGAAAAAGGTGGACCGTTGAGTAGTAGCTCACAGATTTGCTGTCCTGGATAAACGTCAAGCACCTAAAACACATCTTAATTGTGAATATTCATTAAACATTTAACAATAATTAAATAAATACAGTAACAAAACTATATTCTTATTCTATTGGTATGTTGTTAATTTTGCATTGCATTAGTATCTGTACAAAAGAGAATTATAAATAGAACTGTCCTGCTTCCAATAAACCTACAGTTTGAACTTACATCTGGTAGGCGTAATTGGTTATATATAGTAAAAATTTGGTTTATAATTATTAAAAGAAATTCAATAATATGTATTTACATTAATAATGCAAATATTAATATCTACTATATATAATTATTACAAGCTTTCAGGGCATCAAGCATGTAAAAAATATATTGTTGAATTTAATAAGTTTACAAAATAGTAAAATCTGCATTGCTAATTGTAAACATTAATGTTAATGTGTCCTAAATAGCTGAAGATGTATTTTCTGTTTTATATAAACTCATCCATATGCTGGTTACTTATTTTTAAAGTATAGGTCAGTTGCAAAAATGTACTATAAGAGAAAGTATTTTAATGTCATCACAGTTCCGGATTGCTTAATACAGCCTTCAGTAATAACACTGGTTTGCATTCAAAGTGAATATTTTCCCCCATATGAAGTTTGTTTTTTCACATATAAAGTGCATTAAAAGGGCAAATACCTGATTACAAATTTCTTCTAATAAATCCACAGATATGTCTTGAACAAACATATCCCACCATCTTAAATGTTTACTTGTACGACCAACCCAATCTTCAACATCAAATTTAATGTGTCTTCCTGCAAGGTGCAAAACCGCAACTGCCATGATCTCAGGTTTCCATTGTAATGCAAGTGTTGTGCATAAACTATCATCAATAAGTTTCCATGCAGTTTGCACCAACTTTTCTAATTTTGATACATCACCCTTTAAGTGCTTAGGATAGTGTAATAAGTGTTGATAAGGATGTTCTACTTGTGCTGTATATTCTATTGTTTGTAATATAACTGTTTCTATATTCATAATCTAAAAAAAAATAAAATATCATTTGAGCAATATAATAATTGTACAGAATACCTCCTTTATAGGATTTTCACTCAAGGTACTAAATTGACCATCGTTTAGTAACCTACAAGCTATATTTATAATTGCTCTATATCTTCTTCGATTTTCTTGTATCCTATAAATAATAGAAAGGCAAGCGCAAGCTACACCAAAATGAGGGAATAGTCTAAATGAGTGATACATATAAAACCTATGGAAGTAGAAATTCCAGTGGCTTTTGTATAACAGTCCAAGCCCATTTGAACAGCAATATCTCTAATAAATAATGCCCTAAAATAGTTTAACTCTAGTTACACCTAGATAAATGTGAAGTAGTATTGGCTTACCTTCTTTCCTATATCGAAGTTCCATTTCACAATCAATATTGTCTCGCATTGAAGGAGTATTTTTAACTCCCTTTGATAATAATAATTAGACATTTTAATTGTTTGGTATAAACATAAATTAATGAGTTAGGTTATTAACTGCCTCTTAAGATACGTTAAACTACAAAAAGCGCGGAAGCAAAGAAAACCTAAACATATAATTACAGGAATTCAGTGTGGTCTCAGAAAAGGGAAATTTAAAATTTGAGCATTTTTAAGATCGAATATCTACACCTTAAGTGTACACCCTAATTGTGTCATTATTACAACCAAGCCAGGAACGTTAAATCCTGATTAGATATCTGCAATTTTTCCATCTACAAAATAGTATCTTGATTCAAACGGATCTATTTAACTATAATGTTTGTTAAATCTGCAAACGGAGATTAGAAGGTACAGGTCGTAGGTACAAATCCTACTCGAGGTAAACTTTTATTTATGTATGTAATAAAATTAATAATAATTTTAATTGTATGGAATAGATTAAAACAAGGAACATATGATACGATCGCTTTTAAAGTAGGCGTGAAACGTTGAGTAAAATTGTCTGATCAAACGGGGTAACCCTTATGCTTGTTCACAGAAAAATTCTATAGGTAATGAAATCTTACATAGTTACGTTGATGACGTCATTTGTTTATTTACAGGTAATGAAAGCGGATTCTTATCATTCTTAAAGGAAATTAACAGTTTGCATAATTGTGTAACCTTCACCTTTAAAAAGACTTCCAACGGGACTTTAAGTTTCTTAGATTTAACCGTAAAAATGATGATAATGAGTTTGATTTTCAAATATATCGACCAGCACCGTCAATGTCATTCCTTTTAACAGTAACAATTCTTTGTCACAAAATTGGTTTTCTTAATTATGTTATTGATAAGAGTTTTCGAAATCCCTTTGAAAATAGAAAACTTGCATAAGGAAATTAATCTCCTCATAAGAAATGTGCCTATAAAAAATGATGAAGAAAAAACAAATTAGAATGAAAATTTTAATTACAGTTTTCTTACACCTATCGAGTCAAGCATAAAACCTATTTTCAGTTTTGAATGTTAGTAGTACCGCGGCACCCTCCCCTTCACTTTTTACCTCACAAGCCCCGCCCACAGGGACACCTTCCGCCATTTTGTTTTTGTGACGTCACCCTTGGGACACCTTTGGTCGCCATTTTTTATATACGCCCACTGGGATCGTATTTTTCCACTTGAGAATAAAAAGATTTTATTTAATTTGTTATTAATATTTATTAGGATCCGTTTTTATCAAAGGAGATTACATAATTGTTATTAAAATTATTATTACATTTCTTTTAAACACATCTACAGACTGTGACCTAATTTATTTATACATTGGGGGACGTATTTTTTTGACCTGAGAATAAAAAGATGTTATTTAAACTGTTATTAATATTTATTAGGGTTGTTTTTATCAAAGGAGATTGCATAATTGTTATTAAAATTATTATTACATTTGTTTAAATTCCAATCTACAGGGTGTGACCTAATCTATTTGTACATTGGGGGTTGTATTATAATAAGGGGTCCTAGTTTTGTAAGACGGTAACTTGTTCGCGGCCTTCGCCCCTGTCATAAATATTGTATTCTAATAATGGGGAAGACGTAATAGATGACATGTAAAAGTGACAAGTGTTTTTTTCATAATAAAAAGATTTTATTCAATTTGTTATTAATATTTATTAGGATCCGTTTTTATCAAAGGAGATTACATAATTGTTATTAAAATTATTATTACATTTCTTTTAAACACATCTACAGACTGTGACCTAATTTATTTATACATTGGGGGTCGTATTTTTTTCACCTGAGAATAAAAAGATGTTATTTAAACTGTTATTAATATTTATTAGGGTTGTTTTTAGCAAAGGAGATTGCATAATTGTTATTAAAATTATTATTACATTTGTTTAAATTCCAATCTACAGGGTGTGACCTAATCTATTTGTACATTGGGGGTTGTATTATAATAAGGGGTCCTAGTTTTATAAGACGGTAACTTGTTCGCGGCCTTCGCCCCTGTCATAAATATTGTATTCTAATAATGGGGAAGACTTAATAGATGACATGTAAAGGTGACAAGTGTTTTTTTCATAATAAAAAGATTTTATTTAATCTGTTATTGATATTTATTAGGGGCCGTTTTATCGAAGGAGATTGCATAATTGTTATTAAAATTATTATTAAATCTCTTTAATCCAATCTACAGATTGATTTAATTTATTTATACATTGGGGTTGTATTCTAATAAGGGGAATCTGTTCGCGGGTTTCGCTCCTCTCAGAAAAATATGTATTCTAATAGTGGGAAAGAACTAAAGATGTCAAGCGTTTTCAATAAAAAGATGTCATTTAATCTGTTATTAATATTTATTAGGGTTGTTTTGATTTTTATCAAAGATATGAAAACCTAGTCCTTAAACGATTATGCTCTATGCAATGTTTAAGGCTGCATTTAAGCACTAACTCAATTTTTTTTCAATATCTGTATAACGACATCGAAATTGTAACCTTGAACATTATACATATAAATGAGTAAGTACGTTACATAATTAGTTTGCTTTACAAATTATGCTTTAAACGATTTTCACCTTGAGATCGTTAGATTACATGTATATTAGTATGGGATGTCATACTTTTTTTAATAAAACAGTAAAATGTATTCATAAGTCTTCAATTCTTCTTCGCCCTGAAGCTTACGCAAAAATCTTTCTTGAGATTATCCCATGCCTGATCAGTAGCATGTTTTCTAATACACAAGAGAGCATCTTCAATATAGCGGTGTATATGCCGAAAATATGTCTTGCGTCTTCTTCCTCTTTAAGCTAGATTTCGCCACTATACAGCATACAGGCTCTATCTTAACTGAATTACCTCTGTCAAAAAAGGGGTTATAATCAAATTAAGTTCACCTGTCTCTTATTAGAACACTATCTTTTTAATCCTCGAATTTTCACCGATAAGGGTCTGTCTCGGCTGAACTGCCCAAAAAGGATTTTAGATTTATAAAATGTCCGGCCAGGAGAGATATTAGAGTGTTGCTACATAAAACTCAAAAGTGTACCCCGCGCATAAATCTACAGCGAGAAATTTACTCGAGGCATGTACAGGTTGTCCCATTTTGGTTGTCCTCGCAGGGTATCTCAGTTATTAGCAAAGATACAGAGATGCGGTTTTCGCGAACGTTGGCTACTTTTTTGTGAAACGAAAGATGACATAAACAGAATTACTCTAGCTCTTCTCATTTTTGAGATACAGGGCGTTTTTGAAAGTTGCATTTTGAGACTGCCCCGTATCTCAGCTATACGATAACTTATAGAAAAAGTGAAAAGTGTTCTTTATATAATTTTTTCCGTAGAATGCAGTGCTGTTTTCAGAATGAGCATACGGGGTCAGGTCAAAAGTTATCGAGATCAACTTCATTTTTTAAATGGGTCACCCTGTCTATTTTCTCATAATTAAGTTTCTCTTGTTCTAAGCACTTCAAATATATATATATAACAATTATCACTTATTTTGATAAATAGCTGGTATTTTCTATTATTAACTGAATTTCTTAGTAGGCTTTGAATTCGTAATCTTCTATTGTTTTTTTTGTGCCTAATATAGAAAACCATCATTATGTAATTATATGTCATTGAAGAAGATACAAATTTCGGCAAAATAATTTATTTTATTTCCAGAATTGTTGATTTGAAACTCATATAAATATTGGATGTATTTATTTATAAATTTAGAGACAAACGAAAATAAGAAGAATTAAAATTTTATAAATATTGCTCAATTTGCTGACCATTATGGTCAAGACAAATCCTACATCTCCGAAGAATTTCTTGAATGGATCTTAATAAAAATAGGGTCTTAAACGTAGTTCTTCAAAGGCTTCTCTTGTAGCATTCATCAAAGCTTCTTGAGTTTCATACTGTCTTTGATGAATTTTATTTTTAAGGTAGCCCACAAAAAAATCTAAAATTGATAGGTCTGGGGACCTTGCTGGCCAATTAACTGGTCCATTGTTACCAATCCAATGGTTTTGAAACATTGTATTGAGGTAATCTCTTACTAGTCTTGCATTGTGGCAAGGTGCCCCGTCTTGCTGAAAATAAACCTCTCTTAGCTGGGCTAACGGAATATCATCAAACAATTCTGGAAGGCAAATGTCCAAAATTTCCAAATATCGTTGATGGTTCAAATTGCCTTCAAACATGTAAAATGTTAATCTGCCTCCTAAAATGAAACAGGACACATTGAACCCAAACCTGCCTTGCTGCTGACGGATCACGGTAACATGCCGATTTTCGTTAGACCAGAAACGATTCGTTGCACGATTGTAAATTCCGGCGGACCTTATATATCTTTCATCCGACCATATAACTAAACGACCAAAATTACCATTTTCTTCACTTTTCTGAATATACCATCTACAGAAATCGATACGCAATTGAGCATCACCCGGATGCAAGTGGTGGATGACTTGAGGTATATATGGTTTATAATGGTATTTTTAAATATTTTGATACTTTCGTTTTGAAATGCCCACCGATTCTTCTATTTTTCTGCAAGACGTATAATTTTCGTTAACAGTGACCTCTGCAAGGACATTTATTTCATTATTTTCTTCGTTTTCTTTTCTATATGTTTTGGCGCGTGGCCTTTCAAACGATCCGTGATTTTCCTAATTTTGTTTTAACCTAATGAATGTTTTTACACGGTTGCCTTCTTTCCGGAAATCTATAATATTCACATTTTATTTAACTCAAATGATGACTAACATTCCAGTAAATATAAATACCTTTCAAAATATATTTCCTTCTGCTTGCTCTGCATTAAAATTTGTTTGGTAATAAACCCCAATCATATCTAATTTCTCATAGTTCTCGTACCCTAAATTATTCGCCATGGTTTGAAACTTTGTAAAATTCAAAATAACGAAAAGAATATTGAAAACTTTACTAACAATAAGGATCTCAACAATCAACAAATTTGCAAATATTGACAAATGTCAAAAATGAAGTTGCCATGGTAAAACAATTGCAGTACCAAAGGCCACTAACAAATCCAGTTAATAATTTGAAATATTGCGCTATTTGTATAAAAAATGATGAATGCTATACATATTTGAAATGCTTAGAACAAGGAAAATTGAATTATGAGAAAATAGACAGGGTGTCCTATTTAAAAAATGAAGTTGATCCCGATAACTTTTGACCTGACCCCGTATACTCATTCTGAAAACAGCACTGCATTCTACGGAAAAATTATATAAAGAACACTTTTCACTTTTTCTATAAGTTATCGTATAGCTGAGATACGGGGCTGTCTCAAAATGCAACTTTTCAAAACGCCCTGTATCTCAAAAATGAGAAGAGCTAGAGTAATTCTGTTTGTGTCATCTTTCGTTTCACAAAAAAGTAGCCAACGTTCGCGAAAACCGCATCTCTGTATCTTTGCTAATAACTGAGATACCCTGCGAGGACAACCAAAATGGGACAACCTGTACATCGCGAGTAACAATTTTTTTTACTCTTTTGTCAGAATATCGACAATAAAATTACTTTATCGGGGGAATTGTTAACTCATTTCTATTTCTTTTTTTGAGTAAATCCTGTTTCAGGCTTTACAGTGTTTACTCTCCTTTCAGCAGTGGTTGAGTATTTCCTTATCAAAGCCTGTGGCGCCTACTTACAGCCGGTTTCTATCTAACCATATTACCATCACTTTAAGCTACACCTCCAAAACAACCACGCATCCAAGTGTTCTGCGGTTTTCCGACCGTACGCCCGAGCTTAGTCGAGCCTATTCCTTTTTCTTTATGCCATATGATGGCTAGACACGTGGCACACTTCCTAATAAAGGATATTGTTTAAGCCATCCTAGGTAAAATTATATTAGTAGAATACGAGCACTTCACCTTTTACTTTTTTTACGTCACAAGCCCCGCCCATTGGGGCACCTTTCCCTCTACTTTTTTATATGCGCACGTGGGATCGTATTTTCACCCTATGGAATTTTCACCCTGATTAGTCCTTTTGGTTTTGTTAAGAACCTTTTTTTATGACTTCTTTTCGGTGGTCATTTTTAACTCTTTGATGGAATTTTCACCCTAATTTGGTTGTATTAAGGGCCTCTGACAGTTTAGCCACTGGAAGGTAGACAAATGCGTGCGCATACATTGTTCTAATAAGGGGTCCTAATGCTAACTTGTAAGACACGTACAGATCTTCAAAACATGTTCTCGGGCCTTCGGCCCCTGTCGCAGTCCTGGTTGGAAATTGTATACAATTGTATGTGGGTTGTAACCTAATCTTATAAGACAGGTGTAGGCCTTCACCCCCCCCCCCTCATAAAAATTTGTATTCTAATAAGCCGGCCCTACTGCTAAGTTGTAAGACAGGTATAAACACTTGTGTTAGGGTCTGCGCCCCTTGTCTTGGCCCCCTTTGAGTTAAAATTGATTTTTAGCGCCATCTAGTTGTGTATTTTTAAACTAGCGAGTGGTTTCTGTAATAGAAGTTTATCATGCACACCTCTCTCTTTCTCTCTCGTTTATCCGTTTCTCTCTCTCTCTCTCTCTCTATCTATCTATCTATCTCTATCTCTTTCGGCTCTTTCTCACACACATAAACAAATCAATTAATTAATTAATTAAGCAAATGAATCTCACACAAATCATGCTCGATCAAATCAATCAGATCAATCTCAATCAATCAACCAAAATCAATAAATCATGTGTTACAGTTTGTGGAAACCATCTTACAGTTCAAAAACTGATTTGGTTTAATTAATTACAGTTTGCTTGATTAAAATCAGCCACAGTTCAAAATACCACATTGCTATAACGAAAATAAAAGACAAAAGGTTTTAACGGTTTATTATTATATACGAATCAATAACTACGAAGTTTAAAACCAACAAATACGTACCGCATAATTCTATTAATTAATTTAAAAAAAATAGCGTAACACGCATTTATCTAATTAACTAAATAAATGGATAGAATAAGAGCTGATGCAGAGTTGGTTGGTTTTATAACAGCCTCCCCCTATAATAACACATTAAAATCTTTCAAGTAAAACATATATTAAAACATAATACGCATACCTTCAGATGTTTTTTTCTCTCCATTGTTCTAATAATAACTGGATTGGAGAACTAAACTACGTATTGAAAATTTTCCGTTTACTAAACCGTTTTGCGTTTTTACTAATGGATAGTTGATACAAAACTGGCTATTGGTTTTCCCTTCTTTAAGTAAGTAATTTTAGAATGTAAAATATACAAACCTAATTATCTCTATCACACTTACTATTCACCTTTCACTTTCGCACACTACTTAGAGCGACCTTATATGAATTTATATACAAAAAGATGTTCTTTTTTTACAACAAATTTTAAAATGATTTCACCTGCATGATAAAGTTGTTTTTATGGAATGCAGTTATGAATTGAAAAGTATCAATCAGTCGTCAACATCGTGTTAATCAATGTGTTTTACAAATATTTTTGAAAAATCATTACTGGAAAATACATATCACCATCAAGGATCTGAGATGCATTTTCTTTATCCGCTTCATCTTGAGCAATTATAGCTTATGAACTAGTAAAATACCTAATACTCTGATGCTGCTTCATAATAATGTTCACCCGTTAGTTACTGTACTTTAAATACTAATGTCTAATATTTTATTTTACCATTAGTATTACACAGATATGGGATTATTCTTAAAAATTAGCTGTTCCCCATGGTACTTTGAAATGCTACATAGGCTTTCGATTCTTCATCGCCCCTGAAGCTGTACCGCATAAATCTTTCTTTATCCAACTCCGGATCAGTAGAATGTTTTCTAATATATACAAGATAGCATCTTCAATGTAGTAGTGTATACGCCGATAAAATGGCTAGTGTCTCCTTCTTTAAGCTAGATTTGCCTCTATACAGCATACAAGCTGAATTATTTGTATTATAATAATAAGGAGCCTAATGCTAACTTGTAAAACAGGTGTAGACCTGCGCAACTTGTTCTCGGGGCTTTGTCCCTTGTCGAGGCCCCAATGGCGGAAAATTTGAATTTGTATTTGTATTTAAGTCTCTGCAGGTTATGGCTAGAAATATGAATCTATATTATAATAAGGGCTATAATTCTAACTTGTAAGACATATGTAGCTTAGCAACTTACTTTCAGGCCCTCGCCCTCGACCAAAATTTTAATTCGTCTGTGACGCCATCTATGAGGGGAAATCTGAACTTGTATTATAATAATAAGGAGGCATAATGCTAACTTATAAGACAGACATAGGGCTTCGTAACTTGCTTTCGAGTCTTAGCTCCTGGCCCCTTGGCGGGGAATTTGAATTTGGATTTGTATTTAAGTGTTTAAATTCTGATTACTTATTGCGAGAAATTTTAACTTGTATTCTAGTAAGGGACCTATTGCTAGCTTATAAGACAAAACATAGGAAACTGTGTTAGGGCCTGCGCCGTCCTGTCGTTGCGCTTGTTGGGAATTTTGAATTCGTGTCGTCATGTAGTTGTGTATGGCCTAATGAATATTTTCTGTAATAAAGGTGACATCATCTAGCGTTATATTTCTAGGACTAATCAGGGTTTTCTTTGTAGCACTATCTAGTGGTATATTTTTTAAACTAGGGAATGTTTTCTGTAATAGAGGCGGCGCCACCTAGCGGTATATTTCTAGGACTAATTAGGGTTGTTTGTGGTGCCATATAGTCGTGTAAAGGCTAATGAGTGTTTTTTTTAATAGAGGTTGATCAAGTTTGTCTCTTCCTCGTCTCTTTCTCAAACATACAAATCTATTAATCAAATCAAATTAATCAAACCAGTTAAATACCAAACTGATTTAACTTAATCATACAAAATCGGCTCTCAATTCAAAAAATTGCAGTATGATTGAACGTACAGAGTGCAAAAGAAAGCCAATCTGACACTTATTGTAGCTACCCATCTAACCGCCCTTTCGCATTAACTGCAGCATTGTTAGTGTAGGTTCAAACGCCGTTAGGAGAAACAAGTTTATTAACAAAATTTAAGGAAAGCTTAGCGTTTGAAAATATATATTATTATTCTTATAAACAACAATACATCATTTATTTAATCACCTACTTTATCGGTCTTCTTCTTCTTGAACCGTGATTCGTCGCTATCAACATCATGGTTTTGAGACTGGCCCTTCTCCTCTACCTCATCGCTCTTCTTCCTCTTCTGTGAATCATCACCATCACCTTGGATGTGAGATACATTCAGCTTATCCACGTCATCGTTTCCATCATCGTATTGAACGGTACTGTTGTAACAGTTTATTAACAAGTCAGTAAAATTTCTAATGTTCGCTGATGTTGGCTCATAAACAGGAGAATACATTATAATAATGCTTACTCGATGACCGTACACTTTAAAGAGCGAAACGCGCAAGAAACGAGCTTCTGGACGTGGGCCTTGTGCGCTGGCGCACTCGTCAATGTTCGGCTAGAATCGGTTATCTTCTAGATTTATAAACATGCCCCTAGGGAGTATGTTAGAGTGTGGTTAGGTCAATACTCGCGCGCACGCAAGTATTGACCTACCCGAACGTTGACCAGTGCGCCAGCGCACAAGACCCAACCAGCAGCATTCTCGTTTCTCGCGCGTTTCGCTCTTTAAAGTGTAAACGTCATCGAGTGGGCATTATTATAATGCATTCTCCTGTTTATGAGCCAACATCAGCGGACATTAGTGATTTTACTGACTTGTGAATAACTATTACAGCATAACCGTTCAGTGTGATGATGGAAACGGTGACGTGTATGAGCTGAATGTATCTCACTTCCAAGGTGATGGTGATGATTCACAGAAGAGGAAGAAGAGCGATGAGGTAGAGGAGAAGGACGAGTCTCAAAACCACGATGACGATAGCGACGAATCACGGTTCAAGAAGAAGAAGAGGAAGACCGATAAAGGATGTGACTAATAAATGATGTATTGTTTATAATAATAATATATTTTCAAACACTAAGCTTTCCTTCAATTTTGTTAATAAACTTGTTTTTCCTAGCGGTGTTTGAACCTACACTAACAATGCTGCAGTTAACGCGAAAGGGCGGTTAGATGGGTAGCTACAATAAGTGTGAGATTGGATTTTTTTGCACTCTCTGCGTTCAATCATACTGTTATTTTTTGAACTAGATGGTGCCACAAACAAAATCCTGATTAGTCCTAGAAATATAACGCTAGATGGTGTTACGTTTATTACAGAAAATATTCATTAGGCCATACACAACTAGATGACGACACAAATTCAAATTTCCCAACAAGCGCCACGACAGGAGGGCGCAGGCCCTAACAGTTCAGATTTCCCCTCATAGATGGCGTCACAAATAAATTCAAATTTTTGGTCCAGGGGCGAGAGGTGAAAGTAAGTTGCTAAGCCCTACATATGTCTTACAAGTTAGCATTATAGCCCTTATTATAATACAGATTCATATTTCATTCATAAATCTAAAAGCTCTTTTTCGACAGTTCATCCGAGACAGAACCTGTATGTAAAACCGTCTTATGTGATAGCATGGCAGGCCCTTATCGGTAAAAATTCAAAGATTAAAAGAGGCCGGTAGACTTAATTTGATTATAACCCTTTTTTTTACAGAGGTAAGTCAGCTAAGAGCTTGTATGCTGTATAGAGGCAAACTACTTTATCATGTAGGTGAAATCATTTTAAAATTTATCTTGTAAATAACAAACATCGTTTTGTATATAAATTCCTATAAGGTCGCTCTAAGTAGTGTGCGAAAGTGAAAGGTGAATACGAGTTGCAGTAAGTGTGATAGAGATAATTAGGTTTGTATATTTTACATTCTAAAATTACTTACTTAATGAAGGGAAAACCAATAACCAGTTTTATATCAACTATCCATTAGTAAAAACGCAAAACGGTTTAGTAAACTGTATAAAATTTTCAATATGTAGTTTAGTTCTCCAGGGCAGTTATTATTAGAACAATCGAGAGAAAAACATCTGAAGGTATGCGTATTATTTTTTAATATATGTTTTACTTGATATTGTTCACAAAAAGGCCAATAAAGATTTTAATGTGTTATTATAGGGGGAGGCTGTTATAAAACCAACCAACTCTGCATCAGCTCTTATTCTATCCATTTATTTAGTTAATTAGATAAAGGTGAGAGTGTTACGCTATTTCTTTTAAATTAATTAATAGCATTATGCGCTACGTATTTGTTGGTTTTAAACTTCGTAGTTATTGCATCGCATACAATAATAAACCGTTAAACCTTTTGTCTTTTATTTCCGTTATAGCAATTTGGTATTTTGAACTGTGGCTGATTTTGAGCAAGCAAACTATAAATAATTAAACCAAATCAGTTTTTAAACTCTAAGCTGGTTTCCGCAAACTGTAAGACATGATTTATTGATTTTGGTTGATTGATTGATTGATTGAGATTGATCAGATTGATTTGATCGAACATGATTTGTGTAAGATTCGTCTGCTTAATTAATTGATTTGTTTGTGTGTGTGAGAAAGAGCTGAAGAGAGAGAGAGAGAGAGAGAAACGGATAAACGAGAGAGAAAGAGTGAGGTGTGCATGGTCAACTTTTATTACAAAAAACACTCGCTAGTTTAAAAATACACAACTAGATGGCGCCAAAGATCAATTATAACTCAAAGGGGGCCAAGACAAGGGGCGCAGACCCTAACACAAGTTTTTATACCTGTTTTAAGAGTTAGCATTAGGACCACCTTATTAGAATATAAATTTTTATGACGGGGGGCGAAGGCCTACACCTGTCTTATAAGATTAGGCTAGAACCCACATACAATTGTACCAAGAGGGCCCCGATAGGGGCCAAGTCCCAAGAGCTAGTTTCTGCACTTGCCTTATAAGGTTAGGGGCCCATACCATTTCCAACCAGGGCTGCAACAGGGGGCGAAGGCCCGAGAACAAGTTTTGAAGATCTACACGTGTCTTACAAGTTAACATTAGGGCCCCTTATTAGAACAATGTATGCGCACGTATTTGCCTACCTTCCAAGGGTTAAACTGCCAAAGATGCTCTTAATACAACCAAATTAGTGGGAAAATTCCATCTAGGGGTTAAAAATGACCACCAAAAAGAAGCCATAAAAAAGGTTCTTAACAATCAAAAGGACTCTAATTAGGGTGAAAATACCATTAAGGGGTTGAAAAAGGCTTCTGAAAAGGGGCCATAGGGGTGAAAAATTCGATCACCACGTGGGCGTATAAAAAAGTAGAGGGGAAGGAGCCCCAGTGGGTGGGGCTTATGACGTAAAAGAGTGAATGATTATTTTAGATATATCTAAAACATTAATGTACGATTTCCACTATAATTTTATGCAGCATCAATTCAACGATGATTGTGTGAAATTATTATATATGGATACCGATAGCTTTGTGTACTATACGCAGTTTGAGGACGCATACGATCTTATACGTAATAATAAATCGCGTTTTGACACTTCCGATTATCCCGCAGACAACGCATATAACATTCCGAGATGCAATAGTAAAGTAATAGGATTGATGAAAGATGAAATGAGTAGAAGAATAATTAGTGAATGGGTGGCTATGACGTCGAAAATGTACAGCTTTAGACTGAAGGATTATGAGGTAAGGACGTTAAAAGGTGTAGGATTATGTTGTTAGGGTTAGCTCTAATGATTATTTAAGATGTCTAAGGAGCGGGGATATTACAAGCGTCGCACAAAGCAGCATCATATCGAAAAGCCACCACGTTTATAGTATAGATAGAAAAGCGTAAAGTCGCTCTTGACAATCGCGATGATAAGAGGCATTTTCTGCCTAATGGTATCGATATGTTGCCTTGGCGACTGCAATATCCCCGCTACAATGGATTTAGGTTAAGAAATTAGCTATTGTAATCATCATTATAAGTTAAGACATTTATTATACCATAGATTAAGAAATTATTTATTTCTATTATTATATGCGATTATGTACACACACACACACACACACACACACACACACACACACACTAATACATATATATATATATATATATATATATATATATATATATATGTTATACAACACATTATTCATTATATGAAAATATATACATGTTATACAAAATTTTTTTTATTAATCCAGGAGTCATGTGCTTTATCCATACCAAGCCATCGAACATATAGTCGGTCACCCTTACGCCGCAGTACTTTCTCAACGAGAAATATATCCGGATGAGATGTGTTCTGTAGTTCTTCAGTGTAAAATTGACCTAGTATCGGTTTAGCTTACAGATCCCCCACTAAATACGTGAAGGTATTACCAACTATCACCTTGGAAATCTTAAATATTTCAGCGGAAAAGTTATGAGTGTTGCTCTTCGAAAATATTGATTTATATTTAGAAATCCGGACGTAATCACCAATTTTAAATTTTGCTGTCCCCATTACCTTAATATTATGGAACATCGGTAAGTACGTTGATGATGTTACATTTTTAGGCTTCGTTCTAATCGTGGAATGCACTTTATTATTGTATTCGGAAGTAACTTCCTCTACACAGTAGCGAGGTAAACGATCATATTGCTCCAAGAATTCATCGACAACGCCTGCGTCATCGAGTAATCGCGTTAAATTAGTTGGGTCCACCTGCTCTTCCCCCTCTTCAATAGGATCTGTTTCAGCAATAATGTCCTCTTCGACGAATGACGGTGCAACAGGGGGTCTAAATGTAGCATTTGTTGTTTCTACACCGGTTCCAACGAATGAAGGTGCAACGGGAGGTTTGAACTTGAACGGGGCAGGTGTTGACGCTGCGGCAGGTACTTGTTTGAACTCTTATTTCACCGGTTCTTCTTTAATCTCCGCGTTAGCGATTTGCTTCAAAGGGTGCACTATAGGTTTATATGCAGTTTCCGCTAAACGATGTGTTTCAAGTCCCCCTCTCTTCAGTAATTCCAGTTTACGCTTGATTGCATTACGAGTTTGCGTTATCTTCCACTTAACCACCTTATCCCGAACATCCATTGCGACTGACTGAATGAGCATTATAAGCAGGTGATACAGCAATCAAATCCGCTCTGGTACCTGCCGTACTCAAAGTCTTTTGCAATACATAAAATATCTAATTTATTCTGCCAACATCGCGAGCACATTGATTTAACATGAACGAAGGTCATATCGGTACCTACATGCTCATCACATACATGCTTCAAATTTATGCAAACCTGTTTAAATAGCACAACCATATTAACATTATGGTGAATCAACTGCTTAGAAATCTTCGAATAGATTTGACAGAAATAAAAGGAGTCCACGCCGTGTGTCGCTCTCTACCGAAATAATCGCGAATTACATCTTGATTGAGTCACGAGATGTCGTCGAAGATCATTATAGAATCTTAGTGATCGCTTTGGGCATGAGTACATCCGTCTTGTCGTTGAATACACTATACCTAATACCTCTTATCGGCTTAAGTACATGCTCTAAGTATTTATACTTACGCTGCTCAAGCGACTTGGAGTAAACGTATACATTTTCAAATTTTAAGCCATGCGGTGCCACCAATAAGCTAACCATCGCATTAGTCTTTACGCACCCTGAAGGCCGCAAAAAATTGCTCTAATTGATGCCTGGGATCGTGTACGCTCGAAGGATTCATGTTTTGGTGAGAAAACAGCAACCTTTGCTGAAGCGAACGCCATGAAACCACGTTGGGATGGGCAAAAAAAAGGAAAAGGCGGAAAAGGAGAGCGGGCTGCTCGAGCTTTCCAAGCTCCTTCAGCCACGATCATGGATTCCTAGCATACATACATATATTACGTATATATGTATGGTGGGATTAATGATGGATGTGATCAGGATAGGATCGGAAGGAACGGGGTTAAGGTTCTGAAAGGGAAAATACAACCTCAGCATTCGCCTAAGTAGCCGCACATGGAGTGCATATACGCAGTGACCATGCCGCTACATGTGTATGAGGAAAACCCCTGAAAAAACCTCATACACGGTAGACGGTAACGGGAATCGCTACCAGCTCGGTAAGGGTATGGGTGCTAAGAAGAAGACAACGAAGAGGGCCTCGTTTAGAGGAGTTTTTCAGTCTATTCGAAAATCTGTTAAAGGTCTGCTTAAAGATGGAAATCTGAAGAGACGCATTGGTGTCAGTATATGGAACGCCGTCAAGATTTCCGATTTTACATTTTCTTTAAAATAAATAACCTGCAATACGCTCGACCTTACCCTTATCAGCGTCAATGGTTTGGGTGGTGAAGAGCAGTACGGGCTTTCAACGACCCCAATTGCTGCTGCTTTCCATATTGAGAAGCGTAATAACGGAGAAGAGAGTGCGGAAAAATTCGATCACTTACATATATCGAATATAAAAGCAATTATTAATAGAAGATATCCCTACGAACAGCAAAATCTCGTTTTCGCTGATAACAAGTACGTTGATGATTACGAAGAATACCTAAATCAGTGGCTGGAAAAACTTTCCCACTTTGAATCATAAAATGGACGTAAATTAGTTATAAAGTGAAACATAAAATGTGAAAACATTTATAGATTTATTGCATTTAAATTATAACATATATGCAAATTGTAGTATATGGGCGTCATCGTTTTTTCTTAAATACAAACGTTGATTGAATTAAAATAAGGTATCTCAGATTTAAATCTACGATATAATGTACCCCTCGCCTTCTTATTTCTTGCTTTTGAATATATTTATATTTAAAGCCCTATCCAGCACACACGTGGACATAGCCGCGCGCACTCACACACACACACACACACACACACACACACACACACACACACACACACACACACACACACACACACACACACACACGCACGCTCACATGCACAGCATTAAAAGGTTTAAAAACAAAACCCCAAAATTTAAAAAAAAAGGGGGAAAATTTTTTTAAAAAAAAAAGGGGATTTAAAAAATTTTTCCCCAAAAATTCCTTTTTGGGGGAAAAATTTTTTTTAAAAATTTAAGGGCCCCAAAAAAAGGAAAAAAGGTTCGGAAAAAATTTTTTTTTTAAAATTTAAAAATTTTAAAAAAAACCAAAAAAAAAAAAAAAACCCCTTTAAAAAAAAAATTTTTTAAATTTTTTTTAAAAACCAAAAAAATTTTTATTAATTTTTTAAATATTTTTTTTATTTTAAAAATTTAAATTTTTTAAATTTTTTTTAAAAAAAAAAAAAAATTTTTTTTTTTTAATTTAAATTTTTTTAATTAAAAAGGGGGTTTTGGGTTTTTTTTTTAAAAAGGGGGTTAGGTTTTTCCCCAAATTTTTTTTTTAAAAATTAAATTTTTTTTTTCCCCCAAAAATTTTTTTTTTTAATTTTGGAAAGAAACTTTTAATTAAACCCTTTTTCTTTTTTTTTTTAAAAAAATTTTTTTTGGTTTTTTTCCTTTTTTAAAAATTTTTTTAAAATTTTTTTTTTTAAAAAAAAGAAAAAACCCCGGGGGGAAAAAAGGGGGGAAAATTTTCCTTTTTAAAAAAATTTTTTTTTTCCCAAACCCAAAATTTTTAAAAAAAAAAGGGGGGTTTTTAAAACCTATTTTTCCCCCCCTTTTTCCCTTTTTTGGGGGGGTTTTCCAAAAAAACCCCCAAAAAACCCCCCGGGGAAAATTAAAATTTTTTTTTTAAACCCTTTTAAAAAAAAGGGGGGGGGAAAAAAAATTTTTAAAAAACCCCCTTTTTTTTCCCCCCCTTTAAAAAAAGGGGGGTTTTTCCAAAAAAGGGGGTTTTAAAGGGTTTTAAAAAAAAAACCCCTTTAAAAAAAAAAATTTTTAAAAATTTAAAGGGGGCCCCCAAAAACCCCCCCCCCAAAAAAAAAGGGGGAAAAAAAATTTAAAAAAAGGGTAATTTCCTTTTTAAAAAAAAAAAATTTAAATTTTTTTTTCCCCTTTTTTCCCCAAAAAAACCCTTTTTTTTTTTTTAAAAAAACCCGGGGAAAAATTTAAAATTTAAAAAAAAAATTTTTGGGGTTTTTTTTTTAAAATAAAAAAAAAAATGAAAAATTTGGAAAAAAAAGGGGGGGAAAAAAAAAAGGAAAATTTCCCCAAAAAGGGGCCCCCCTTTTGGCTTTTTTAAAAAAAAAACCCCCCAATTAATGGTTTTTGGGAAAAAAGGGGGGTTAAAAACCTTTAAAAAAAAAATTTTAAAAATGGGTTTCCCCCCAAAAAATTTTAATTTTTTTTTAAAAAAAAAAATTTTTTAAACCGGGGTTTTTAAAAAAATTTTGGGAGGGAAAAAAATTTTTTAAAAACCCATTTTTAAAAAAAAAAGGGAAAAAAGGGGGGTTTTTTTTTTTCCCAAAGGGGGGGGGGTTTTTAAGGAAACCAAAGGAAAAAAATTTAAAAATTTAAAGGGGGGTTTTGGGGGAAAACCAAAAAAAGGGGGGTTTTTAAAAAAAAAATTTTTTTAATTAGGAAGGGGAAAAATAAAAATTTTTAAAAAAATTTTTTTATTTAAAAAAAAAAAAAAAAAAAAAAAATTAAAAAAAAAAATTTTTTTTTTTTAAAAATTTTTCCCCTTTTTTTAAAGGGGGGGGGGGAAAAAAAAAAAAAAAACCCTTTTTTTTTTAAAAAACGGAAAAGGAAAAATTTTTTAAAAAAAAAGAAGGGGGGTAAAAAGGGTTTCCTTTTTCCCCGGGGAAAAGGAATTTCCCTTTTCCAAAAAATTTTATGGTCCCGGGGTTTCCTTTTCCCCTTTTAAATTAAATTTTTTTGGGGAAACCCCCCAAAAAGGGTTTTGGGAAAAAATTTTTTAAAAGGGGGGGGAAAAATTTACAAAACCTTAAAATTTTGGGCCCAAAATTTTTAAAAAATTTTAAAAGGAAATTTTTTTGGGTTTTTTTCCGGCCTTTTCCCAAAAACCCCTTTTTTAAAAAAAATTGGGGCCCTTAACCGGTTTAAAATTGGGGGGGGAAAAAAGGGGGTTTAAAGGGAATTTTTGGGAATTAAAAATTTTTTTTTTTTTTTAAAAAGGAAAATTTTTTTTTTTTAAAATTTTTAATTTAAAATTTATTTTTTTTTTTTTTTTCCCCCACCTTTCCCGGGTTTAAAATTGGAAAGCCAAAAATTTTAAAATTAAACCCTTTGGTAAAGGGGGAAAAATTTTTGGAAAAAAAATTTTTTATTTAAATTTAAATTTTTAAAAAAAAAAGGTTTTTTGGGGTTTTTAAAACCCTGGAAAAAAATTTTTCCCTTAAGATTAAAAAAATTTAAAATTTTTTAAAAAAAAAAAGGGCCAAATGGGTTTTAAAAAAATTTTTTTGGGGAGATTTTTGGGGCCCTTTGGTTCCCCCCCCGGGGGGTTTTTCCCCCAAAAACCTTTTTTTTTAAAAATAATTTAAAAAATTTTTAAAACGGGTTTTTTAAAAAGGGGTTCCCAAAAACCAACTTTAATTTTTTAACCCAAAAAAAAAGCCTTTAATTTTTTTCCCAAAAAAATTTTAAAAAAATTTTTTGGGGGGGAAAAAAAGGGGAATTGGGAAAAAAAAAATTTTTTTTTAAAAGGGGGGGGTTTTTTTTTTTTTTTAAAATTTTTTTGGGGGGGGGGTTAAAAAAAAAATTTTTTTTAAAAAAAACCCCCTTTTTTAAACCCCGGGGGGAAAAAAAAAAAAGGGGAAAAACCCAAAAAAAATTATTTTGGGGGAAGGAAAAAACCCCCCTTTTTAAAAAAAAACCATTTTTTTTAAATTTAAAAAAAAAAAAAAATTTTTTGGGAAACCTATTTTAAAACCCAAAATTTTAAAAAAATTTAAAGGGTTTTAAAATTTAAAAAAATTTCCAAAAAAAACCCTTTTTTTTTTTGGGGGTTTTTTTTTTTTCCCTTTAAAACCCCCGGGGAAACAAAAAAAACCCCCAAAAAAATTTTTTTAAAAACCAAAAAAACCCCCTTTTTTTTTTTTAAAAATTTAAAAAACCCCTTTTTTTTTTAAACCCCCCCCAAAAAAAAAAAAGGCCCCCAAAAAAAAAACCCTTTTTTGGAAATTTTTTTTTCCAAAAAAAATTTTTAAAAAGTTTAAAAAAAAGGGAAAATTTTAAAAGGAAAATTTTTAAAAAATTAACTTGAAAATTTTGTTTTTTTTCCCAAATTTTTTTGGGGGGTTAAAAAATTTTAAACCTTTTTTTTTTTTTTCCCCCCAAAAAAATTTTAAAAAACCTTTCCAATTCCCTTAAAAGGTTTTGGGTTTTTTTAAAAAAAAATTTTTGGTTAAAGAAACCAAGGCCAAAGGGAAAAAATTAAAAATTTAAAAAATAATTTGGGAAAAAAAAATTTTTTCCCCCCCTTTTTTAAAACCCCTTTTGGGAAAAAAATTTTTAAATTTTCCCTTTAAATTTTAATAAAAAAAAAAAATTTAAAATTTTTTAAAATTAACTTTTAAAATTTTAAAAAAAAAAAATTTTTTTTTAAAAATTAAATTAAAAAAAAGGGAAAAAAAAACCCAAAAAGGGGGAAAAAAAAAGGAAAAGGGTTTGGGAAAAAGTTTTTTTAAAAAATTTTTTTTAAAAAAATTTGGGTTTCTTTTAAAAAAAAAAAAACCCAAAAACAAAGGCCCCCCCTTTTTTAATTTTCCCTTTGGGTTAAAAAAAAAAAAACCCTTAAAAAAAATTTTAAAAACCCCAAAACCCGGGCCCCCCCCAAAAAAAAAAAAAAAAAATTTTTTTAAAAATTTATTAAAATTTTTTTTAAAAAAATTGGTTTTTTTTGGGAAAAACCCCTTTTTTTTTATTTAAAAAAGGGGAAAAAAAAAAATTTTTAAATTAAAAAAAACCCAAAAAAAAAGTTTTTTTTTTAAAAAGGAATTGGGAAAAAAAAAAAAAAAAAAACCCCCCAAAAAAAGGTTTTTTTTAAAAAAAAAAAAAAAAAAAAAAAAAAAAAGGGGTTTTTAAAAACAAAAAAAAAATTTTAAAAAAAATTTTTTAAAAAAAATTTTTTTTTTTTTTTTTTAAAATTTTTAAATTTTAAAAAAAAAAAAAAACCCCCAAAAAAAAAACCCCCGCAATTTCCCCCCAAAAAAAAAAAGGGGAATGAACAAAAAAAAACCCAAAAAACCTTTTTTTTTTTTAAAAATTTTTTTTTTTAAAAATTTTAAAATTTTAAAAAATTTTTTTTCCCCTTTTTGGGGAAAAAAGGGAAAAAATTTTAAAAAAAAAAAAAAAAAAAGGGGTTTTAAAAAAATTTTTTGGGAAAATTTTTTTTAAAAAAAAATTTTTTTGGGAAAAAAAGGGGGGGGGTTTTTTAAAAAAAAATTTTTTTTGGAAAACCCCGGGGGCCCCTTTTTTGGGTTTTTTATGGGTTTAAGGGGGTTAAAACCCCCCCTTTTTTTTTTTAAAAAAAACCCCAAAAAAAAAGGGGGAAAATTTTTTTAAAAAAATTTTTTTTTAAAAAATTTTTTTTAAATTAAATTTTATTAAAAAATTTTTAAATTTAAAAAAAAAAACAAAAGGGTTTAAAAAAAAAAAATTTTTTTTTTTAAAAAAAAAAAAAAAAATTTTTTAAAATTTTTTAAAAGGGTTTAAAAACCCTTCCCTTTGGGAAAAAAACCCAAAAAAGGGAAAAAAAAGGGGGAAAAAAAAGGCAAAGTTGGGGGGTTTTAAAATTTTTTTTTTTTTAAAAAAACCTTTTTTCCCTTTTTTTTTTAAAAAAAAAAAAAAAAAAAATTTTTTTGGGGGGAAAAAAAAAAAAAATTTTTTTTTCCCCCCAAAAAAACCCCCAAAAATTTTTTAAAAAATTTTTAAAAAATTTAAAAAGTTTAAATTTAAAAAAAACCCGGGAATTTTTTTTTCCTTTTTTTTTTTTTTTTTGGGGAATTGGGTTTTTTAAAAAGGGGCCTTGGGGTTTTTTAAATTTGGGGAAATAAATTTAAATAAAAAATTTTTTTAAATTTTTTTTTAAAAATTAAATTAAAAAAAAAAAAAAAACAAAAAATTTTTTTTTGGGGAAAATTTTTCCCTTTTTAAAAAAAAAAAAATAAAAAAAATTTTTTAAAAAAATTTTAAAATTTTTTTTTTTTTTTAAAAAATTTTTTTGGTTTTAATTTTAAAAAAATTAAAATTTAAATTTTTTTTAATTAAAAATTTTAATTTCCCTTTTTTTTAAAAATTTGGGGTTTTTAAAAAAAAAATTTTTTTAATTTAAAATTTTTTAAAAAATTTAAAACCTTTCCTTTTTTTTAAAAAATTTTAAATTTCGGGTTAATTTTTTTTTAAAATTTAAATTTTTAAAAATTTTTTAAAAAATTTTTTAATAAAAAAAATTTTAATTTTTAAAAACCCCGGGGGGGAAAATTTTAAAAAATTTTTGGTTAAAAAATTTTCCCCAAAAGGGAATTTTTTTTTTAAAAAAAATTTGGGGAAAAATTTTTTTTCCCTTTTTTTTTTAAAAAAAACTTTTTTTTGGGTTTCCAAAAAAAAAATTTTTTGGGGGGTTTTGGGGGGGAAAAAACCCCCTGGTTTTTTTTAAAAAATTTTTTTTGGAAAAAAAAAAATAAAAATTCCGGGGCCCCTTTTTTTAAAATTTTTTTTTTTTTTTGGGGGAAAAAAGGGGAAAAAAAAATTTTTTTTTTAATTTTGGGGGTTTTTTTTTAATTTGGGTTTTTTTAATTTTTTAAAAAAAAAAAAAAATTTGGGGAAAAAATTTTTAAAGGGAATTTTTTTTTGGTTTTTAAGGGGGTTTTTTTAATTTTTTAAAAAAATTTTTAAAAAAGGGTTTTTTTCCTTTTTTTTTTGGGGGAAAAATTTACCCAAAAAATTTTTTTTTAAAAAAATTAAAATTGGGGAAAAAAGGGGGTTAAAACCCCCTTTTTTAAAAAAAAAAAAAAAAAAATTTTTTTTTTTAAAATAAAAAAAAAAAAACCTAAATTTAAATTGGAATTTTAATTTTGGCTTCCTTTTTCCAAAAAAATTTTTAAAAAATTTCCCGTTTGAAAATTTTTTAAATTTTTATTAAAAAATTTTTAAAAATTTTTTAATTTTTTTTTAAAAAAAAAAAATTTTAAATTTTTTTTTTTAAAAAAAGGAAATTTAAAAAAGGGTTTAAAAAAAATTAAAAATTTTTTTTCCATTTTTTTAAAAAAAAATTTAAAATTTTTTTTTTTTTGGGGAATTTTTTTTTCCCTTTTTTTTTAAAAAAAAAAAACCCTTTTTTTTTTAAAACCCTTTTTAAAAATTTTTTCCCAAAGGAAATTTTTTTTAAAAAAAAAATTTTTTAAATTTTTTAAAAAAAAAAAGGGGTTTTTGGGAAAAATTTATTTTTTTAAAAAATTTAAAAAAAATTTTTCAAAAAAAAAAACCCCCCCCCCTTTTTTTTTTAAATTTCCAAAAGGGGAATTTGGTTTTCCAAAAAATTTCCATAAAAAATTTTAAAAAATTTTTTTAGAATTTTTTTTTAAAAAAAACGGATTTTTTTTTTAAAAAATTTTTTTTAAAAATTTTAAAAAAAAAAATTCCCAAAAAATTTTAAAATTTTTTTTAAAAATTTTTTGGGGTTTTAAAAAAAAATTTTCCTTTTAAAAAAATTTTTAATTTTAAAATTTTTTTTTTTAAAAAAAAATTTAAAAAAAAATAAAAAAAAAATTTTCCCTTAAAAAAAAAAATTTTTTTTAAAAAAACCAAAAAAAAAAAAAAACCCAAAAATTTTCCCCCTTTTTTTTTTTTTGGCCCCCTTTCCCTTTAAATTTTTTTTTCCCAAAAACCCCCCCAAAAAAACCCTTTTTTGGATTTTTTTTTTTTAACCCCAAATTTTAAAAAACCCCCCAAAAAAAAATTTTTTTTTTTGGGGGAAAAATTTTTTTTGGAAAAAAAATTTTAATTTAATTTTTTAATTTTATTTTCCCAAAAAAGGGTTTTTTTTTTTTTAAAAAATTTTATTAAAATTTTTTTAAAAAAATTAAAGGAAAAATTTTAAAAAATTTAAAATTTTTTTTTTAAATTTAAAAAAAATTTTTTTTTTTTTAAAAAAAAATTTTTTTTTTTTTTTTTTAAAAAAAAAAAAAATTTTTTAATTTTTTTTAAAAAAAATTTTAAAATTAAAAAAATTTTTTTTTTTATTTTTAAAAATTTTTTTTTAAAAAGGGTTAAATTTTTAAAAAAAAATTTTTTTTTGGGCCCTTTAAAATTTTTGTTTTTAAAAAAGGGGGTTTTTTTAAAATTTGGAAAGGGGTTTTTTTTTTAAAAAAAATTTTTAATTTAAAAGGTTTTTTTTTTTTTTTTTTAAAATTTTAAAAAAAAAAAAATTTTTAAATTTTTTTTTAAAAAAAAATTTAAAAATTTTTTTTTTTTTTTTAAAGGGGTTTTTTTTTTTTAAAAAAGGGGTTTTTTTTAAAAAAAAAAAAAGGTTTTTTTTAAAAAAATTTTTTTTTTAAAGGGGGTTTTTTTTAAAATTTTTTTTTGGGTTTTTTTTTTTTTTTCAAAAATTTAAAAATTTTTTAAAAATTTTTTTTTAAAATTTTGGGCCCTTTTTTAAAATTTTTTTTTTTTAAAAAAAAAATTTTTTTGAAAATAAAAAAAAAAAAATTTTTAAAAAAATTTTTTTTTTTTTTTTTTAAAAAAAAGGGGTTTTAATTTTTTTGGGGGAATTTAAAATTTTTTTAAAAAAATTTAAAAAATTCCCCCAATTTTTTTAATTTAAAAAAAAATAATTTAAAGGGAAATTTTTTTAAAAAAAGTTTTTTTTTTTAAAAAATTTTTTTTTTTTTTTTAAAAAATTTTTTCCCCTTTTAAAAACCCCTTTTTAAATTTTTCCCTTGGGGGTTTTTTAAAAATTAAGGGAATTTTCCCCCCCAAAAATTTTTTTAAAAAAATTTTCCCAAAAAAGGGTTTTTTTTTTTTTTTTTTTTTAAAAATTTAAAAATTCCCCAAAAATTTTGGGGTTTTAAAAATTTTAAAAAAATTTTTTCCTTTTAAAAACCCAAAAAAAAATTTTTTAAAAATTTAAATTTTTTTTTAAATTTTTTTAAAAACCCAAAAAAATTTTTTGGGGGTTTTTTTAAAAAAAATTTTTTTTTTTTTTTTCCCCCGGGGAAAAAATTTTTTAATTTCCCCCTTTTAAAATTTTTTAAAAAATCCAAATTGGGGGCCCCCTTTTTTTTTCCCTTTTAACCTTTTTTCCCCCCAAAAAAATTTAATGGCCTTTTCCAAAAGGGTTTAAAAATTTTTTTTTTTAATTGAAAATTTTTTTTAAAATTTTAAATTTTGTTCCCAAAAAAAAAAAATTTAAAAAAACCCCAAAAAATTAAGGTTTGGTTAAAAAAAAGGGGGTTTCCCAAAATTTAAGGAAAATTTTGGGGAGGAAACCCAAAACCAATTTTTAAAAACCCTTTGGGGGTTTTAAAAAAATTTTTGGGGGGTTTTCTTTTTTTTTTGGGGAAACCTTTTTTTTTGGGGTTTTTTTTCCAAATTTTTAATTTTTTCAAAAATTTGGGTTTTTTAAATTTTTTTTAAAATAAAAAATTTTGGCCAAAAAAAACCCCAAAAAAGGGGGTTTTTTTTGTAAATTTTAGTTTTACAACCAAACATTTTAATATTCTAAGATGTGACTTAGAAGGAGAAGATTTAAAAAACCTATTCAATACTAATGTAGTTGATTACTTAATGGAGCGATTGCTTCAATTTGAAGAACAGGACAGTGGTTGGGCTCTATCTCCTTAACTATGAATGCGAACAACGCAACTTTAATAAGGGCGTCCTCCTATATAGATTTACCCCCTCAAATAAAAAATAAGAAATGCATTATTAATGTAAAAAATAATGATGAAGCCTGTTTTGGCTGGGCTTTACCAACGGCTCTCTTTCCCGCTACCCTACATAGTGATCGTGCATCATACTATCCCTACTATTCTGGAATTCTTAATTTTTAAGATACACTGTTTCCCATGCCTTTAACCCAAATTCCAAAATTTTTAAAACAATACCCTAATTTATCCTTAAACGTTTATGCTGTTATTAGAAAGAATGTAACTACATATACCACAGTACCCGTATATTTATGTGATGATAAGAAGCAGCAACTTGTTTATTTAGTAATGATCCAGCAGAATTATGAAATTGAAAGCGAAATAGACGATGACATTTCGATACGTGGAACAACTAAGGATGATGATGAAATAGTAAAATTTCTGCTGGATAATTATGAAAATTTCGTTTGCGGAGGGGTGAGGAGTGTATTATTTAGTTCACCAATGAATTGCTAGATATTGCGGGTAATCTGCGGCAGTATTTCGATAATCCATTATCGATGGAAACTTTAGGCGACATGCAAATGTTGGAATATGATGCATACACCCACTGTCATAATTTTTCGAGCCCCCTTCTTAGATCATGATCTTAAAGTAGGATACCACTGTCCTTTCACCGGTCGGTTTAGACGTAGTGCTCATCAAGCACGCAACATCCGGTATAGCGCCCTTCGTATATTACTAGTTTTTTTCCATAATCTAACAGGTTATGAGTACCACTTAATAATAAAAGGTATTGCTCAAACCATCCTAGGTAAAATTACATTTGTAGAATACGGGCACCTCACCTTTCAGTATTTTTACGTCACAAACCCCGGACCTTCCTCTACTTTTATATGCCCACGTGGGGATCATTTTTTAACCCCTATGGCTTCTTTACGGAAGCCTTTTCAACTCCTAAATAGAGTCCTTTTGGTTGTGTTAAGAACCTATTTTATGGCCTCTTTTCGGTGGTCATTTTAACCCTTGATGGAATTTTACCTAATTTGGTTGTATTAAGAGCCTCGTCGGCAGTTTAGCCTCTGGAAGGTAGTCAAATGCGTGCGCATACATTGTTAAATAAGGGGCCTAATGCTGACTTTTGAGACTGGTTCTCGGTCCTTCGCCCCTTTCGCAGCCTTGGTTGGAAATTGTATGCCCCCTAAATAAGACAAGTGCAGAAACTAGCTTTTGGGACTTGGTCCCTATCGGGGCCCCTCTTGGTAATTGTATGTTTCTAACCTAATCTTATAAGACAGGTGAACCTTCGCCCCCGTCATAAAAATTTGTATTCTAATAAGGTGGCCCTAATGCTAACTTGTAAGACAGGTATAAAAACTTGTGTTAGGGTCTACATCCATTGTCTTGGCCCCCTTTGAGTTAAAATTGATTTTTAGCGCCATCTAGTTATGTATTTTTAAACTAGCGAGTGGTTTCTGAAAGGTTGATCATGCACACCTCTTTCTCTCTCTCTCTCTTTCTCTCTCTCTCTTTCTTTCTCTCTCTATTTCTCGTTTATCCGTTTCCCTCTCTCTCTTTTTCGGCTCTTTCTCACAGACACAAACAATTCAATTAATTAATTAATTAAACAGATGAATCACACAAATCATGTTATCAAATCAATCAGGTCAATCTCAATCAATTAATCAACCAAAACCAATAAATCATGTCTTACAGTTTGCGGAAACCAGCTTACAGTTAAAAACTCATTTGGTTTAATTAATTACAGTTTGCTTGCTCAAAATCAGCCGCAGTTCAAAATACCAAATTGGTATAACGGAAATAAAAGACAAAACGTTTTAACGGTTTATTATTATAGGAAAATAACTACGAAGTTTAAAACCAACACATAGATACCGCATAATGCTATTAATTAATTTAAAAAAATAGCCCTCTCACCTTTATCTAATTAACTATAAAACGGGTATAATAAGAGCTGATGCAGAGTTGGATGGTCTTATGAATTCCTCTACAATAACACATTAACATCTCTATTGGCATTTTGTGAAGAATATCAAGTTTTGTTTATAAATTGATATAAGGTCGCTCTAAGTATTATGCGAAAGTGAAAGTTGAATACTGGCTGCAGTAAGTGT
Organism: Vesta saturnalis; assembly: GCA_036346205.1. Taxonomy (NCBI): domain Eukaryota; kingdom Metazoa; phylum Arthropoda; class Insecta; order Coleoptera; family Lampyridae; genus Vesta; species Vesta saturnalis. Next base: position 4,320,839 of record JARFJB010002232.1, on the reverse strand, counting down.
GATAGAGATAATTAGCTTTGCATATTTTACGTTCTAAAATTACCTACTTAATGAAGGGAAACCCAATAGCCAGTTTTATATCAACTATCAATTAGTAAAAACGCAAAACGGTTTAGTAAACTGTATAAAATTTTCAATATGTAGTTTAGTTCTCCAAGGCAGTTATTATTAGAACAATCGAGAGAAAAACACTTCCGAAGGTATGCGTATTACTTTTTAATATATGTTTTACCTGATATTGTTCACAAAAATGCCAATAAAGATTTTAATGTGTTTTTATAGGGGAGGCTCTCATAAAACCAGCCAACTCTGCATCAACTCTTATTATACCCATTTATATAGTTGATTAGATAAAGGTGAGAGTGTTACGCTATTTTTTAAATTAATTAATAGCATTATGCGGTACGTATTTGTTGGTTTTAAACTTCTTAGTTATTGATTCCAATAATAATAAACCGTTAAAATCTTTTGTCTTTTATTTCCGTTTTAGCAATTTGGTATTTTGAACTGTTGATTTTGAGCAAGCAAACTGTAATTAATTGAACCAAATCAGTTTTTAAACTGTAAGCTGGTTTCCGCAAACTATAAGCCATGATTTATTGAATTTGGTTGGTTGATTGATTGATTGAGATTGATCTGATTGATTTGATCGAGCGTGATTTGTTTGAGACGCATCTGCTTAATTAATTAATTAATTGATATGTTTGTGTGTGTGAGAAAGAGCCGAAAGAGAGAGAGAGACGGATAAACGAGAGAGAGAGAGAGAGAGAGAGAGAGAAAGAGAGAGGTGTGCATGATCAACTTTTATTACAGAAAATATTCGCTAGTTTCAAAATACACAACTAGATGGCGCTAAAAATCAATTTTAACTCAAAGGGGGCCAAGAAAAGGGGCGCAGAGACCCTAACATAAGTTTTTATACCTCTCTTAGCATTAGGGCCACCTTATTAGAATACAAATTTTTATGATGGGGGGCGAAGGCCAACGCGTCTCTTACAAGATTAGGTTAGAACCCACATACAATTGCACCAAGGGGGCCACGATAGGGTCCAAGTCCCAAGAGCTAGTTTCTGCACTTGTCTTATAGGTTAGGGGCGCATACAATTTCCAACCAAGGCTGCGACAGGGGGCGAAGGACCGAGAACCAGTTTTGAAGATCTACACGTGTCTTAAAAGTCATCATTAGGGCCCCTTATTATCACAATGTATGCGCGCGCATTTGCCTACCTTCCAAGGGCTAAATTGCCAAAGAGGCTCTTAATACAACCAAATTATGGGGAAAATTCCATCAAGGGGTTAAAAATGACCAGCGAAAAGAAGCCATAAAAAAAGACTCTTAACACAACCAAAAGGTCTCTAACTAGGGTGAACATTCCATCAAGGAGTTGATAAAGGCTTCCGAAAAGAGGCCATAGGGGAGAAAAATGCGATCCCCACGTGGGCATATAAAAAAAGGTGAGGTGCCCGTATTCTACTTACATTATTACCTAAAACGAAAGAACGCTATATATCATTCACCAGACATATATACAATAGTGAAATTTCGATTCGTATTTTCATATCGCTTCATAAACGGGTCCCTGGATAAATTATCGTCGTAGTTATCATTTAACGATTTCAAAATTTGAATGATGAGCAGCTACAGTTATTAACTAAAAAAGGGGTGTATCCGTATGATTATGTAGATACGTGGGTTAAATTTGACGAAACTTGCCTTCCGAATAAAGAGAGATTTTACAGAAAGTTGAGGAAATCATATATTACAGCTAATGATTATGCGCATACTCAAAACGTTTGGCAAAAGATTCAAATGCAAAATTTAGGTCAATATAGCGATGTTTATCTGACGTGTGATGTGCTTCTACTTGCTGACGTATTTACAAATTTTAGAAATAAGTGCATAACAACGCATAAGTTGGATCCGGCATTCTTTTACACCGCTCTCGGATACACCTGGCAGTGTATGTTAAATTACACTAAAGTTAGACTGGAACTGCTCACCGATGTAGATACGTTATTGTTCGTGGAAAGGGGTATAAGAGGTGGAATAACATAATGCTGTACTAAATATAGCAAGGCTAATAATAAGTATACGGATGATTACGACCCCAGCAAACCATACTCTTATATCCTTTAAACAGATATGGTTAATTCATATGGATGGGCTCAAAGTCAATGTTTGCCGCGAGATGATATCAAGTGGCTTAGCGAGGCGCAATTAAATTTATTAACCCCTGAATCGATATTAAATTTACCGGATGGTGCATCTAAAGGATTCATCCTAGAGGTGGATCTGTTATATCCAGATAATTTGCACAGTGTTCCACCTGGTGGTAAACATAGAAAACTGCTCTCAACGCTGCATTCTAAGGCTAAGTATGTCACTAATTACCGTAATTTGAAACAATGCCTTCAAGCAGGCCTTGTGCTCGAAAAGTTCATCACGCGATTAGCTTCAACCAATCACGTTGGCTTAATTTACGTTAAGAAATTATTTATTACTATTATTTTGCACTATATTAATTATATATATATATATATATATATTATATATATATATATATATATATATATATATATATATATATATATATATATATATATATATATATATATATATATATATATATATATATATATATATATATATATATATATACGTGATATTGGCAGTTGCATGTTTTAAATGCGATAGCGAATAGCCGTGCAACAAGTTCCAGGAGTATTCCAGCATACATATTCCTTTACTCTAATCAATCACTTCTTCATGATCCCGCAACCGAAATGTTACGTGCTAAATTTCGGATTAATAATCTTACGGTATTTAGATAACTTGGTACCCATAATTGATCCGTGAGGGTCGTGATTCTTCCTATATGCGTTAGTCTTAGCTATAATATCGACGTAGACCGTCTCATTCCTCAGCGTATACTTCTTCGGCTCTTTCAATAAAAGCAGTTCGTATGGTCCCGGAGTGCCTTCATATATCTCACCCTTTATAATTAGATTAGTACCTACTATATCCACCGGACAATCTCCGTCAACCCATTTATCTAAGTTTGCTTCCTAGCGAAGACCGTATATATTATCAACTTGTTCTTGGTTCCGGCGGATCAGTAATTCTACATAGTTGCGAGGTAAACGATCATATTGCTCCAAGAATTCATCGGCAACGCCTGCGTCATCGAGCAATCATATTAGATTAGTTGGTTCCACCTGCTCTTCCTCCTCTTCAACAGGATCTGTTTCAGCAATAACGTCCGCTTCGACGAATGACGGTGCATCAGGGGGACTAAATGTAGCATCTGTTGTTTCTACACCGGTTTCAACGAATGAAGGTGCAACGGGTTGTTTGAACTTGAACGGGACAGGTGTTGACATTGTGGCAGGTACTTGGTTGAACCCTAATTTCACCGGTTCTTCTTTAATTTTCGCGTTAGAGATTTGCTTCAAAGGGTCCAGTGTAGGTATATATGCTGTTTCCGCTAAACGATATGTTTCAAGTTCCCCTCTCTTCAGTAATTACAGTTTACGCTTGATTGCATTACGAGTTTGCGTTATCTTCCACTTAACCACCTTATCCCGAACATCCATTGCGACTGACTGAATGAGCATTATAAGCAGGTGATACAGCAATCAAATCCGCTCTGGTACCTGCCGTACTCAAAGTCTTTTGCAATACATAAAATATCTAATTTATTCTGCCAACATCGCGAGCACATTGATTTAACATGAACGAAGGTCATATCGGTACCTACATGCTCATCACATACATGCTTCAAATTTATGCAACCCTGTTTATATAGCACAACCATATTCACATTATGATGAATCAACTGCTTAGGAATCTTCGAATAGATTTTACAGAAATAAAAGGAGTCCACGCCCGAGTGTCGCTCGCTACTGAAATAATCGCGAATTACATCTTGATTGAGTCACGAGATGTCGTCGAAGATCATTATAGAATCTTAGTGATCGCTTCGGGCATGAGTACATCCGTCTTGTCGTTGAATGCACTATACCTAATACCTCTTATCGGCTTAAGTACATGCTCTAAGTATTTATACTTACGCTGCTCAAGCGACTTGGAGTAAACGTATACATTTTCAAATTTTAAGCCATGCGGTGCCTCCAAATAAGCTAACTATCGCATTAGTCTTCATGCACCCCGAAGGCCGCAAATAATTGCTCTAATTGATGCCTGGGATCGTACGCTCGAAAGATTCAAGAGTTGGTGAAAAACAGCAACCTTTGGTGAAGCGAACGCCATGAAGGTTAAAACCACGTTGGGTATGGGTAAAAAAAGGAAAAGGCCACGTATTTCATTCCCTCCCTAAGGGAGAGGGCGGGCTGCTCGAGTTTTCTAAGCTCCTTCAGCCACGATCATGGATTCCTAGTATACATACATATATTACGTATATATGTGCGGTGGGATTAATGATGGGTGTGATCAGGATAGGATCGGAAGGAACGGGGTTAGGGTTCTGAGGGGCGAAAATACAACCCCAGCATTCGCCTAAGTAGCCGCACATGGAGTGCATATACGCAGTGACCATGCCGCTACATGTGTATGAGGAAACCCCCCTGAAAAAACCTCATACAAGGTAGACGGTAACGGGAATCGAACCCATTACCTCCCGATTGCTAAACAGGTCGTGTCACCACTACTCTATCAGCTCGGTAAGGGTATGGGTGCTAAGAAGAAGACAACGAAAAGAGGGTTTCGTTTAGAAAATTTTAAAGGTCTATTGAAAATCTGGAAAAAGGTTCTAATTTAAAGATGGAAAGAAGAAGGACGGCCTTGGTTTCCAGTAAAATGGGGGCCTTCCAAGATTTTTCCGGAATTGGAAAGGAAGAAGGTAAAGTGCCTTAAGAACATTTTTAAGCCTTAAAAGGGTGGTGCCTTTTAATTCCGATACCCCTATTTGCCGGGGAATTAAGGAGTTTAAATAATTAAGCTGTGGTCCCACAGAGGAATTTTTGGGAAGCCTTATAAAAAGGGAATGTGCTTTATCTTGAAACCTTACGAAAAACTAAAACTTCCGCAGCATTAAGATTTCCCCATTTAAATAATTAATTTTAAAGGATGTAAATTCTTTTAGAAAGGGGTTTATGGCATTTGCCTTTTCCCAAATAAAACCCCAATTTAATTTGAATTTGTATCTGAAACCTTGACGGGTTTGGGAAACTGAAGCCAACTATTTCCGCAAGCGAATTTGCCCCAATTCCAAATAATTAGGAATTTAAGGAAGGTTGTAAATTCCATAAATTTATAAGGGAAAATTTTACATTTAAGAATTTTCTGAAAAAGATTAACTTCCAATTATTATTTGGGTTTATTTTAAGTAAGTTCCCAAAAAGTTCACTTTATTTTGGGAAACTTACGCAAAATTTTGGAAGGAAACTTAATCCTAATTTAACCAGGAGGATTAATTGGGCGATTCTCGGTTTAACCTAAAGTGTTCATGGAGGCTAAAGTTTTACGGATTTAAAAATTCTGGTTAGAAATAAAGGGATTGATTTAATTGGGGATAAGAAACTGAGATTAACAATTTCTTTACACCGTTAAAGATTAAAATTGCAAAACCCAAGATGATTTATTTTAAGGGAAACAATAATCCTTAAATTGGTTAATTAAATCAATTTGGACTTTAACAGGAAAGAATTATTAATTGGGCGAAAGGTTGGGCTTTTTCCCCTAACTTACTGGAGGACACCCACGAATCTGATTTAATTTAAATTTCCATGAAGGAAAAAATATAACCACGAAATGGTTTTTAATTGGCCGCTTAGAAACGTAGTTGACAAACTTTAGTTTACCTGGTTAACAGAATTAAAATTTTGTCAAACCCGGTCAAAGTTATTTTATCTTATCAGGATGGTTAATCCAAACAAATCTTAAATTGGTTAAAACAAAAAAGGTCAATTGCGGTTTCCGTCGAGAAAATAATATTTAATTAACCCTTAAGGAAGGTTTGGGTTAAGAGCCAGTAGGGCTTTCAAGAACCCCAATTGTTAATTGTTTCCCAATTAAGAAACGTAATAACCAAAAATGCTTTTTTTAAAGTTTCCAGGTTCGTTTCGTTGAAAACAAGATTATGAATTAACAAGAAATTAAAAGTTGGCTAAAAATTTAAATTTGAATCAGTGGATTAAAAAAAAATTAAAATTAAAATCAAAAACATTTATAATTTTTGCAATTTAAATTATTTAAAATATATCAAATTGTAATTTTTGGGTCATCGTTTTTCCAAAATTTACAAAACGTTGATTGAATTAAAATAATTATTAATTTAAAATCTACGAAAAAACCCTCCCTTCTTTTTTTGCTTTTGAATATATTTATATTTAAAGCCCTATCTACCACACAAATTGGCCACACACACACACACACACACCACCCACCACCACACCAATCACACACACCATTAATACACACAAACCACAAAAGCGCATTTTTTATTTTTTTTCCAAATTCAAACAATAAAGCAGGTCAATTTAAATTTTGACCTTTATAACTTTTTTTCAAAGTTAAAATGAAAAAAAGGAAAGAACCAAAAACTTTGGATATAATTAAAACCGCTTCTTGTATTATGAACAGGTGTCTAATAATTTTACATTTCCGAAGAACTGAAAATTGCTCAAGTGACACCAAATTGCACTATGGTATTACGTGAAAAATATAGACTAATGTATTGCTTCGAAATAGCAACCTGTGACTTACAGAATGATTTTAACAGCTGCCAATTAAAGGAGTTTGAATGTTATGGAGTACATGGAATATGCTTAGATCCTCTCTACTAATACCTACCATACCGTTACTTTAAACTCGTTAATTAAACCGGTTACACATTGCATTCCACAAGGATCAGTACTGGAACCTGTCTTGTTTATTACTTATATAAATTACCTGTAAATGTACCAGAACATGTCTATTTGAAGACCTTGCAACATTTATCAGTACCAATCAGGACCTTATCAAAGTAAGAAACATAATCAGTTTAACAAAGGCAAAAAGAAGGATTGATGCAAACGAACTTACTATGTAAAAACAAGTTATTACTTTTCTCTTAATAATCCCAATAATTTCTTCCAAAAACAAGACTATAAAATTTCTTTGTATAAATCGACAGTTATCAAAATTTTGACACATATATAAAATAATCCCATAACAGTTCGTAACAGCAATATACCTGGTCAAAAGAATGATGAAAATAGCAACGGTAGAAACAGCGTATTGTTCAACAAGGACAAAGTGTGTGGGAATTATAAGTGAACTATTGTTGTAAAAAACTGTTTATTACTCTAAAAATACATACGTTTCTCTCTGTGTATATTTACTCAAAACTACCACAACTACAACACAAGAAACAAGACCTAATTTTCTATTTCGTACCCTAGGCTTAAGACTACATAGAACCAACACAGCATAAACTACTAATAACTAAAAATCTACAACCAACAACCGGAGAACCTTAAGTTGCCCAAGCAAAAAATTTTAATTAAAAAAAAAAGTTATTAATAACAAAAGTATATTACACAGTTGACGAGCTTTGAAATTAGTCTAAAAACACAGTGTGATATTTTGTAATATCAAGTTTCTGTATGTGATTGATTTATGCTTCAAGTCTATTATAAGTAAATGTCCAGGACGCTACTATGTGATGGAGTACATATGCAATACACATAGTGTTTTGAAACTGGACCAAATATTTTTATAAGTATAAAAATTGCATTATTCTATTCTGAGGATGCATGCCACCACTAGTTAAATCTAAAAAAATATTCCAAAAATATTAAACCCAACCACATTAAAGTATTTATTGGTAAAGTACCGTAAACCTTACAACACGAAATAATCAAAATGAAAAAATAAACTAACAGTAACAAACGAAGTACTTATATTAAAAAACCAAGTGGTCTGCAGGCCTAATCAATTGAGTACTTTGATATACCTATTTTCCGGTTCATAACTGCGATCTATAATAAAATGTTACAGTAAAAAATAAAAAATTAAATCTTTTTGTTATACTGTACACAAATTATTAATATTTCCAGCAATTTCTATCTATAATAGAAGACTACACAGGTTAATGTAACTAATAATAAAATAAATTCTTGTTTTAATACGAGTATTATGCTGTATATGATAATTTAGCAAACATTTCACTTCAACCTATCGGATGCAGACCTAATGAATACATTTACAGTCATAAGTTGCAAGACATTTAAACATTTAAGTCATCATAACACTAATTTTGATTCTAACACAAGTTTTGTGTTCAATACTTGCATATAAAATTAAAATGAATTTATTCAAACGACCAGGATGCTGGTGAATAGAAAGGAACGTTGGGTTGAGCGGTAGGAATTGGTTGATAAAGAACTGCAGATCCGTTAACAGGGGGATAATCACTAGGAGGGGGGTAAACGTATGGTGGTTATAATACTGAAGTTTGTGGTACTGTGTGAAGTGGTTGTGAACCCGGTGGTTGAGCTACGATTTGTTGTTGTGTTATTGTATGATTTGAACGTGGTGGTAAGTACATTCCCTCATGCGGATTTGCAGAAAATGCAGCAGGATGAAGATATTCAGGAGCCAGTACACTAGGTAAAGGTGGACCGAGAGATGCAGTTGTGATTGGTTGTGTTGCTACCGTATGATTTGTATATAATGGTAAAGGTGTTCCTTCATATGTACTTGTACAAAAGACAGAGGGATAAGTATATGCAGGTGATGGTATTCCAAAAGGGGGCGTCGAAATTTCTTGCGGTGTAATTGAAATATTTGTATATAGTGGTAAGTACGTTCCTCTATGCGGATCTATAGGTAGTGCAGCAGAATAAGGGTATGAAGGTGTTGATATACCGAATAGTGATGGACTAGGCATGTGTGGGGATGCTATTGGAGGATTTCTATATGGTGGTAAGCTTGTTTCTGCATCTGGCACTACATGGAATGTATTAGGATGAAGACACCCAGCTGGTGTGTCAGGTGACAGCTGACTGAAAGGTGAATGTGTTATGTGTTGTGATGCTCCAGCAGGATTTGTATGAGGTAGTAAGTGTCTTTTTACACGTGTATTTGGAGTAAATGCAGTTTGATAAGGACATAAAGGAGCTTTAGGAACTCCAGATCCAAATGCAGGCGGCAGTGACTTAGCTTGAGGTGTTTCTATCTTTACTTTTTCATGACTATTGGATTGTTTTGAAGATGATAGCCCTATAGCTGGTTTTGGAGAAAAAGGTGGACCGTTGAGTAGTAGCTCACAGATTTGCTGTCCTGGATAAACGTCAAGCACCTAAAACACATCTTAATTGTGAATATTCATTAAACATTTATTTAATAATAATTAAATAAATACAAACACTAACAAAACTATATTCTTATTCTATTGGTATGTTGTTAATTTTGCATTGCATTAGTATCTGTACAAAAGAGAATTATAAATAGAACTGTCCTGCTTCCAATAAACCTACAGTTTGAACTTACATCTGGTAGGCGTAATTGGTTATATATAGTAAAATTTGGTTTATAATTATTAAAAGAAATTCAATAATTGTATTTACATTAATAATGCAAATAAACCTATATATAAATTATTACAAGCTTTCAGGGCATCAAGCATGTAAAAAATATATTGTTGAATTTAATAAGTTTACAAAATAGTAAAATCTGCATTGCTAATTGTAAACATTAAATGTTAATGTGTTTAAATAGCTGAAGATGTATTTTCTGTTTTATATAAACTCATCCATATGCTGGTTACTTATTTTTAAAGTATAGGTCAGTTGCAAAATGTACTTATAAAGAAAGTATTTTAATGTCATCACAGTTCCGGATTGCTTAATACAGCCTTCAGTAATAACACTGGTTTGCATTCAAAGTGAATATTTTCCCCATATGAAGTTTATTTTTCACATATAAAGTGCATTAAAAGGCAAATACCTGATTACAAATTTCTTCTAATAAATCCACAGATATATCTTGAACAAACATATCCCACCATCTTAAATGTTTACTTGTGACCAACCCAATCTTCAACATCAAATTTAATGTGTCTTCCTGCAAGGTGCAAAACCGCAACTGCCATGATCTCAGGTTTCCATTGTAATGCAAGTGTTGTGCACAAACTATCATCAATAAGTTTCCATGCAGTTTGCACCAACTTTTCTAATTTTGATACATCACCCTTTAAGTGCTTAGCATAGTGTAATAAGTGTTGATAAGGATGTTCTTTGTTTAATTCTATTGTTTGTAATATAACTGTTTCTATATTCATAATCTAAAAAAATAAAATATCATTTGAGCAATATAATAATTGTACAGAATACCTCCTTTATAGGATTTTCCTCAAGGTACTAAATTGACCATCGTTTAGTAACCTACAAGCTATATTTATAATTGCTCTATATCTTCTTCGATTTTCTTGTATCCTATAAATAATAGAAAGGCAAGCGCAAGCTACACCAAAATGAGGGAATAGTCTAAATGAGTGATACATATAAAACCTATGGAAGTACGAAATTCCAGTGGCTTTTGTATAACAGTCCAAGCCCATTTGAACAGCAATATCTCTAATAAATAATGCCCCTAAAATAGTTTAACTCTAGTTACACCTAGATAAATGTGAAGTAGTATTGGCTTACCTTCTTTCCTATATCGAAGTTCCATTTCACAATCAATATTGTCTCGCATTGAAGGAGTATTTTTTAACTCCCTTTGATAATAATAATTAGACATTTTAATTGTTTGGTATAAACATAAATTAATGAGTTAGGTTATTAACTGCCTCTTAAGATACGTTAAACTACAAAAAGCGCGGGAAGCAAAGAAAACCTAAACATATAATTACAGGAATTCAGTGTGGTCTCAGAAAAGGGGGAAATTTAAAAATTTGAGCATTTTTAAGATCGGGAATATCTACACCTTAAGTGTACACCCTAATTGTGTCATTATTACAACCAAGCCAGGAACGTTAAATCCTGATTAGATATCTGCAATTTTTCCATCTACAAAATAGTATCTTGATTCAAACGGATCTATTTAACTATAATGTTTGTTAAATCTGCAAACGGAGATTAGCAAGGTACAGGTCGTAGGTACAAATCCTACTCGAGGTAAACTTTTTATTTATGTATGTAATAAAATTAATAATAATTTTTAATTGTATGGAATAGATTAAAACAAGGGAACATATGATACGATCGCTTTTAAGGTAGGCGTGAAACGTTGAGTAAAAATTGTCTGATCAAACGGGGGTAACCCTTATGCTTGTTCACACAGAAAAATTCTATAGGTAATGAAATCTTACATAGTTACGTTGATGACGTCATTTGTTTATTTACAGGTAATGAAAATTCTTATCATTCTTAAAGGAAATTAACAGTTTGCATAACGTAACCTTCACCTTTAAAAAGACTTCCAACGGGACTTTAAGTTTTTTAGATTTAACCGTAAAAATGATGATGAGTTTGATTTTCAAATATATCGACCAGCACCGTCAATGTCATTCCTTTTAACAGTAACAATTCTTTAAGTCACAAAATTTTTTCTTAATTATATTATTGATAAGAGTTTTCGAAATCCCTTTGAAAATAGAAAACTTGCATAAAAATTAATCTCCTCATAAGAAATGTGCCTATAAAAATGATGAAGAAAAAAACAAATTGGAATGAAAACTTTAATTACAGTTTTCTTACACCTATCGAGTCAAGCAGAAAACCTATTTTCAGTTTTGAATGTTAGTAGTACCGCGGCACCCTCCCTTCACTTTTTACCTCACAAGCCCCCCACAGGGACACCTTCCGCCATTTTGTTTTTTTGTGACGTCACCCTTGGGACACCTTTGGTCGCCATTTTTTTATATAACGTGGGGATCGTATTTTTCCACTTGAGAATAAAAGATTTTATTTAATTTGTTATTAATATTTATTAGGATCCGTTTTATCAAAGGAGATTACATAATTGTTATTAAAATTATTATTACATTTCTTTTAAACACATCTACAGACTGTGACCTAATTTATTTATACATTGGGGGACGTATTTTTTTCACCTGAGAATAAAAAGATGTTATTTAAACTGTTATTAATATTTATTAGGGTTGTTTTTATCAAAGGAGATTGCATAATTGTTATTAAAATTATTATTACATTTGTTTAAATTCCAATCTACAGGGTGTGACCTAATCTATTTGTACATTGGGGGTTGTATTATAATAAGGGGTCCTAGTTTTGTAAGACGGTAACTTGTTCGCGGCCTTCGCCCCTGTCATAAATATTGTATTCTAATAATGGGGAAGACTTAATAGATGACATGTAAAGGTGAGAAGTGTTTTTTTCATAATAAAAAGATTTTATTTAATCTGTTATTGATATTTATTAGGGGCCGTTTTTATCGAAGGAGATTGCATAATTGTTATTAAAATTATTATTAAATCTCTTTTAATCCAATCTACAGATTGATTTAATTTATTTATACATTGGGGGTTGTATTCTAATAAGGGGAATCTGTTCGCGGGTTTCGCTCCTGTCAGAAAAATATGTATTCTAATAGTGGGAAAGAACTAAAGATGACAAGCGTTTTCAATAAAAAGATTTTATTTAATTTGTTATTAATATTTATTAGGGTTGTTTTGATTTTTATCAAAGATATGAAAACCTAGTCCTTAAACGATTATGCTCTATGCAATGTTTAAGGCTGCATTTAAGCACTAACTCAATTTTTTTTCAATATCTGTATAACGACATCGAAATTGTAACCTTGAACATTATACATATAAATGAGTAAGTACGTTACATAATTAGGTTGCTTTACAAATTATTCTTTAAACGATTTTCACCTTGAGATCGTTAGATTACATGTATATTAGTATGGGATGTCATACTTTTTTTAATAAAACAGTAAAATGTATTCATAAGTCTTCAATTCTTCTTCGCCCCTGAAGCTGTACCGCAAAAATCTTTCTTGAGATTATCCCATGCCTGATCAGTAGCATGTTTTCTAATACACAAGAGAGCATCTTCAATATAGCGGTGTATATGCCGAAAATATGTCTTGCGTCTTCTTCCTCTTTAAGCTAGATTTCGCCACTATACAGCATACAGGCTCTATCTTAACTGAATTACCTCTGTCAAAAAAGGGGTTATAATCAAATTAAGTTCACCTGTCTCTTATTAGAACACTATCTTTTTAATCCTCGAATTTTCACCGATAAGGGTCTGTCTCGGCTGAACTGCCCAAAAAGGATTTTTGATTTATAAAATGTCCGGCCAGAAGAGATATTAGAGTGTTGCTACATAAAACTCAAAAGTGTACGCGCATAAATCTACAGGAAAATTTACTCGAGGCATGTACATCGCGAGTAACAATTTTTTTACTCTTTTGTCAGAATATCGACAATAAAATTACTTTATCGGGGGAATTGTTAACTCATTTCTATTTCTTTTTTTGAGTAAATCCTGTTTCAGGCTTTACAGTGTTTACTCTCCTTTCAGCAGTGGTTGAGTATTTCCTTATCAAAGCCTGTGGCGCCTACTTACAGCCGGTTTCTATCTAACCATATTACCATCACTTTAAGCTACACCTCCAAAACAACCACGCATCCAAGTGTTCTGCGGTTTTCCGACCGTACGCCCGAGCTTAGTCGAGCCTATTCCTTTTTCTTTATGCCATATGATGGCTAGACACGTGGCACACTTCCTAATAAAGGATATTGTTTAAGCCATCCTAGGTAAAATTATATTAGTAGAATACGAGCACTTCACCTTTTACTTTTTTTACGTCACAAGCCCCGCCCATTGGGGCACCTTTCCCTCTACTTTTTTATATGCGCACGTGGGGATCGTATTTTTCACCCCTATGGAATTTTCACCCTGATTAGTCCTTTTGGTTTTGTTAAGAACCTTTTTTTATGACTTCTTTTCGGTGGTCATTTTAACTCTTTGATGGAATTTTCACCCTAATTTGGTTGTATTAAGGGCCTCTGACAGTTTAGCCCCTGGAAGGTAGACAAATGCGTGCGCATACATTGTTCTAATAAGGGGTCCTAATGCTAACTTGTAAGACACGTGTAGATCTTCAAAACATGTTCTCGGGCCTTCGGCCCTAGTCCCTGGTTGGAAATTGTATGCAATTGTATGTGGGTTGTAACCTAATCTTATAAGACAGGTGTAGGCCTTCACCCCCCCCCCCTCATAAAATTTGTATTCTAATAAGCCGGCCCTACTGCTAAGTTGTAAGACAGGTATAAACACTTGTGTTAGGGTCTGCGCCCCTTGTCTTGGCCCCCTTTGAGTTAAAATTGATTTTTAGCGCCATCTAGTTGTGTATTTTTAAACTAGCGAGTGGTTTCTGTAATAGAAGTTTATCATGCACCCTCTCTTTCTCTCTCGTTTATCCGTTTTTTCTCTCTCTCTCTCTTCTCTATTCTTCTTCTCTTCTCTTTCCCTCTTTCTCACCCACCCCAACATAAACAAATCAATTAATTAATTAATTAAGCAAATGAATCTCACACAAATGCTCGATCAAATCAATCAGATCAATCTCAATCAATCAACCAAAATCAATAAATCATGTGTTACAGTTTGTGGAAACCATCTTACAGTTCAAAAACTGATTTGGTTTAATTAATTACAGTTTGCTTGATTAAAATCAGCCACAGTTCAAAATACCAAATTGCTATAACGAAAATAAAATACAAAAGGTTTTAACGGTTTATTATTATATACGAATCAATAACTACGAAGTTTAAAACCAACAAATACGTACCGCATAATTCTATTAATTAATTTAAAAAAAATAGCGTAACACGCATTTATCTAATTAACTAAATAAATGGATAGAATAAGAGCTGATGCAGAGTTGGTAGGCTTTATAACAGCCTCCCCCTATAATAACACGTTAAAATCTTTCAAGTAAAACATAATACGCATACCTTCAGATGTTTTTTTCTCTCCATTGTTCTAATAATAACTGGATTGGAGAACTAAACTACGTATTGAAAATGTTCCGTTTACTAAACCGTTTTGCGTTTTTACTAATGGATAGTTGATACAAAACTGGCTATTGGTTTTCCCTTCATTAAGTAAGTAATTTTAGAATGTAAAATATACAAACCTAATTATCTCTACCACACTTACTATTCACCTTTCACTTTCGCACACTACTTAGAGCGACCTTATATGAATTTATATACAAAAAGATGTTCTTTATTTACAACAAATTTTAAAATGATTTCACCTGCATGATAAAATTGATGGAATGCAGTTATGAATTGAAAAGTATCAATCAGTCGTCAACATCGTGTTAATCAATGTGTTTTACAAATATTTTTGAAAAATCGTTACTGGAAAATACACATCACCATCAAGGATCTGAGATGCATTTTCTTTATCCGCTTCATCTTGAGCAATTATAGCTTATGAACTAGTAAAATACCTAATACTCTGATGCTGCTTCATAATAATGTTCACCCGTTAGTTACTGTACTTTAAATACTAATGTCTAATATTTTATTTTACCATTAGTATTACACAGATATGGGATTATTCTTAAAAATTAGCTAAGTTCCCCACGGTACTTTGAAATGCTACATAGGCTTTCGATTCTTCATCGCCCCTGAAGCTGTACCGCATAAATCATTCTTTATCCAACTCCGGATCAGTAGAATGTTTTCTAATATATACAAGACAGCATCTTCAATGTAGTAGTGTATACGCCGATAAAATGGCTAGTGTCTCCCTTTCTAGATTTGCCTCTATACAGCATACAAGCTGAATTATTTGTATTATAATAATAAGGAGCCTAATGCTAACTTGTAAAACAGGTGTAGACCTGCGCAACTTGTTCTCGGGGCTTTGTCCCTTGTCGAGGCCCCAATGGCGGAAAATTTGAATTTGTATTTGTATTTAAGTCTCTGCAGGTTATGGCTAGAAATATGAATCTATATTATAATAAGGGCTATAATTCTAACTTGTAAGACATATGTAGCTTAGCAACTTACTTTCAGGCCCTCGCCCCTCGACCAAAAATTTTAATTCGTCTGTGACGCCATCTATGAGGGGAAATCTGAACTTGTATTATAATAATAAGGAGGCATAATGCTAACTTATAAGACAGACATAGGGCTTCGTAACTTGCTTTCGAGTCTTGGCTCCTGGCCCCTTGGCGGGGAATTTGAATTTGGATTTGTATTTAAGTGTTTAAATTCTGATTACTTATTGCGAGAAATTTTAACTTGTATTCTAGTAAGGGACCTATTGCTAGCTTATAAGACAAAACATAGGAAACTGTGTTAGGGCCTGCGCCGTCCTGTCGTTGCGCTTGTTGGGAATTTTGAATTCGTGTCGTCATGTAGTTGTGTATGGCCTAATGAATATTTTCTGTAATAAAGGTGACACCATCTAGCGTTATATTTCTAGGACTAATCAGGGTTTTCTTTGTAGCACTATCTAGTGGTATATTTTTTAAACTAGGGAATGTTTTCTGTAATAGAGGCGGCGCCACCTAGCGGTATATTTCTAGGACTAATTAGGGTTGTTTGTGGTGCCATATAGTCGTGTAAAGGCTAATGAGTGTTTTTTGTAATAGAGGTTGATCAAGTTTGTCTCTTCCTCGTCTCTTTCTCAAACATACAAGTCTATTAATCAAATCAAATTAATCAAATCAGTTAAATACCAAACTGATTTAACTTAATCATACAAAATCGGCTCTCAATTCAAAAAATTGCAGTATGATTGAACGCACAGAGTGCAAAAGAAAGCCAATCTGACACTTATTGTAGCTACCCATCTAACCGCCCTTTCGCATTAACTGCAGCATTGTTAGTGTAGGTTCAAACGCCGTTAGGAGAAACAAGTTTATTAACAAAATTTAAGGAAAGCTTAGCGTTTGAAAATATATATTATTATTCTTACAAACAACAATACATCATTTATTTAATCACCTACTTTATCGGTCTTCTTCTTCTTGAACCGTGATTCGTCGCTATCAACATTGGATGTGAGATACATTCAGCTTATCCACGTCATCGTTTCCATCATCGTATTGAACGGTACTGTTGTAACAGTTTATTAACAAGTCAGTAAAATTTCTAATGTTCGCTGATGTTGGCTCATAAACAGGAGAATACATTATAATAATGCTTACTCGATGACCGTACACTTTAAAGAGCGAAACGCGCAAGAAACGAGCTTCTGGACGTGGGCCTTGTGCACTGGCGCACTCGTCAATGTTCGGCTAGAATCGGTTATCTTCGGGAGAAGTTTGGAGTAGGGGTCGCCGAAACAGCCTTCGCATACGTCTTAGGAGAAAATACCTCAGCCAAAAAAGGAGTTTAGATTTATAAACATGCCCCTAGGGAGTATGTTAGAGTGTGGTTAGGTCAATACTCGCGCGCACGCAAGTATTGACCTACCCGAACGTTGACCAGTGCGCCAGCGCACAAGACCCAACTAGCAGCATTCTTGTTTCTCGCGCGTTTCGCTCTTTAAAGTGTAAACGTCATCGAGTGGGCATTATTATAATGCATTCTCCTGTTTATGAGCCAACATCAGCGGACATTAGTGATTTTACTGACTTGTGAATAACTATTACAACATAACCGTTCAGTATGATGATGGAAACGGTGACGTGTATGAGCTGAATGTATCTCACTTCCAAGGTGATGGTGATGATTCACAGAAGAGGAAGAAGAGCGATGAGGTAGAGGAGAAGGACGAGTCTCAAAACCACGATGACGATAGCGACGAATCACGGTTCAAGAAGAAGAAGAGGAAGACCGATAAAGGATGTGACTAATAAATGATGTATTGTTTATAATAATAAATATTTTCAAACACTAAGCTTCCTTCAATTTAACTGTTTTCCTAAAACTGCTTAACGCGAAAGGGCGGTTAGTTACTTTGGATTATTTTTGCCTTCCTTAATAATGGTTTTTTCCCACAAACAAAATCCTGATTAGTCCTAGAAATATAACGCTAGATGGTGTCACGTTTATTACAGAAAATATTCATTAGGCCATAACACAACTAGATGACGACACAAATTCAAATTTCCCAACAAGCGCCACGACAGGAGGGCGCAGGCCCTAACAGTTCAGATTTCCCCTCATAGATGGCGTCACAAATAAATTCAAATTTTTGGTCGAGGGGCGAGAGGTGAAAGTAAGTTGCTAAGCCCTACATATGTCTTACAAGTTAGCATTATAGCCCTTATTATAATACAGATTCATATTTCTAGACATAACCTGCAAAACTTAAATAAAATACAAATTCTAATTTTCGCATTGGGCCTCGACAAGAGACAAACCCCGAGCAAGTTGCGCAGCCCCTACACCTGTCTTAGAAGTTAGCAAATTTTCCGGCAAGGGTACCACGACAATAACGAAGGCCTACGAACAAGTTTTGATCACGACAAGGGCAACGACCCGAGAACAAGTTGCGAATTTACACCTGCCTTACAATCTCGGCTATGCTCGGGAGGGTTGGAGCGATCACCGAAACAGCCTTCGCCGAAACCTCGCGTCGAATTTTACCTATATGAGATGTGATATCGCAAAGATCTGCCGGTCATAACTCAAAATGTTTCCATAGCTACACTCTAATATCTTACCTAGGGGCATGTTTATAAATCAAAAGCCCTTTTTCGACAGTTCATCCGAGACAGAACCTGTATGTAAAACCGTCTTTTATAGCATGGCAGGCCCTTATCGGTAAAAATTCAAAGATTAAAAGAGGCCGGTAGACTTAATTTGATTATAACTCTTTTTACAGAGGTAAGTCAGCTAAGAGCATGCTGTATAGAGGCAAACTCTACTTTATCATGTAGGTGAAATCATTTTAAAATTTATGTTGTAAATAACAAACATCGTTTTGTATATAAATTCATATAAGGTCGCTCTAAGTAGTGTGCGAAAGTGAAAGGTGAATACGAGTTGCAGTAAGTGTGATAGAGATAATTAGGTTTGTATATTTTACATTCTAAAATTACTTACTTAATGAAGGGAAAACCAATAACCAGTTTTATATCAACTATCCATTAGTAAAAACGCAAAACGGTTTAGTAAACTGTATAAAATTTTCAATATGTAGTTTAGTTCTCCAGGGCAGTTATTATTAGAACAATCGAGAGAAAAACATCTGAAGGTATGCGTATTATTTTTTAATATATGTTTTACTTGATATTGTTCACAAAAAGGCCAATAAAGATTTTAATGTGTTATTATAGGGGGAGGCTGTTATAAAACCAACCAACTCTGCATCAGCTCTTATTCTATCCATTTATTTAGTTAATTAGATAAAGGTGAGAGTGTTACGCTATTTCTTTTAAATTAATTAATAGCATTATGCGCTACGTATTTGTTGGTTTTAAACTTCGTAGTTATTGCATCGCATACAAAAATTAAACCTTTTGTCTTTTATTTCCGTTATAGCAATTTGGTATTTTGAACTGTGGCTGATTTTGAGCAAGCAAACTATAAATAATTAAACCAAATCAGTTTTTAAACTGTAAGCTGGTTTCCGCAAACTGTAAGACATGATTTATTGATTTTGGTTGATTGATTGATTGATTGAGATTGATCAGATTGATTTGATCGAACATGATTTGTGTAAGATTTCTGCTTAATTAATTGATTTGTTTGTGTGTGGAAAGAGCTGGGGAAAGAGAGAGAGAGAGAGAGAGAGAGGGTGAGAGGAAAGGTGGGTGCATGGTCAACTTTTATTACAAAAAACACTCGCTAGTTTAAAAATACACAACTAGATGGCGCCAAAGATCAATTATAACTCAAAGGGGGCCAAGACAAGGGGCGCAGACCCTAACACAAGTTTTTATACCTGTTTTAAGAGTTAGCATTAGGACCACCTTATTAGAATATAAATTTTTATGACGGGGGGCGAAGGCCTACACCTGTCTTATAAGATTAGGCTAGAACCCACATACAATTGTACCAAGAGGGCCCCGATAGGGCCAAGTCCCAAACTAGTTTCTGCACTTGCCTTATAAGGTTAGGGGCCCATACCATTTCCAACCAGGGCTGCAACAGGGGGCGAAGGCCCGAGAACAAGTTTTGAAGATCTACACGTGTCTTACAAGTTAACATTAGGGCCCCTTATTAGAACAATGTATGCGCACGTATTTGCCTACCTTCCAAGGGTTAAACTGCCAAAGATGCTCTTAATACAACCAAATTAGTGGGAAAATTCCATCTAGGGGTTAAAAATGACCACCAAAAAGAAGCCATAAAAAAGGTTCTTAACAATCAAAAGGACTCTAATTAGGGTGAAAATACCATTAAGGGGTTGAAAAAGGCTTCTGAAAAGGGGCCATAGGGGTGAAAAATTCGATCACCACGTGGGTATATAAAAAAGTAGAGGGGAAAGAGCCCCAGTGGGTGGGGCTTATGACGTAAAAGAGTGAATGATTATTTTAGATATATCTAAAACATTAATGTACGATTTCCACTATAATTTTATGCAGCATCAATTCAACGATGATTGTGTGAAATTATTATATATGGATACCGATAGCTTTGTGTACTATACGCAGTTTGAGGACGCATACGATCTTATACGTAATAATAAATCGCGTTTTGACACTTCCGATTATCCCGCAGACAACGCATATAACATTCCGAGATGCAATAGTAAAGTAATAGGATTGATGAAAGATGAAATGAGTAGAAGAATAATTAGTGAATGGGTGGCTATGATGTCGAAAATGTACAGCTTTAGACTGAAGGATTATGAGGTAAGGACGTTAAAAGGTGTAGGATTATGTTGTTAGGGTTAGCTCTAATGATTATTTAAGATGTCTAAGGAGGGATATTACAAGCGTCGCCATAGCAGCATCATATCGAAAAGCCACCACGTTTATAGTATAGATAGAAAAGCGTAAAGTCGCTCTTGACAATCGCGATGATAAGAGGCATTTGCTGCCTAATGGTATCGATATGTTGCCTTGGGACCAATATCCCCGCTACAATGGATTTAGGTTAAGAAATTAGCTATTGTAATCATCATTATAAGTTAAGACATTTATTATGCCCATAGACTAAGAAATTATTTATTTCTATTATTTATATTATGTAATATATATATATATATATATATATATATATATATATATATATATATATATATATATTTATAAACACATTATTTATTATATGAAAATATATACATGTTATACAAAATTTTGTTATTAATCCAGGAGTCATGTGCTTTATCCATACCAAGCCATCGAACAATTAGTCGGTCACCCTTACGCCGCAGTACTTTCTCAACGAGAAATATATCCGGATGAGATTGTTCTGTAGTTCTTTAGCGTAAAATTGACCTAGTATCGGTTTAGCTTACAGATCCTCCACTAAATACGTGAAGGTATTACCAACTATCACCTTGGAAATCTTAAATATTTCAGCGGAAAAGTTATGAGTGTTGCTCTTCGAAAATATTGATTTATATTTAGAAATCCGGACGTAATCACCAATTTTAAATTTTGCTGTCCCCATTACCTTAATATTATGGAACATCGGTAAGTACGTTGATGATGTTACATCTTTTTCGTTCTAATCGTGGAATGCACTTTATTATTGTATTCGGAATTCATCGACAACGCCTGCGTCATCGAGCAATCGCGTTAAATTAGTTGGGTCCACCTGCTCTTCCCCTCTTCAATAGGATCTGTTTCAGCAATAATGTCCTCTTCGACGAATGACGGTGCAACAGGGGTCTAAATGTAGCATTTGTTGTTTCTACACCGGTTCCAACGAATGAAGGTGCAACGGGAGGTTTGAACTTGAACGGGGCAGGTGTTGACGCTGCGGCAGGTACTTGTTTGAACTCTTATTTCACCGGTTCTTCTTTAATCTCCGCGTTAGCGATTTGCTTCAAAGGGTGCACTATAGGTTTATATGCAGTTTCCGCAAACGATGTGTTTCAAGTCCCCTCTTCAGTAATTCCAGTTTACGCTTGATTGCATTACGAGTTTGCGTTATCTTCCACTTAACCACCTTATCCCGAACATCCATTGCGACTGACTGAATGAGCATTATAAGCAGGTGATACAGCAATCAAATCCGCTCTGGTACCTGCCGTACTCAAAGTCTTTTGCAATACATAAAATATCTAATTTATTCTGCCAACATCGCGAGCACATTGATTTAACATGAACGAAGGTCATATCGGTACCTACATGCTCATCCAACATGCTTCAAATTTATGCAACCCTGTTTAAATAGCACAACCATATTCACATTATGGTGAATCAACTGCTTAGAAATCTTCGAATAGATTTGACAGAAATAAAAGGAGTCCACGCCCGTGTGTCGCCTCTACTGAAATAATCGCGAATTACATATTGATTGAGTCACGAGATGTCGTCGAAGATCATTATAGAATCTTAGTGATCGCTTCGGGCATGAGTACATCCGTCTTGTCGTTGAATACACTATACCTAATACCTCTTATCGGCTTAAGTACATGCTCTAAGTATTTATACTTACGCTGCTCAAGCGACTTGGAGTAAACGTATACATTTTCAAATTTTAAGCCATGCGGTGCCTCCAATAAGCTAACCATCGCATTAGTCTTCACGCACCCCGAAGGCCGCAAAAAATTGCTCTAATTGATACCTAGGATCGTGTACGCTCGAAGGATTCATGTTTTGGTGAGAAAACAGCAACTTTTGCTGAAGCGAACGCCGTGAAGGTTAAAACCACGTTGGGATGGGTAAAAAAAGGAAAAGGCGGAAAGGGAGAGCAGGCTGCTCGAGCTTTCCAAGCTCCTTCAGCCACGATCATGGATTCCTAGCATACATACAATATTACGTTATATGTATGGTGGGATTAATGATGGGGTGATCAGGATAGGATCGGAAGGAACGGGGTTAAGGTTCTGAAAGGAAAAATACAACCTCAGCATTCGCCTAAGTAGCCGCACATGGAGTGCATATAACAGTGATCATGCCGCTACATGTCTTGAGGAAAACCCTGAAAAACCTCATACAAGGTAGACGGTAACGGAATCGAACCCATTACCTCCCGATTGCTAAGCAGGTCGTGTCACCACTACGCTACCAGCTCGGTAAGGGTATGGGTGCTAAGAAGAAGACAACGAAGAGGGCCTCGTTTAGAGGAGTTTTTCAGTCTATTCGAAAATCTGTTAAAGGTCTGCTTAAAGATGGAAATCTGAAGAGACGCATTGGTGTCAGTATATGAAAGGCCGTCAAGATTTCCGATGGAAAGAAAAGGAAAGTGCCTAGAATCATTCCGATGTCTAAAACTGGTGGATTGCTTCTATTCCTGATACCCCTATGTGCCGGTCAACTGGGGAGTCTCAAGGTCATAACGCTGCCATGGTGCGACAGAGGACCTTATTTGAAGCCTTACGCGAAGGGATGTGCTTTATACTTGAAACCGTATAAAAAACTCATAAACTTGCCGCGGAGAGCATTAACCGATTCCGATCTAAATAATTATGCTAAAGATGTCCGTTCTTTAGAGGAGCGTTTATGCGGCCTTGCCCATAAACCCCATCTTAATGAAAGTGCAATCGTGAACCTTGACGACGATAGAGGAAGCGGTACTCATTCGGTTGCTGTCAAGAAACGAGGATCTGAAGCCAACTACTACGACAGCATTGGAGATTTTGACCCACCTCTCCAAATAATTAGATATTTAAGAGGATGTAAAGTTACATATAACTACGATAAGGGGAAGAATTACATGGACATTTAAGTTTACATTTTCTGTAAAATAAATAACCTGCAATATTATTTATTTATTTGTAGTCATGTCCAAAGTTCACGTTGACGGGTTTGGGAAACGTGCTCAGCGTAACACGATCGACTTTATTTTAAGGGCAAACAATAATACGCTAAAATGTGAAGTTAAATCTATACATATCGTGGACTTTAGACAGGCAGATTATATTGGGCGCATGCTCGGCTTCTCACCTAACGTGTACAGGGTAGGCTACATCCACGAATCTGATCTGGATGTTCAAATAATTCATGCTAGAAATATACACGTGGAATGTGATTTGATTGGAGGCGCATACAGAAATAGTGAGCATTCGCACAAACTTCGAGTTTGACGCCGTTGAACCAGATTATAAATTAGTCAAGGAGCCGTCTACAGTTATGTATTTAACTGTACTTAAATGTATAGATAACATAATCTTGAAATTGGTTGATCAAGAGGGTCAATTAGTGGTCTTCGGTAACGAGTAAGTAACTATTAGATTGGAACTGAAGAAGTATGGGTCTTAAGATTTCCGCCAGTAGATCTCTATCTGCAGACGGAGCACATCGTTATCCGAAGACGACGTTCAGTTTCTGCAATGTGTCGGCTATAAAGTATTAGGATGATGTCTAAGAAGCTTTGAAAGTTTATTCACCGGGGTTAGGTACAAGGATATGATAGTGGAATGCGATCGCCGAACTTATCATCCGTACACAACAAACGCATACAGCAATTCCGATGAGATTAATCTGGTTATTCAAAATCCGATCTCATTACTGCCCGATAGTGTTTATATATTTGGAAGATCCTCTGACCACAAAAGAAGGAAACAAAGAGTTTAACCTTACGAACAATGCGCCCCTCTTCCTCTTCAATGAGATCCGCTTCATGTTAGGCGTCAGTTGATTCAAACTGTACGATTACCTGGCATTAACAGCACTATTAGAGGATTTTGCTCATATATCGCGGTTCAAAGTACCTGTTTATCTCATGCAGGATGAAATCCGCAAAACAAACGTCTTCAACTGTTAAAACAGCACCAAAACAGCCTTCTGCGCTTCCATACCGCTGAAGAATGTGTTTGAGGTTTGCAGAGAGTTACACGAAGCCTCTAGTCAACATACGTCAAGAACTGGTATTAGTTCGCTCCAAGACCGATGTAGACTGCTACAGCGGCGAAAAGGATGTTAAGATCGACTTCTACGAAAGTTACGTATGTAATTCCAAATGATGCTATGAAGTTATCTATCTATCAGAAGATTAATAAACATTCGCCGATATAAGTTGCGTTTCACGCTCGACCTTCCCCTTATCAGCGTCAATGGTTTGGGTGGTGAAGAGCAGTAAGGGCTTTCAACGACCCCAATTGCTGCTGCTTTTCATATTGAGAAGCGTAATAACGGAGAAGAGAGTGCGGAAAAATTCGATCACTTACATATATCGAATATAAAAGCAATTATTAATAGAAGATATCCCTACGAACAGCAAAATCTCGTTTTCGCTGATAACAAGTACGTTGATGATTACGAAGAATACCTAAATCAGTGGCTGGAAAAACTTTCCCACTTTGAATCATAAAATGGACGTAAATTAGTTATAAAGTGAAACATAAAATGTGAAAACATTTATAGATTTATTGCATTTAAATTATAACAATATAAATTGTAGTATATGGGCGTCATCGTTTTTTCTTAAATACAAACGTTGATTGAATTAAAATAAGGTATCTCAGATTTAAATCTACGATATAATGTACCCCTCGCCTTCTTATTTCTTGCTTTTGAATATATTTATATTTAAAGCCCTATCCAACACACTGGACATACCGCCCCCACCACACACACACACACACACACACACACACACACCACGCTCACATGCACAGACACATATACTCACAAAAACAAGGCATATTTTTCGCCTTGTTCAAAAACCACTTTCCTGAACTCAGGGTCTTCAAACAAATATTTACAGTCTTAGGTCAATTTCAAATTTTGACCGATTATAACTTTTCCTTTGGGCGAGAAAGTTAAAATGAAAGAAAAACGTGTCACCGACATGAACAATCACACGGTCAAGATCTAGAAAGATATTGGCACTATAACTGTAAAACTGCTTCTCGAGTATTATGAACAGGTGTCTCTAATAATTTTACTTTTCTGAAGAACTGAAAATTGCTCAAGTGTCACCAAATTGCACTATGGTATAACGTGAAAAATATAGACTAATGTATTGCTTCGAAATAGCAACATGTGACTTACAGAATACTTTTGACAGCTGCCAATTAAAGGAGTTTGAATATTATGGAATAAATGGAATATGCTTAGATCCTCTCTACTAATACGTACCATACCGCTACTTTAAACTCAGAAATTAAACCGGTTACACATGGCATTCCACAAGAATCAGTACTGGAACCTGTCTTGTTTATTATTTATATAAATGACATGTAAATGTTCCAGAACATGTCTATTTGCAGACCTTGCAACATTTATCAGTACCAATCAAGACCTTAACAAAGTAAGAAACATAATCAGTTTAACAAAGACAAAAAGAAGGATTGATGCAAACGAACTTACTATAAAAAAACAAGTTATTACTTTTCTCCTAATAATCCCAATAATTTCTTCCAAAAACAAGACTATAAAATTTCTTGGTATAAATCTTGATAGTTATCAAAATTTTGACATACATAGACAATAATCCCATAACAGTTCGTAACAGCAATATACCTGGTCAAAAGCATGATGGAGAAGAGCATCAAACGCTAAGCGTATTGTTCAACAAGGACAAAGTGTGTGGGAATTATAAGTGAACTATAGTTGTAAAAAACTGTTTATTACTCTAAAAATACATACGTTCCCCTCTGTGTATATTTACTCAAAACTACCACAACTACAACACAAGAAACAAGACCTAATTTTCTATTTCGTACCCTAGGTTTAAGACTACATAGAACCAACACAGCATAAACTACTAATAACTAAAAATCTACAACCAACAACCGGAGAACCTTAAGTTGCCCGAGCAAAAAATTTTAATTAAAAAAAAAGTTATTAATAACAAAAGTATATTACACAGTTGACGATCTTTGAAATTAGTCTAAAAACACAGTGTGATATTTTGTAATATCAAGTTTCTGTATGTGATTGATTTATGTTTAAAGTCTGTTATAAGTAAATGTCCAGGACGCTACTATGTGATGGAGTACATATGCAATACACATAGTGTTTTCTGGAAAATAATTTTAAAAGAAAAATTCATTATTTATTTAAAGGTACCAAACCACAAGAAAAATCTAAAAAAAATCTCAAAAATATTAAAAAAACCAAATTTAAAGGTAATTTAATTGGTAAATACCTAAACCTTAAACGGAAATAATAAAATGAAAAATTAAATAAAAAAAAACAATTTATATTAAAAAAAATTTTCAGGCCAATTTCAATTATAATTTGAAACCTACCGGTTTAATGGAACTAATAATAAAATTTCTTGTTTTAAAAATAAAATTAAACAAGGATCTGGTAAAAAAAATTTTCAGGAATTTTTTATAAAGAAACTCAAGGTTAAATGGGAATAATAATAAAATAAACTTGGTTTTAATACAAGTTTTTAAACGGGAAGTGGTTGTGAAAACCCGGTTGGGTTGGAGGTAGGAATTTGGTTGTGAATTGAGATTTAACGTGGGGAATAATTCCCTAGGGAGGGGAAAATGGGGTTAAATATTAAGGGGTACTTGGTAAAGGGTTGGAACCCGGTGGTTGGTGATTTGGTTGTTTGTTAGTATGATTTGAATTGGTAAAGGTTTCCCTTCATTGGGATTTCAAAAAGAGAGGATAAGATATTCAGGGAGGTAATTAAAAAGGGGCCGGAAATTTTTGGGTTGTTTGAAATATTTGTATATAATGGTAAAGGTTGTTCCTTCTATGGGACTTGGTACAAAGCAGAATAAGGGTTATGAAGGTGTTGGTATACCAAAAGGGGCTGGAAATTTTTGGGGTGTAATTGGAAAATTTTATATGGTGGTAAGTTGTTTCCTCTATCGGAATTATTAGGATGAAGAAAAGGGTTGAAGGGTTGAATACCGAAAGGTGAATGGTGGATGTGTTGGGGATGCTAGGAGGATTTTATTGGTGGTAAGGTTTTTTCCTGATTTGGACAAATGGAATGTATTAGGGAATAAAGGACAAACCCAGTGGGTTGCAGGGGCAGTGACTTAAAGGTTGAAGGTGTTTTTTTATTTTCCAGACATTTGGTTGTTTTGAAGTGTCCCCTTTACCGGTTTTGGAAAAATGGCCGTTGATAGGGCTAAAGGAGCTTTGGAAAACTCCAAGATCAACTTAAGGGGCCATTAAACTTTACTTAAATTTTTTAAATCCCTCAAACTTTTTTATTCTATTGGATTGTTTTAAGATTGATTAACCCTTACGGTTTTAAAAAATGGCCGTTAATAAACCTACAGTTTGCTTCCCTGGATAAAGGTTAAACATAAAAAATTTTTTAAATTATTAAAAAATTTAACAATAATTATTTAAATTAAAATCAAAATTAAAAAACTATATTTTATTCAATTTGGGTAAGTTGTTAAAATTTTGTTGAATTTATAATTTACAAAAAGTTAAAATCTGGTTGCTTAATTTAAACCTTAAGTTTGGCCTTAAAACCTGGAAGGGTAATTTTGGTTTTATATAACCTAAAAATTTGGTTTATTAATTTTTAAAAGAAATTCAAAAATGTTTACTTAATAAGAAATATTTTAATTCCTACTTTATTTTAATTACAAGCCTTTTCAGGGCATTCAAAGTAAAAAAAGTTTTTTTTCCAATAAAGTTTAAACAAAATATTAAAATTTCTTTAATTGTAATTTGAAAAACATTAATTTAAATGTTTTGTCCCAAAATCTAAAATAAATTTTTGTTTTAATAAAAACCCAACCCATATCTGGTTTCCATTTTTAAAGAAGGTTGTTGCAAAAATTAATAATTTAAGGAAATTTTAATTTTAATGCATCACCCAAGTTTGGATTGTTAATAAGGTTTGAATAAATGGTTTCTTTAAATGAATTTATTTTTTAATATAAGTTTTATTTTTCAAAAATAAATAAAGGCAATTAAAAGGGCAAATACCTTTTAAAATTTTCCTTCTAATAAATTCCACGTTTATAAACTTGAACAAAATAATTCCCAATCTTTTGTTTTCTTGTACCGAAAACCCAACTACAACCAAAATTTAAATTGGTCTTTGAAGGTCAAAAAACCGGAATCCAAATTCAGGGTTTTTTAAATCCAAGGTTTTGAACAAATATCTCAATAAATTTCCCCAAATAGTTTAAACTTTTCCCTAATTTTAATGATTCACCCTTTTAATCAAGGTTATTTAAATAAATTGTTGATTAAGGGATTTTTCTCCTTTGTTTAATTGACATTTTAATTGTTTGGTTAAAATAAATTAATGGTTTTATTAATTCTTAATCTTAAAAAAAAAAAAATTTAGAAATAAAATAAATTTACAGGAATTCCTTTTAAAAGGGGAAATTTTTTCATTTAAGGTCAAATTAACCTTGTTTAAGGTAAACAACCGAGGCTTAAATTTATTAATTCTCAATTTTTCCTTCGAAATTTTCTTGTTAAACCTATTTAAATAATTTGAAAGGCAAAAGGCAAGGTACACCAAAATGAGGGAAATTTTTAAATGGTTTTAATTTTTTTTTTGGGGAAACCGGGCCCTTTTTAAAAAGGTTTTTAAAAAATTTTAAAAAAATTTAAAAAAATTTTAATTTTTTTTAACCTTAAAAAAATTTTTGGGGTTTCCCTTTTTTTTAATTCCCGGGGGTTTTTTTTTTTTTTCCTTTGGGAAAATTTTTTTTCCCTTTTTTTTTTTTTTAAATTTTTTTAAAAATTTTTTTTTAAAAAGGTTTTTGGGGTTTGGGGCCCTTTTTAAAAAAAAGGCCCCAAATTTAAAAAAAATTTTTTTTTTAAAGGGGAAATTGGTTTTTTTTTTTAAAATAAGAAAACCCCCCCCCTTTAAAATTTTTTTTAACCCCCCGGTTTTAAAAAAAAGGGGGGCCCCTTTCCCTTTTCCCTTTTTGGTTAAAAATTTTTGGGGCCACCTTTTTTTTTTAAAAGCGGGGGGTTTTTAATTTTTTGGAATTTTTTCCCCTTTTTTCCCCTTTTTTTTTTTTTTCCCCCCTTTTTTTTTCTTTTTTCTTTTAACTCCTTTTTTTTCCCCAAAAAAAAAAAATTTTCCCAAAAAAAAAACCTTTTCCCAAAATTTTTAAAAAAAAAAAAATTTTGGAAAATTTTGGGCCCTTTCAAAAAACTTTGGGTTTTTAATTTTTTTTTTTTGGGGTTTTTTTTTTTAAAAAAACCCCCCTTTAAAATTTTATTCAATAAAAAATTTTTAAAAAAAAAATTTTTAAAAAAAATTTTTAGGGTTCCCCTTTTCTTTCCCCTTTAAAAAAATTAAAAGGGGTTTATTTTTTTTTTAAATTTTTAAAATTTTTTTTTTCCTTTTTTTCCCCCTTTTTTTTTTTTTTTTTCCTTTTAAAATTTTTTTTTTTTGGGTTTTTAAAAAAAAATTTTTTTAAAAAATTTTTAAAAATTTAAAAACCCCAAAAATTTCTTCCCAAATTTTAACCCCCCTTTTTTTAAACAACCAAAATTTTTAAAAAAAATTTTTTTTTTTAAAAAAAAATTTTTAAAACCCTTTTTTTAAAAAAAAAGTTTTTAAAAAAAAAAAATTT
Source organism: Vesta saturnalis (assembly GCA_036346205.1). Taxonomy (NCBI): domain Eukaryota; kingdom Metazoa; phylum Arthropoda; class Insecta; order Coleoptera; family Lampyridae; genus Vesta; species Vesta saturnalis. The sequence continues at coordinate 4,290,350 of JARFJB010002232.1, read as the reverse complement.
TAAAAATTTTTTTAAAAAAAAAAAAACCAAAAAAATTTTTTTTTTTTTTTTAAACAATTAAAAAATTTAAAAAAAAAAAAAAAAATTTTTTTTTTTTTTAAATTAAATTTTAAAAAATTTTTTAAAATTTTTAAAAAAAATTTAAAAAATTTAAAAAGGGGTTTTGGGTTTTGGTTTTTTAAAAGGCCCCCCAAAAACATTTTTTTAAAAAAAAAAATTTTTAAAAAAAAGTTTTTTTAAATTTTTAAAATAAAAATTTTTTAAATTTCCCAAAAAAAAGGGTTTTAAAAAAAATTTTTTTTTTAAAAAAAAAAATTTTTTTTTCCGGGGTTTTTGAAAAAAAAAATTTAAATTTTTAAAATTTAATTTTTTGGCCCTTTTTAAAAAAAATTTTTTAAATTTTAAAAAAGGTTTTTTTTAAAAAATTTTAAAAACCCCCCCCAAAATTTTAAAATTGGTTTAAGCCCAAAAGGGGAAAAACTTTTAAATTTTTGGGGGAAAAAAATTGGGTTTTCCCTTTTTTTTTTTTGGGGGGGAAAATTTTTTTTTAAAAGGTTTTAAATTTTTTTTTGCCCCTTTTTTTTTATTCTTAAAAATATTTCCTTTGGGAAAATTAAAAACCCCCCCTTTTTTTTTTAAATTTTAATTTTTTTTAAATTTTTTTTTTTTTAAAAAAAAATTTTTTAAAATTTTTCCCCAAATTTTTTTTTTTGGTTTTTTAAATTTAAATTTTTTGGGAAACCCCCCCTTTTTTTTCCAACCCAATTAGGGGGGTTTTTCCTAAAAAAAAAATTTTTTTTAGAGGTTTCCCAATTTTTTTTTTCCCCAAAAAAAAAAAAAAAAAAAAAATTTTTTTAATAAAAAGGGCCCCAAAATTGGGGAAAAAAAAATTCCCTTTTAAATTTTTTTTTCCCCCTTTTTGGGGGGGGGAAAAAAAAAATTTTATTTTAAAATTTAAAAATTTTTTTGAAAAAAATTTTTTTTTTAAAAAAAAAATTTTTAATTTTAAAAATTTTTCCCTTTTTTGGGGGAAAAATTTAAATTTTTGGGGGAAAAAATTAAATTTTTTTAAAAAAAAATTTTTTTTTAAAAAAAAAAGGGGTAAAATTTTTTTTGGCTTTTTTAAAAAAAAATTTTTAAATTTTATTTAATTTTAAATTTTTAAAAAACCGGAAAAAATTTTTTATTTGGGGTTTCCTGGCCAAAGCAAAAAAAATTTTTGGGGGGGGGGCCCCCCCTTTTCCCCAAAAAAAATTTTAATTTTTTTTTGGGGAAAAATTTTTTTAAATAAAGGGCCCCCTTTTTTTTTAAAAAATTTCCCGGAAAAAAAAAAATTTTTTTTTGGGGGGCCCCCAAATTTTAAAAAGGGGGGTTTTTTTTTTTTGGTTTTAAAAAGGGGGGGGTTTTCTTTCCCCCTTTTTAAAAAAAGGTTTTAAAAAAATTTTAAAAATTTTTAAAAAAAAAAGAAAAATTTTTAAAAAAACCCCCAAAAAAATTGGTTTTGGGGGGAAAAAAAAAAAAGGAAAAATTAACCCCTTTTTAAAAATTTTGTTTAAATTTAAAAATTTTTAAAAAAATTTTTAAAAAATTTTTAAAATTTCCAAAAATTTATTTTTTTTTAAAAAAATAAAAAAAAAAACCCTTTTTTCCTAAAAATTTTTTTTTGGGGAAAATTAATTTTGGCCCCCCGGAAACCCCAAAAAAAAACCCCCAAGCAGGGGGGCCCCCCGGGGCTTAAAAAAAAAAAATTTTTTAAAAATTTAAAAAACCCCTTTTTTTAAAAAAACCCAAAAAAGATTTTTTCCGGGGCCCCCCCTTTTTAAAAAAATTTTTTTCCGGGAAAGGGGAAAGGGGCCCCCAAAACCCCCCCCCTTTGGGAAAAAATTTAAAAAAATTTTTTTAAACCCCCCCCGGGGGTTTAATTTTTAAAAAATTTTTAAAGGGGGGAAACCAAACCCCCCCGGGGGTGGGGGGCCAAAACCCCCAAAAAAATTTTTTTTTTTCCCCCCCCTTTTTTTTTTTTTTGGGGAAAAAAATTTAAAAACCCCCTTTTAAATTAAAAAAAGGGGGACTTTTGTTTTTTTTACGGGAAAAAAAAATTTTTTAAAAAAATTTTTAAAGGGGTTTTTTAAATTTTTGAAATTAAAAAATTTTTTTTAAAAAAGGGGGAAAGAAGGGAAATGAAAGGGAAAAGGGGGAAAATTTAAAAAAAGGGATAAAATTTTCCTTTTTAAAAAAAAAAAAAAAAGGTTTTTAAAAATTTTAAAAAAAGGGGTTTTTTTAAATTTTAAAAAATTTTTTTCCAAAAATTTTTTAAAAAAAAAAGGGGTTTTTTTAAAAGTTTATTAAAAAAAAATAAAAAAATTTTTTTTTTTGGGGGTTTTCCCCCCAAAATTTTTTTTTTTTTTTTGGGGGGGTTTTTTCCCTTTTTTAAAAAAAAGGGGGTTTTTGGGTTTTTAAACCAAAATTATTTTACCAATTAAACCTTTTGGAAAAAAAATTTTTTAAAAAAAAAAAAACCAAACCCAAAAGGAACCCTTTTAAAGGGAAAAAAATTTTTTTTTTGGGGGAGGGAAAAATTGAATTTAAAATTTTTTAAAGTTTCCCCAAAAAAATTTTTTTTTTAAAAAAAAAGGGGAAAAAAAAATAAAATTTTTTGGGGGAAAAAAAAGGAAAAAAAAAGGGGCCCCCCCAAAAAAAAAAAGGGGGGGGGCCCAAAAAAAACCCAAAAATTTTTCCCCAAAAAAAAAAAAGGGGGGAACCCCCTTTTTTTTGGGGGAAAAACCCCAAAACCCCGGGGCCCCAAACCCCCAAATTTTTTTTTAAATTTAACCCAAAATTTTAAAAAATTTTGGGGGGAAAAATTTTTCCCAAAATTTTTTTAAAAAACCCCCTTTTAAAAACCCCCCCCCTTTTTTAAAAAATTTTAAAAAAATTTTTAAAAAAAAAAAAAGAAGGCCCCAAAAAAAATTTAAAAAAAAATTTTTTCCGGGGGGGCCTTTAAAGGGGGGGGAAAAAATTCCTTTTTGGGAAAAAAAAAAAGGGGGGGAAAAAAAAAGGGTTTTTTAAAAAATTTTTCCCCCAAAAAAAAATTTTGGGGAAATTTGGGAATTTAAAATTTTTTTGGAAAATTTTTTTTTTTTTTTTAAAAAAAAAAAAATTTTTTTTTCCCCAAAAACCCCAAAAAAAAGAAAAGGGGAAAAAAAAAATAAAATTTTAAATTTTTTTTTTTAAAAGGTTAAATTAAAAGGGAGGAAAAAATTTTTTTTTTTTGGTTTAAAAAAAAAATTTTTTTTTTTTTAAAAAGGAAAAAAAAAAAAAAATTTTTTTTTAAATTTTAAAAAAAACCCTTAAGGGAATTTTTTTAAATTTAAAAGGTTTTTAAAAAAGGGTTTTTTTTTTTAAAAAAAAATTTTTTCCCAAAATTTTTTTTTTTTAAAAAAATTTTTTTTTAAAAAAAAAAAAAAAATTTTTTTTTTTTTTTTTTATTTAAAAAAAATTTTTTTTTTTTTTGGGGGGCCCAACAAATTTTAAAAAACCCCAAAATTTTTTAAAAAAACCGGGGGTTTTTCCGAAACTTTTTTTAATTTTTTTGGGGAAAAAAAAATTTTGGGGTTTTTTAAAGGTTTTTTTAAAAAAATTTTTTTTTTTAAAAAAATTTTTAAAAAGGGAAAAAAAAAAAGGGGGCCCCTTAAAAAAAAAGGGGTAAGGTCCCTTTTTTTTTTTTAAAAATTGGGAAAAATTTTAAAATTGGGGCCCAAAACCCCCGGGGGGCCCAAAAAGGGGGGCCAACCCCCCCCTTTTAAAACCCAAAAGGGTTTTAAAACCCCTTTTAAAAATTTTTTTTTGGGGGGCCAAAAAAAAAGGGAAAACCCCCCCGGGGGGGGGGGTTTTTTTTCCCCCCTTTTTTTTTTTGGGGGGTTTTCCTTTTAAAAAGGGTTTTAAAGGGGCCGGGCCCAAAATTTTTTAAACCAATTTCCAAATTTTAATTTTTTTTTAAACCCCTTACCCCAAAATTTTGAAAATTTTAATTTTTAAAATTAAAAAAACCCCCCAAAAAAAAAAAATTTTTTTTTGGGAAAAACCCAAAGGGTTTAAAAAAAAATTTTGGAACCCAATTAAAAAAAAAAACCCCCAAAAAAAAAAATTAAGGGAATTTTTTTCAAAAAAAAAAAAACCCCCCTTTTTTTGGAAAAACCGGAATTTTAAATTATTTTTAAAAAATTTTTCCCGGTTTGGGGGGGGCCCCCCTTTTTAAAAAAAAATTTTTTTGACCCTTTTTAATTTCCCCCCAAAGGAAAACCTTTTTTTTTGGGGGAAAAAAAAAAAAAAAGGAAAAAAGGGAAAAATTTTGGGGTTTTAAAGGCCTTTTTTTGGGGGGGAAAAAAAAAATTAAAAAAAAAAAAAAAAGGGGGGGAAAATTTTTTTTTGGGGGAAAATTAAAATTTTGGGGGGAAAAAAACCCAAAAAAAAAAAAAGGGGAAAAAAATTTTTTCCCCGGAAAAAGGGTTTTCCCCTTTTAAAAAAAAAAAAAAACAAATTTTTTAAAAAAAGGGGAAATTTTCCCTTTTAAAGGGAAAAGAAAAAAACCCCCTTTAAAAAATTTTTTTTTAAATTTTTTAAAAAATTTTTTTTAATTTTTAAAAAATTTTTAAAAAAAAATTTTTTAAAATTAATTTATTTAAAAATTTTTTTTTTTAAAAAATTTTTGGGGTTTAAAAATTTTTTTCCCCGGGGCAAGGGTTTTTTAAAAGCCCCAAAAAATTCCCTTTACTTTTAAAAAAAAAAAAATTTTAAGTTTTTTTTTTGAAATTTTTTTTAAAACCCCCAAAAAAAATTTAAAAAGGAAAAAATTTTGGGGAAAAAATTTTTTCCCTTTCAAAAAAAAATTTTTTTGGGATTTTCCCCCTTTTAAAAAATTTTTTTTTTCCAAAAAAGGGGAAAAAGGAAAATTTTTTTTTTTTTTCCCCTTTTTTTTTTTTTTTTTTTTTTGGGGGGCCGGCCCCAAAATTTTTTAAAAAATTTAAACCCCTTTTTTTAAAATTTTTTGGGAAAAGGGTTTTTGGGGGTTTTAAAAAAAATTTTTTTTTTTTTAAAAAATTTAAAAAAACCCCGGGGGGGGTTTTTTAACCCAAAAAGGTTTTTTTTGGGTTTTTGGGGCCTTAAAATTTTTTTTTATTTAATTTTAAAAAATTTTTTTAAAAAATTTTTAAAGGGGTTTTTTCCGGGGGAAAAAATTTGGTTTTCCAAAAACCCTTTTTCCCCATAATTTTTTTTTAAAGGAAAAAAAAATTTTTTTGGGGGGGTTTTTTTTTTTTTACAAAAAAAAAAACCCCAAACCCGAAAAAAATTTAAAAACCGAAAATTTTTTTTAAAAAAAAATTTTTTTTAAAACCCAAACCCAAAAAAAAAATTTTTTTTTCTTTAAAAAAATTTTTTTAAAAAAGGTTTTGGTTTTAAAAAATTTAAAATTTTTAAAAAGGGGGTCCAAAAAAGGGGAAACCCAAAACCTTCCAATTTAAACCCCCCCCCCCCCCTTTTTTGGGGTTTTGAAAAAACAACCCCTTAACCCAAAAGGGGAAAAAAAAAAATTTTTTTTCGGGTTTTTAATTTTTTTTTCCCAAAAAAAAAAATTTTTTTAAAAACCCCCGGGTTTGGGGGGGGGGGGTAAGGGAAAAAAAAATTTTTTAAAAAAATTAAAAGGGGAAAAAAAAAAAAAAAAAAAAAAAAGGGGGGAAAAATTTTTCCCCCTTTTAAACGAAAAAAAAAAAACCCTTTTTTTTAAAAAGGGGGAAAATTGGGTTTAAAAGGAAAAAAGGAAAAAAATTTTTTTTTTTTAAAAAAAAAAATTTTTCCCTTAAATTCCCTTTTAAAACCAACACATAGATACCGCATAATGCTATTAATTAATTTAAAAAAAATAGCGTAACACTCTCACCTTTATCTAATTAACTATATAAACGGGTATAATAAGAGCTGATGCAGAGTTGGTTGGTCTTATGACAGCCTTCCTCTACAATAACACATTAACATCTCTATTGGCATTTTTGTGAAGAATATCAAGTTTTGTATATAAATTGATATAAGGTCGCTCTAAGTATTATGCGAAAGTGAAAGTTGAATACTGGCTGCAGTAAGTGTGATAGAGATAATTAGCTTTGCATATTTTACGTTCTAAAATTACCTACTTAATGAAGGGAAACCCAATAGCCAGTTTTATATCAACTATCAATTAGTAAAAACGCAAAACGGTTTAGTAAACTGTATAAAATTTTCAATATGTAGTTTAGTTCTCCAAGGCAGTTTGTTACGTGTTTATCGCGAATAACGTGTATTTTCGATAATTTCCTTTACTTTATCTAATGAATGAACTAATTAGTTAGATCTAAATATTAATATTTCCTTATTCGTTGGTGGAATGTTTTAATTGCGTACCTCAAAAATTATTTTCGCATCTCTACAGTTAAAACTAATTGATTTAACGTACACATCTTTTTATTCCTTTATAGATATAAGTTGCGCCATCTCTAAAATTTATGGTCATTTAATAAAGTTTTGAAAAGGAATCTTGTTTTAAAAGACAACAATGGGATATCTGTAAAATTTATTTATCATAATTTGGTTTTAACATTCTTATCTAGTTTGAATAATTTTAATAGTTTGGCAATATTGCTTTTGTTAGGGCGTTGTTCCTAATCTTTCTTTCTTAACACGCCATTTTCCGATGAGAAGGTTGATCTGCAAGAAAAATTTTTCCTTCCGTTTATAAGATGTTTAAGCATCGTTTCTTTGGAAAATTTTTCATATAATGTAATGTTTTTTGGTATAAAACTTTACTGACGCTTTACAAGCGGATATTATTGCAATTTTCAATCTTCACATCCTCCGGTAAGTTTAACACATGTTCGACAACTTTTAGTAATTCGATTCTTTCATTTAGGCACTTTCGCACGATTACTTAAATTTATAACATAGGTCTGTTGAAACGAAATCATCGCTATCGGCTCTAAACATCTAAAAGAGGTATGCTTGTATAAGGTAATTAGCAACGTATTTACTTGTATCACTTTCAGCGCCTTGATACCGGCGAAATAAACAGCTATTCTTTATTTATATACATAACTAGCAAATTGAAATGCACTACCGATCACCTTCGTACCTTTTCCTACTGGAATGCTGGCTCTTAACGATTGATTAGCTGTTTTGGTTCCACAAAGTAACTACCACCTTCGAAACACGAAGGGCATTTACAGTTTGGTAATTCTTCATCAAAGGTCAGAATTCTTTATTATTCAATATACACAGGATTTGTGTAATGAACAGTGTATTGCTAAAATTAGTACCACAGAGTTAGGTTACATTTGGGGGTTTAACCTTATATTACTTACTTGTAACAAAAATTTATCATTTATAATAACATTCTTTTACTGGAGGCTAAAGTGGTTGAATAATTTAGAGTTTGATTTGCTCAATTTGTAATTAATTTCTACATACAAAAAGAAAGAAAAAACCACACCTATATTCACTGGGACGTTGACCTACTTTGTTTCACGGTAGCTGCGCGTTGAAGCTCCTGTTTTTAAAATACATTATACAGGGTGGAACAGATATCGAGGTCAAATGAATTACAGTCATTCTATGAAACCGTATATATATTTATAGTCAAATTTAGAATTTCTGTAGCTTTTCTGTACTTTGTCTTTGATTAATATTAATTATTTGTCATTACGGATAATTTTGTTCAGAGCAGGTTTTGCTGTAATAAAAATTTCTGTACTATTGAATGTCTTGCTTCAATTCTATGCCTTGCACTGAACAGACTATCCAGATATTTCTATTTAATACCACTTCTTAATGTGTTTAATATAACTTAAAGAAACCAAAATCAAAATCATTGGGGATTTAAATTCTATTTTGTGAAACGTAGGCAAGCTGTTTCAAAATATTTAAGCACTACTATTTTCATTGTGGATCTATTTTAGATCGCACTTTATGGGTTACTTTCGCCCTTTCGGCTGCGATTTGTAAGTACTTACAACCGTCGGGAGCGGCACAATTAACGAAACTTTTCTTTTACATTTAGGGTTCGATTAACGAACTAAATACATTTAGTTTTTTTATTCTTTGTGGGCATCTGCGACGGCTCACCACTTGCCATCGTCAGGGCTGAATTATATTTATTGTGTAAGTTAAGATTGTTATGAATACTTTGGGGGAAAACTAGCATAGTATCATATTTGTTTACGTTCGATATTTATTCGACAAGTATTAATTTGAGTTTAAATTAAATTAAATAAACGATTACTGTGTGGTTGTTCGGGTAAAAGTTTGTCTCTCTTTTAAATTGTTTCCTTTTTTTTTTGGAGCACTACCTGTTTCAGGTTTTACAGGGCCTGCCCCTACTCAACTCCTCTTTTCCTTTTCTTTCCTTTTCTCCCTTTCCTGACTAAAACCTGTGGCGCCTATCCTTTAGTGGCTATCTAACCACGTCAACACCATTGTAGCAACCCTCCAAAACCCCACGCATCCAAGTGCTCTGCGGTCAAACGACCGTACGCAGGAGCTTAGTCGAGCGCACTTTCAAAAAAATGTTTACATGCAGGTTAGACATGTAGCAAGTTATTATTAGAACAATCGAGAGAAAAACACTTCCGAAGGTATGCGTATTACTTTTTAATATATGTTTTACTTGATATTGTTCACAAAAATGCCAATAAAGATTTTAATGTGTTTTTATAGGGGAGGCTCTCATAAAACCAGCCAACTCTGCATCAACTCTTATTATACCCATTTATATAGTTGATTAGATAAAGGTGAGAGTGTTACGCTATTTTTTTTAAATTAATTAATAGCATTATGCGGTACGTATTTGTTGGTTTTAAACTTCTTAGTTATTGATTCGCATATAATAATAAACCGTTAAAATCTTTTGTCTTTTATTTCCGTTTTAGCAATTTGGTATTTTGAACTGTGGCTGATTTTGAGCAAGCAAACTGTAATTAATTGAACCAAATCAGTTTTTAAACTGTAAGCTGGTTTCCGCAAACTATAAGCCATGATTTATTGAATTTGGTTGGTTGATTGATTGATTGAGATTGATCTGATTGATTTGATCGAGCGTGATTTGTTTGAGACGCATCTGCAAATTAATTAATTGATATGTTTGTGTGTGAAAAGAGCCGAAAGAAGAGACGGATAAACGAAGGAGAGAGAGAGAAAGAGAGGTGTGCATGATCAACTTTTATTACAGAAAATATTCGCTAGTTTCAAAATACACAACTAGATGGCGCTAAAATCAATTTTAACTCAAGGGGCCAAGAAAAGGGCGCAGAGACCCTAACATAAGTTTTATACCTTTTAGCATTAGGGCCACCTTATTAGAATACAAATTTTTATGATGGGGGCGAAGGCCAACGCGTCTTTACAAGATTAGGTTAGAACCACATACAATTGACAGGGCCACGATAGGTCCAAGTCCCAGAGCTAGTTTCTGCACTTGTCTTATAGGTTAGGGCATACAATTTCCAACCAGGCTGCGACAGGGGCGAAGGACCGAGAACCAGTTTTGAAGATCTACAGTGTCTTAAAAGTCATCATTAGGGCCCTTATTATCACAATGTTGCGCGCATTTGCCTACCTTCAGGCTAAATTGCCAAAGGCTCTTAATACAACCAAATTATGGGGAAAATTCCATCAAGGGTTAAAATGACCAGCGAAAGAAGCCATAAAAAGGCTCTTAACACAACCAAAGGTCTCTAACTAGGGTGAACATTCCATCAAGGAGTTGATAAAGGCTTCCGAAAAGAGGCCATAGGAGAAAATCGATCCCAGTGGGCATATAAAAAGGTGAGGTGCCCGTATCTACATTATTACCTAAAACGAAAGAACCTATATATCATTCACCACATATATACAATAGTGAAATTTCGATTCGTATTTTCATATCGCTTCATAAACGGGTCCCTGGATAAATTATCGTCGTAGTTATCATTTAACGATTTCAAAATTTGAATGATGAGCAGCTACAGTTATTAACTAAAAAGGGGTGTATCCGTATGATTATGTAGATACGTGGTTAAATTTGACGAAACTTGCCTTCCGAATAAAGAAGATTTTACAGAAAGTTGAGGAAATCATATATTACAGCTAATGATTATGCGCATACTCAAAACGTTTGGCAAAAGTTTCAAATTCAAAATTTAGGTCAATATAGCGGTGTTTATCTGACGTGATGTGCTTCTACTTACTGACGTATTTACAAATTTTAGAAATAAGTGCATAACAACGCATAAGTGGATCCGGCATTCTTGTACACCGCTCTCGGATACACCTGGCAGTGTATGTTAAATTACTCTTAAGCTGCTCACCGATCCAGATGTTATTGTTTGTGGAAAATGGTATACGAGGTGGAATAACGAAATGCTGTACTAAATATAGCAAGGCTAATAATAAGTATATGGACGATTACGATCCCACCAAACCATCCTCTTATATCCTTTAAACAGATATGGTTAATTCATATGGATGGGCTCAAAGTCAATGTTTGCCGCGAGATGATATCAAGTGGCTTAGCGAGGCGCAATTAAATTTATTAACCCCTGAATCGATATTAAATTTACCGGATGGTGCATCTAAAGGATTCATCCTAGAGGTGGATCTGTTATATCCAGATAATTTGCACAGTGTTCCCTGTGGTAAACATGAAAACTGCTCTCAACGCTGCATTCTAAGGCTAAGTATGTCACTAATTACCGTAATTTGAAACAATGCCTTCAAGCAGGCCTTGTGCTCGAGAAAGTTCATCACGCGATTAGCTTCAACCAATCACGTTGGCTTAATTTACGTTAAGAAATTATTTATTACTATTATTGCACTATGCATTAATATATATATATATATATATATATATATATATATATATATATATATATATATATATATATATATATATATATATATATATATATATATATATATATATATATATATATATATATATACGTGATATTGGCAGTTGCATGTTTTAAATGCGATAGCGAATAGCCGTGCAACAAGTTCGCGAGGTATTCCAGCATACATATTCCTTTACTCTAATCAATCACTTCTTCATGATCCCAACCGAAATGTTACGTGCTAAATTTCGGATTAATAATCTTACGGTATTTAGATAACTTGGTACCCATAATTGATCCGTGAGGGTCGTGATTCTTCCTATATGCGTTAGTCTTAGCTATAATATCGACGTAGACCGTCTCATTCCTCAGCGTATACTTCTTCGGCTCTTTCAATAAAAGCAGTTCGTATGGTCCCGGAGTGCCTTCATATATCTCACCCTTTATAATTAGATTAGTACCTACTATATCCACCGGACAATCTCCGTCAACCCATTTATCTAAGTTTGCTTCCTAGCGAAGACCGTATATATTATCAACTTGTTCTTGGTTCCGGCGGATCAGTAATTCTACATAGTTGCGAGGTAAACGATCATATTGCTCCAAGAATTCATCGGCAACGCCTGCGTCATCGAGCAATCATATTAGATTAGTTGGCTCCACCTGCTCTTCCTCCTCTTCAACAGGATCTGTTTCAGCAATAACGTCCGCTTCGACGAATGACGGTGCATCAGGGGGACTAAATGTAGCATCTGTTGTTTCTACACCGGTTTCAACGAATGAAGGTGCAACGGGTTGTTTGAACTTGAACGGGACAGGTGTTGACATTGTGGCAGGTACTTGGTTGAACCCTAATTTCACCGGTTCTTCTTTAATTTTCGCGTTAGAGATTTGCTTCAAAGGGTCCAGTGTAGGTATATATGCTGTTTCCGCTAAACGATATGTTTCAAGTTCCCCTCTCTTCAGTAATTACAGTTTACGCTTGATTGCATTACGAGTTTGCGTTATCTTCCATAACCACCTTATCCCGAACATCCATTGCGACTAACTGAATGAGCATTATAAGCAGGTGATACAGCTATCAAATCCGCTCTGGTACCTGCCGTAATCAAAGTCTTTTGCAATACATAAAATATCTAATTTATTCTGCCAACATCGCGAGCACATTGATTTAACGTGAACGAAGGTCATATCGGTACCTACATGCTCATCACATACATGTTTCAAATTTATGCAACCCTGTTTATATAGCACAACCATATTCACATTATGATGAATCAACTGCTTAGGAATCTTCGAATAGATTTGACAGAAATAAAAGGAGTCCACGCCCGAGTGTCGCTCTCTACCGAAATAATCGCGAATTACATCTTGATTGAGTCACGAGATGTCGTCGAAGATCATTATAGAATCTTAGTGATCGCTTCGGGCATGAGTACATCCGTCTTGTCGTTGAATGCACTATACCTAATACCTCTTATCGGCTTAAGTACATGCTCTAAGTATTTATACTTACGCTGCTCAAGCGACTTGGAGTAAACGTATACATTTTCAAATTTTAAGCCATGCGGTGCCTCCAATAAGCTAACTATCGCATTAGTCTTCATGCACCCCGAAGGCCGCAAATAATTGCTCTAATTGATGCCTGGGATCGTGTACGCTCGAAAGATTCAAGAGTTGGTGAGAAAACAGCAACCTTTGGTGAAGCGAACGCCATGAAGGTTAAAACCACGTTGGGTATGGGTAAAAAAAGGAAAAGGCCACGTATTTCATTCCCTCCCTAAGGGAGAGGGCGGGCTGCTCGAGTTTTCTAAGCTCCTTCAGCCACGATCATGGATTCCTAGTATACATACATATATTACGTATATATGTGCGGTGGGATTAATGATGGGTGTGATCAGGATACGATCGGAAGGAACGGGTTAGGGTTCTGAGGGCGAAAATACAACCCCAGCATTCGCCTAAGTAGCCGCACATGGAGTGCATATACGCAGTGACCATGCCGCTACATGTGTAGGAAACCCCTGAAAAACCTCATACAAGGTAGACGGTAACGAATCGACCTTACCTCCCGATTGCTAAACAGGTCGTGTCACCACTACTCTATCAGCTCGGTAAGGGTATGGGTGCTAAGAAGAAGACAACGAAGAGGGCCTCGTTTAGAGGAGTTTTACAGTCTATTCGAAAATCTGTTAAAGGTCTACTTAAAGATGGAAATCTGAAGAGACGCATTGGTGTCAGTATATGGAATGCCGTCAAGATTTCCGATGGAAAGAAGAAGGTACAAGTGCCTAGAATCATTCCTATGCCTAAAACTGGTGGATGCCTTCCATTCCTGATACCCCTATTTGCCGGTCAATTGGAGGAGTTTTAACGTCATAACGCTGCCTGGTGCGACAGAGGACATTATTTGAAGCCTTATGAGAAGGGATGTGCTTTATACTTGAAACCGTATACGAAAAACTCATAAACTTGCCGCGGGGAGCATTAACCGATTCCGATTTAAATAATTATGCTAAAGATGTCCCATTCTTTAGAGGAGTGTTTATGCGCGATGCCTTGCCCCATAAACCCCATCTTAATGAATGTGCTATCGTGAACCTTGACGACGATAGAGGATCTGAAGCCAACTACTACGACAGCATTGGAGATTTAGCCCCACCTCTCCAAATAATTAGATATTTAAGAGGATCTAAAGTTACATATAATTATGATAAGGGGAAGAATTATATGGACATTTAAGTTTACATTTTCTGTAAAATAGATAACTTGCAATATTATTTGTTTATTTGTAGTCATGTCCCAAAGTTCACGTTGACGGGTTTGGGAAACGTGCTCAGCGCAACGTATTTTCCGCAAGAACTTGATCCTAATTACCAGTATGGATTAGGATTGCTAGGATTCTACGGTTGTAATTCCATACGAAGTGTTCATGAGGCTAACAAGTTTTACGATATTACGCAATCTGGCTAGCATAAAGAGTTTACGATTCCAAGTGGTATATATGAAAATCTGGAGATTAACATATTTCTACACCGTAAGATTAACTCGCAAAACAAGATCGACTTTATTTTAAGGGCAAACAATAATACGCTAAAATGTGAAGTTAAATCTATACATACCGTGGACTTTAGACAGGCAGATTATATTGGGCGCATGCTCGGCTTCTCACCTAACGTGTACATGGTAGGCTACACCCACGAATCTGATCTGGATGTTCAAATAATTCATGTTAGAAATATACACGTGGAGTGTGATTTAATTGGGGGCGCATACAGAAACAGTGAGCATTCGCACACAATCTTCGAGTTTGACGTACACGTTGAACTAGATTATAAATTAGTCAAGGAGCCGTCTACAGTTATGTATTTACCTGTACTTACACGATGTATAGATAACATAATCTTGAAATTGGTTAATCAAGAGGGTCAATTAGTGGACTTCCGTAACGAGAAAGTAACTATTAGATTGGAACTGAAGAAGTATGGGTCTTAAGATTTCCGCCAGTAGATCTCTATCTGCAGACGAGAGCACATCGTAATCTGTGTTATATATATTTGGAAGATCCTCTGACCACTAAAGAAGGAAACAAAGAGTATAACCTTACGAACAATGCGCCCCTCTTCCTCTTCAATGAGATCCGCTTCATGTTAGGCGTCAGTTGATTCAAACTGTACGATTACCTGGCATTAACAGCACCATTAAAGGATTTTGCTCATATACCGCGGATCAAAGTACCTGTTTATCTCATGCAGGATGGTATCCGCAAAACAAACGTCTTCAACTGTTAAAACAGCACCAAAACAGCCGATACAAGTTGCGTTTCACGCTCGAGATTTATACATATATTTAACCTTACCATTATCAGCGTCAATGGTTTGGGTGGTGAAGAGCAGTACGGGCTTTCAACGACCCCAATTGCTACTGCTTTCCATATTAAGAAGCGTAATAACAGGGAAGAGAGTGCAATGTTTAATTGTAGAAGATATCCATACGAAAAGCAAAATCTCGTTTTCGCTGATAACAAGTACGTTGATGATTACGAAGAATATCTAAATCAGTGGCTGGAAAAACTTTCCCACTTTGAATCAGAAAATGGACTTAAATTAGTTATAAAGTGAAACATAAAATGCGAAAACATTTATAGATTTATTGCATTTAAATTATAACATATATGCAAATTGTAATATGTGGGCGTCATCGTTTTTTCTCAAATACAAACGTTGATTGAATTAAAATAAGGTATCTCAGATTTAAATCTACGATATAATATACCCCTCGCCTTCTTATTTCTTGCTTTTGAATATATTTATATTTAAAGCCCTATCTACCACACACACGCAGGTATACGCGCGCGCACGCACACACACACAACACACACACGCACACGCACTCGCACTCGCACTCACACTCACACTCAGGCACACACACGCACGCTCACATGCACGGACACATATACTCACAAAAACAAGCGCATATTTTTGACCTTGTTCAAAAACTACTTTCCTGAACCCAGGGTGGCCTCAAACGAATATTTACAGTCTTAGGTCAATTTCAAATTTTTGACCGATTATAACTTTTTCTTTGGGCGAGGAAGTTAAAATGAAAAAAAAAAGTGCCACCGACATGAACAATCACACAGCCAAGATCAAGAAAGATATTGGCACTATAACTGTAAAACCGCTTCTCTGTATTATGAACAGGTGTCTAATAATTTTACATTTCCGAAGAACTGAAAATTGCTCAAGTGACACCAAATTGCACTATGGTATTACGTGAAAAATATAGACTAATGTATTGCTTCGAAATAGCAACCTGTGACTTACAGAATGATTTTAACAGCTGCCAATTAAAGGAGTTTGAATGTTATGGAGTACATGGAATATGCTTAGATCCTCTCTACTAATACCTACCATACCGTTACTTTAAACTCGTTAATTAAACCGGTTACACATTGCATTCCACAAGGATCAGTACTGGAACCTTCTTGTTTATTATTTATATAAATTACCTGTAAATGTACCAGAACATGTCTATTTGAAGACCTTGCAACATTTATCAGTACCAATCAGGACCTTATCAAAGTAAGAAACATAATCAGTTTAACAAAGGCAAAAAGAAGGATTGATGCAAACGAACTTACTATGTAAAAACAAGTTATTACTTTTCTCCTAATAATCCCAATAATTTCTTCCAAAAACAAGACTATAAAATTTCTTTGTATAAATCGACAGTTATCAAAATTTTGACACATATAAAATAATCCCATAACAGTTCGTAACAGCAATATACCTGGTCAAAAGAATGATGAAAATAGCAACGGTAGAAACAGCGTATTGTTCAACAAGGACAAAGTGTGTGGAATTATAAGTGAACTATTGTTGTAAAAACTGTTTATTACTCTAAAATACATACGTTTCTCTCTGTGTATATTTACTCAAAACTACCACAACTACAACACAAGAAACAAGACCTAATTTTCTATTTCGTACCCTAGGCTTAAGACTACATAGAACCAACACAGCATAAACTACTAATAACTAAAAATCTACAACCAACAACCGGAGAACCTTAAGTTGCCCAAGCAAAAAATTTTAATTAAAAAAAAAAGTTATTAATAACAAAAGTATATTACACAGTTGACGAGCTTTGAAATTAGTCTAAAAACACAGTGTGATATTTTGTAATATCAAGTTTCTGTATGTGATTGATTTATGCTTAAAGTCTATTATAAGTAAATGTCCAGGACGCTACTATGTGATTGAGTACATATGCAATACACATAGTGTTTTGAAGCTGGACCAAATATTTTTATAAGTATAAAAATTGCATTATTCTATTCTAAGGATGCATGCCACCACTAGTTAAATCTAAAAAAACATTCCAAAAATATTAAACCCAACCACATTAAAGTATTTATTGGTAAAGTACCGTAAACCTTACAACACGAAATAATCAAAATGAAAAAATAAACTAACAGTAACAAACGAAGTACTTATATTAAAAAAAACCAAGTGGTCTGCAGGCCTAATCAATTGAGTACTTTGATATACCCATTTTCCGGTTCATAACTGCGATCTATAATAAAATGTTACAGTAGTTAATGTAAATAATAAAATTAAATCTTTTTTGTTATACTGTACACAAATTATTAATATTTCCAGCAATTTCTATCTATAATAGAAGACTACATAGGTTAATGTAACTAATAATAAAATAAATTCTTGTTTTAATACGAGTATTATGCTGTATATGATAATTTAGCAAACATTTCACTTCAACCTATCGGATGCAGACCTAATGAATACATTTACAGTCATAAGTTGCAAGACATTTAAACATTTAAGTCATCATAACACTAATTTTGATTCTAACACAAGTTTTGTGTTCAATACTTGCATATAAAATTAAAATGAATTTATTCAAACGACCAGGATGCTGGTGAATAGAAAGGGACGTTGGGTTGAGCGGTAGGAATTGGTTGATAAAGAACTGCAGATCCGTTAACAGGGGGATAATCACTAGGAGGGGGGTAAACGTATGGTGGTTATAATACTGAAGTTTGTGGTACTGTGTGAAGTGGTTGTGAACCCGGTGGTTGAGCTACGATTTGTTGTTGTGTTATTGTATGATTTGAACGTGGTGGTAAGTACATTCCCTCATGCGGATTTGCAGAAAATGCAGCAGGATGAAGATATTCAGGAGCCAGTACACTAGGTAAAGGTGGACCGAGAGATGCAGTTGTGATTGGTTGTGTTGCTACCGTATGATTTGTATATAATGGTAAAGGTGTTCCTTCATATGTACTTGTACAAAAGACAGAGGGATAAGTATATGCAGGTGATGGTATTCCAAAAGGGGGCGTCGAAATTTCTTGCGGTGTAATTGAAATATTTGTATATAGTGGTAAGTACGTTCCTCTATGCGGATCTATAGGTAGTGCAGCAGAATAAGGGTATGAAGGTGTTGATATACCGAATAGTGATGGACTAGGCATGTGTGGGGATGCTATTGGAGGATTTCTATATGGTGGTAAGCTTGTTTCTGCATCTGGCACTACATGGAATGTATTAGGATGAAGACACCCAGCTGGTGTGTCAGGTGACAGCTGACTGAAAGGTGAATGTGTTATGTGTTGTGATGCTCCAGCAGGATTTGTATGAGGTAGTAAGTGTCTTTTACACGTGTATTTGGAGCAAATGCAGTTTGATAAGGACATAAAGGAGCTTTAGGAACTCCAGATCCAAATGCAGGCGGCAGTGACTTAGCTTGAGGTGTTTCTATCTTTACTTTTTCATGACTATTGGATTGTTTTGAAGATGATACCCTATAGCTGGTTTTGGAGAAAAGGTGGACCGTTGAGTAGTAGCTCACAGATTTGCTGTCCTGGATAAACGTCAAGCACCTAAAACACATCTTAATTGTGAATATTCATTAAACGTTTACTTAATAATAATTAAATAAATACAAACACTAACAAAACTATATTCTTATTCTATTGGTATGTTGTTAATTTTGCATTGCATTAGTATCTGTACAAAAGAGAATTATAAATAGAACTGTCCTGCTTCCAATAAACCTACAGTTTGAACTTACATCTGGTAGGCGTAATTGGTTATATATAGTAAAAATTTGGTTTATAATTATTAAAAGAAATTCAATAATATGTATTTACATTAATAATGCAAATATTAATACCTACTATATATAATTATTACAAGCTTTCAGGGCATCAAGCATGTAAAAAATATATTGTTGAATTTAATAAGTTTACAAAATAGTAAAATCTGCATTGCTAATTGTAAACATTAATGTTAATGTGTCTTAAATAGCTGAAGATGTATTTTCTGTTTTATATAAACTCATCCATATGCTGGTTACTTATTTTTAAAGTATAGGTCAGTTGCAAAAATGTACTATAAGAGAAAGTATTTTAATGTCATCACAGTTCCGGATTGCTTAATACAGCCTTCAGTAATAACACTGGTTTGCATTCAAAGTGAATATTTTCCCCCATATGAAGTTTATTTTTTCACATATAAAGTGCATTAAAAAGGCAAATACCTGATTACAAATTTCTTCTAATAAATCCACAGATATATCTTGAACAAACATATCCCACCATCTTAAATGTTTACTTGTACGACCAACCCAATCTTCAACATCAAATTTAATGTGTCTTCCTGCAAGGTGCAAAACCGCAACTGCCATGATCTCAGGTTTCCATTGTAATGCAAGTGTTGTGCACAAACTATCATCAATAAGTTTCCATGCAGTTTGCACCAACTTTTCTAATTTTGATACATCACCCTTTAAGTGCTTAGCATAGTGTAATAAGTGTTGATAAGGATGTTCTACTTGTGCTGTACATTCTATTGTTTGTAATATAACTGTTTCTATATTCATAATCTAAAAAAAAATAAAATATCATTTGAGCAATATAATAATTGTACAGAATACCTCCTTTATAGGATTTTCACTCAAGGTACTAAATTGACCATCGTTTAGTAACCTACAAGCTATATTTATAATTGCTCTATATCTTCTTCGATTTTCTTGTATCCTATAAATAATAGAAAGGCAAGCGCAAGCTACACCAAAATGAGGGAATAGTCTAAATGAGTGATACATATAAAACCTATGGAAGTACGAAATTCCAGTGGCTTTTGTATAACAGTCCAAGCCCATTTGAACAGCAATATCTCTAATAAATAATGCCCCTAAAATAGTTTAACTCTAGTTACACCTAGATAAATGTGAAGTAGTATTGGCTTACCTTCTTTCCTATATCGAAGTTCCATTTCACAATCAATATTGTCTCGCATTGAAGGAGTATTTTTTAACTCCCTTTGATAATAATAATTAGACATTTTAATTGTTTGGTATAAACATAAATTAATGAGTTAGGTTATTAACTGCCTCTTAAGATACGTTAAACTACAAAAAGCGCGCGGAAGCAAAGTTAGAAACCTAAACATATAATTACAGGAATTCAGTGTGGTCTCAGAAAAGGGGGAAATTTAAAAATTTGAGCATTTTTAAGATCGGGAATATCTACACCTTAAGTGTACACCCTAATTGTGTCATTATTACAACCAAGCCAGGAACGTTAAATCCTGATTAGATATCTGCAATTTTTCCATTTACAAAATAGTATCTTGATTCAAACGGATCTATTTAACTATAATGTTTGTTAAATCTGCAAACGGAGATTAGCAAGGTACAGGTCGTAGGTACAAATCCCACTCGAGGTAAACTTTTTATTTATGTATTTAATAAAATTAATAATAATTTTAATGTATGGAATAGATTAAAACAAGGAACATATGATACGATCGCTTTTAAGTAGGCGTGAAACGTTGAGTAAAATTGTCTGATCAAACGGGGTAACCCTTATGCTTGTTCACACAGAAAAATTCTATAGGTAATGAAATCTTACATAGTTACGTTGATGACGTCATTTGTTTATTTACAGGTAATGAAAGCGGATTCTTATCATTCTTAAAGGAAATTAACAGTTTGCATAACTGTGTAACCTTCACCTTTAAAAAGACTTCCAACGGGACTTTAAGTTTTTAGATTTAACCGTAAAAATGATGATGAGTTTGATTTTCAAATATATCGACCAGCACCGTCAATGTCATTCCTTTTAACAGTAACAATTCTTTAAGTCACAAAATTGGTTTTCTTAATTATATTATTGATAAGAGTTTTCGAAATCCCTTTGAAAATAGAAAACTTGCATAAGGAAATTAATCTCCTCATAAGAAATGTGCCTATAAAAAATGATGAAGAAAAAACAAATTGGAATGAAAACTTTAATTACAGTTTTCTTACACCTATCGAGTCAAGCAGAAAACCTATTTTCAGTTTTGAATGTTAGTAGTACCGCGGCACCCTCCCCTTCACTTTTTACCTCACAAGCCCCGCCCACAGGGACACCTTCCGCCATTTTGTTTTTTGTGACGTCACCCTTGGGACACCTTTGGTCGCCATTTTTTTATATACGCCCACGTGGGGATCGTATTTTTTCCACTTGAGAATAAAAAGATTTTATTTAATTTGTTATTAATATTTATTAGGATCCGTTTTTATCAAAGGAGATTACATAATTGTTATTAAAATTATTATTACATTTCTTTTAAACACATCTACAGACTGTGACCTAATTTATTTATACATTGGGGGACGTATTTTTTTGACCTGAGAATAAAAAGATGTTATTTAAACTGTTATTAATATTTATTAGGGTTGTTTTTATCAAAGGAGATTGCATAATTGTTATTAAAATTATTATTACATTTGTTTAAATTCCAATCTACAGGGTGTGACCTAATCTATTTGTACATTGGGGTTGTATTATAATAAGGGTCCTAGTTTTGTAAGACGGTAACTTGTTCGCGGCCTTCGCCCTGTCATAAATATTGTATTCTAATAATGGGGAAGACGTAATAGATGACATGTAAAGTGACAAGTGTTTTTTCATAATAAAAGATTTTATTTAATTTGTTATTAATATTTATTAGGATCCGTTTTTATCAAAGGAGATTACATAATTGTTATTAAAATTATTATTACATTTCTTTTAAACACATCTACAGACTGTGACCTAATTTATTTATACATTGGGGTGGTATTTTTTCACCTGAGAATAAAAGATGTTATTTAAACTGTTATTAATATTTATTAGGGTTGTTTTTAGCAAAGGAGATTGCATAATTGTTATTAAAATTATTATTACATTTGTTTAAATTCCAATCTACAGGGTGTGACCTAATCTATTTGTACATTGGGGTTGTATTATAATAAGGGTCCTAGTTTTGTAAGACGGTAACTTGTTCATGCTTCGCCCTGTCATAAATATTGTATTCTAATAATGGGGAAGACTTAATAGATGACATGTAAAGGTGAGAAGTGTTTTTTCATAATAAAAGATTTTATTTAATCTGTTATTGATATTTATTAGGGGCCGTTTTATCGAAGGAGATTGCATAATTGTTATTAAAATTATTATTAAATCTCTTTTAATCCAATCTACAGATTGATTTAATTTATTTATACATTGGGGTTGTATTCTATAAGGGAATCTGTTCGCGGGTTTCGCTCCTGTCAGAAAAATATGTATTCTAATAGTGGGAAAGAACTAAAGATGACAAGCGTTTTCAATAAAAGATTTTATTTAATTTGTTATTAATATTTATTAGGGTTGTTTTGATTTTATCAAAGATATGAAAACCTAGTCCTTAAACGATTATGCTCTATGCAATGTTTAAGGCTGCATTTAACACTAACTCAATTTTTTCAATATCTGTATAACGACATCGAAATTGTAACCTTGAACATTATACATATAAATGAGTAAGTACGTTACATAATTAGTTTGCTTTACAAATTATGCTTTAAACGATTTTCACCTTGAGATCGTTAGATTACATGTATATTAGTATGGGATGTCATACTTTTTAATAAAACAGTAAAATGTATTCATAAGTCTTCAATTCTTCTTCGCCCTGAAGCTGTACCGCAAAAATCTTTCTTGAGATTATCCCATGCCTGATCAGTAGCATGTTTTCTAATACACAAGAGAGCATCTTCAATATAGCGGTGTATATGCCGAAAATATGTCTTGCGTCTTCTTCCTCTTTAAGCTAGATTTCGCCACTATACAGCATACAGGCTCTATCTTAACTGAATTACCTCTGTCAAAAAAGGGGTTATAATCAAATTAAGTTCACCTGTCTCTTATTAGAACACTATCTTTTTAATCCTCGAATTTTCACCGATAAGGGTCTGTCTCGGCTGAACTGCCCAAAAAGGATTTTAGATTTATAAAATGTCCGGCCAGAAGAGATATTAGAGTGTTGCTACATAAAACTCAAAAGTGTACCCCGCGCATAAATCTACAGCGAGAAATTTACTCGAGGCATGTACATCGCGAGTAACAATTTTTTTTACTCTTTTGTCAGAATATCGACAATAAAATTACTTTATCGGGGGAATTGTTAACTCATTTCTATTTCTTTTTTTGAGTAAATCCTGTTTCAGGCTTTACAGTGTTTACTCTCCTTTCAGCAGTGGTTGAGTATTTCCTTATCAAAGCCTGTGGCGCCTACTTACAGCCGGTTTCTATCTAACCATATTACCATCACTTTAAGCTACACCTCCAAAACAACCACGCATCCAAGTGTTCTGCGGTTTTCCGACCGCAGCTTAGTCGAGCCTATTCCTTTTCTTTATGCCATATGATGGCTAGACACGTGGCACACTTCCTAATAAAGGATATTGTTTAAGCCATCCTAGGTAAAATTATATTAGTAGAATACGAGCACTTCACCTTTTACTTTTTTACGTCACAATACATTGGGGCACCTTTCTACTTTTTATATGCACGTGGATCGTATTTTTCACCCTATGGAATTTTCACCTGATTAGTCCTTTTGGTTTTGTTAAGAACCTTTTTTTATGACTTCTTTTCGGTGGTCTTTTTAACTCTTTGATGGAATTTTCACCCTAATTTGGTTGTATTAAGGGCCTCTGACAGTTTAGCCCCTGGAAGGTAGACAAATGCGTGCGCATACATTGTTCTAATAAGGGGTCCTAATGCTAACTTGTAAGACACGTGTAGATCTTCAAAACATGTTCTCGGGCCTTCGGCCCCTGCCGCAGTCCTGGTTGGAAATTGTATGCAATTGTATGTGGGTTGTAACCTAATCTTATAAGACAGGTGTAGGCCTTCACCCCCTCATAAAAATTTGTATTCTAATTAGCCGGCCCTACTGCTAAGTTGTAAGACAGGTGTAAACACTTGTGTTAGGGTCTGCGCCCCTTGTCTTGGCCCCCTTTGAGTTAAAATTGATTTTTAGCGCCATCTAGTTGTGTATTTTTAAACTAGCGTGTGGTTTCTGTAATAGAAGTTTATCATGCACACCTCTCTCTTTCTCTCTCGTTTATCCGTTTCTCTCTCTCTCTCTCTCTCTCTCTCTCTCTCTCTATCTCTATCTATCTATCTCTATCTCTTTCGGCTCTTTCTCACACACATAAACAAATCAATTAATTAATTAATTAAGCAAATGAATCTCACACAAATGCTCGATCAAATCAATCAGATCAATCTCAATCAATCAACCAAAATCAATAAATCATGTGTTACAGTTTGTGGAAACCATCTTACAGTTCAAAAACTGATTTGGTTTAATTAATTACAGTTTGCTTGATTAAAATCAGCCACAGTTCAAAATACCAAATTGCTATAACGAAAATAAAATACAAAAGGTTTTAACGGTTTATTATTATATACGAATCAATAACTACGAAGTTTAAAACCAACAAATACGTACCGCATAATTCTATTAATTAATTTAAAAAAAATAGCGTAACACGCATTTATCTAATTAACTAAATAAATGGATAGAATAAGAGCTGATGCAGAGTTGGTTGGTTTTATAACAGCCTCCCCCTATAATAACACGTTAAAATCTTTCAAGTAAAACATATATTAAAACATAATACGCATACCTTCAGATGTTTTTTTCTCTCCATTGTTCTAATAATAACTGGATTGGAGAACTAAACTACGTATTGAAAATGTTCCGTTTACTAAACCGTTTTGCGTTTTTACTAATGGATAGTTGATACAAAACTGGCTATTGGTTTTCCCTTCATTAAGTAAGTAATTTTAGAATGTAAAATATACAAACCTAATTATCTCTATCACACTTACTGCAGCCCGTATTCACCTTTCACTTTCGCACACTACTTAGAGCGACCTTATATGAATTTATATACAAAAAGATGTTCTTTATTTACAACAAATTTTAAAATGATTTCACCTGCATGATAAAATTGATGGAATGCAGTTATGAATTGAAAAGTATCAATCAGTCGTCAACATCGTGTTAATCAATGTGTTTTACAAATATTTTTGAAAAATCGTTACTGGAAAATACACATCACCATCAAGGATCTGAGATGCATTTTCTTTATCCGCTTCATCTTGAGCAATTATAGCTTATGAACTAGTAAAATACCTAATACTCTGATGCTGCTTCATAATAATGTTCACCCGTTAGTTACTGTACTTTAAATACTAATGTCTAATATTTTATTTTACCATTAGTATTACACAGATATGGGATTATTCTTAAAAATTAGCTAAGTTCCCCACGGTACTTTGAAATGCTACATAGACTTTCGATTCTTCATCGCCCCTGAAGCTGTACCGCATAAATCTTTCTTTATCCAACTCCGGATCAGTAGAATGTTTTCTAATATATACAAGACAGCATCTTCAATGTAGTAGTGTATACGCCGATAAAATGGCTAGTGTCTCCTTCTTTAAGCTAGATTTGCCTCTATACAGCATACAAGCTGAATTATTTGTATTATAATAATAAGGAGCCTAATGCTAACTTGTAAAACAGATGTAGACCTGCGCAACTTGTTCTCGGGGCTTTGTCCCTTGTCGAGGCCCCAATGGCGGAAAATTTGAATTGTATTTGTATTTAAGTCTCTGCAGGTTATGGCTAGAAATATGAATCTATATTATAATAAGGGCTATAATTTTAACTTGTAAGACATATGTAGCTTAGCAACTTACTTTCAGGCCCTCGCCCTCGACCAAAAATTTTAATTCGTCTGTGACGCCATCTATGAGGGAAATCTGACGTGTATTATAATAATAAGGAGGCATAATGCTAACTTATAAGACAGACATAGGGCTTCGTAACTTGCTTTCGAGTCTTAGCTCCTGGCCCCTTAATTTGAATTTGATTTGTATTAAGTGTTTAAATTCTGATTACTTATTGCGAGAAATTTTAACTTGTATTCTAATAAGGGACCTATTGCTAGCTTATAAGACAAAACATAGGAAACTGTGTTAGGGCCTGCGCCGTCCTGTCGTTGCGCTTGTTGGGAATTTTGAATTCGTGTCGTCATCTAGTTGTGTATGGCCTAATGAATATTTTCTGTAATAAAGGTGACACCATCTAGCGTTATATTTCTAGGACTAATCAGGGTTTTCTTTGTAGCACTATCTAGTGGTATATTTTTTAAACTAGGGAATGTTTTCTGTAATAGAGGCGGCGCCACCTAGCGGTATATTTCTAGGACTAATTAGGGTTGTTTGTGGTGCCATATAGTCGTGTAAAGGCTAATGAGTATTTTTTGTAATAGAGGTTGATCAAGTTTGTCTCTTCCTCGTCTCTTTCTCAAACATACAAATCTATTAATCAAATCAAATTAATCAAATCAGTTAAATACCACACTGATTTAACTTAATCATACAAAATCGGCTCTCAATTCAAAAAATTGCAGTATGATTGAACGCACAGAGTGCAAAAGAAAGCCAATCTGACACTTATTGTAGCTACCCATCTAACCGCCCTTTCGCATTAACTGCAGCATTGTTAGTGTAGGTTCAAACGCCGTTAGGAGAAACAAGTTTATTAACAAAATTTAAGGAAAGCTTAGCGTTTGAAAATATATATTATTATTCTTATAAACAACAATACATCATTTATTTAATCACATACTTTATCGGTCTTCTTCTTCTTGAACCGTGATTCGTCGCTATCAACATCATGGTTTTGAGACTGGCCCTTCTCCTCTACCTCATCGCTCTTCTTCCTCTTCTGTGAATCATCACCATCACCTTGGATGTGAGATACATTCAGCTTATCCACGTCATCGTTTCCATCATCGTATTGAACGGTTATGTTGTAACAGTTTATTAACAAGTCAGTAAAATTTCTAATGTTCGCTGATGTTGGCTCATAAACAGGAGAATACATTATAATAATGCTTACTCGATGACCGTACACTTTAAAGAGCGAAACGCGCAAGAAACGAGCTTCTGGACGTGGGCCTTGTGCGCTGGCGCACTCGTCAATGTTCGGCTAGAATCGGTTATCTTCGGGAGAAGTTTGGAGTAGGGGTCGCCGAAACAGCCTTCGCATCCGTCTTAGGAGAAAATACCTCAGCCAAAAAAGGAGTTTAGATTTATAAACATGCCCCTAGGGAGTATGTTAGAGTGTGGTTAGGTCAATACTCGCGCGCACGCAAGTATTGACCTACCCGAACGTTGACCAGTGCGCCAGCGCACAAGACCCAACCAGCAGCATTCTCGTTTCTCGCGCGTTTCGCTCTTTAAAGTGTAAACGTCATCGAGTGGGCATTATTATAATGCATTCTCCTGTTTATGAGCCAACATCAGCGGACATTAGTGATTTTACTGACTTGTGAATAACTATTACAACATAACCGTTCAGTATGATGATGGAAACGGTGACGTGTATGAGCTGAATGTATCTCACTTCCAAGGTGATGGTGATGATTCACAGAAGAGGAAGAAGAGCGATGAGGTAGAGGAGAAGGACGAGTCTCAAAACCACGATGACGATAGCGACGAATCACGGTTCAAGAAGAAGAGGAAGACCGATAAAGGATGTGACTAATAAATAGTATTGTTTATAATAATATATTTTCAAACACTAAGCTTTCCTTCAATTTTGTTAATAAACTTGTTTTTCCTAGCGGTGTTTGAACCTACACTGCTGCAGTTGCGAAAGGGCGGTTAGATGGGTAGCCAATAATGTGAGATTGGTTTTGCATTCTCTGCGTTCAATCATACTGTTATTTTTTGAACTAGATGGTGCCACAAACAAAATTCTGATTAGTCCTAGAAGTATAACGCTAGATGGTGTCACGTTTATTACAGAAAATATTCATTAGGCCATACACAACTAGATGACGACACAAATTCAAATTTCCCAACAAGCGCCACGACAGGAGGGCGCAGGCCCTAACACAGTTTCCTGTGTTATGTCTTATAAGTTAGCAATAGGTCCCTTATTAGAGTACAAGTTCAGCCAGCTAGACTCAAGTTGCAAGCCTATGTCTGTCTTATAAGTTAGCATTATGCCTCCTTATTATTATAATACAAGTTCAGATTTCCCCTCATAGATGGCGTCACAAACAAATTCAAATTTTTGGTCGAGGGGCGAGAGGTGAAAGTAAGTTGCTAAGCCCTACATATGTCTTACAAGTTAGCATTATAGCCCTTATTATAATACAGATTCATATTTCTAGACATAACCTGCAAAGACTTAAATACAAATACAAATTCAAATTTTTCGCATTGGGGCCTCGACAAGAGACAAATCCCCGAGAGCAAGTTGCGCAGCCCCTACACCTGTCTTAGAAGTTAGCAAATTTTCCGGCAAGGGTACCACGACAATACACGAAGGCCTACGAACAAGTTTTGATCACGACAAGGGGCAACGACCCGAGAACAAGTTGCGACACCCTACACCTGCCTTACAATCTCGGCTATGCTCGGGGAGGGTTGGAGAGCGATCACCGAAACAGCCTTCGCCGAAATCCTCGCGTCGCGAATTTTACCTATATGAGATATGATATCGCAAAGATCTGCCGGTCATAACTCAAAATGTTTCCTTAGCTACACTCTAATATCTTACCTAGGGGCATGTTTATAAATCTAAAAGCCCTTTTTCGACAGTTCATCCGAGACAGAACCTGTATGTAAAGCCGTCTTATGTGATAGCATGGCAGGCCCTTATCGGTAAAAATTCAAAGATTAAAAGAGGCCGGTAGACTTAATTTGATTATAACCCTTTTTTTTTACAGAGGTAAGTCAGCTAAGAGCTTGTATGCTGTATAGAGGCAAACTCTACTTTATCATGTAGGTGAAATCATTTTAAAATTTATGTTGTAAATAACAAACATCGTTTTGTATATAAATTCATACAAGGTCGCTCTAAGTAGTGTGCGAAAGTGAAAGGTGAATACTGGCTGCAGTAAGTGTGATAGAGATAATTAGGTTTGTATATTTTACATTCTAAAATTACTTACTTAATGAAGGGAAAACCAATAACCAGTTTTATATCAACTATCCATTAGTAAAAAAAACGCAAAACGGTTTAGTAAACTGTATAAAATTTTCAATATGTAGTTTAGTTCTCCAGGGCAGTTATTATTAGAACAATCGAGAGAAAAACATCTGAAGGTATCCGTATTATTTTTTAATGTATGTTTTACTTGATATTGTTCACAAAAAGGCCAATAAAGATTTTAATGTGTTATTATAGGGGGAGGCTGTTATAAAACCAACCAACTCTGCATCAGCTCTTATTCTATCCATTTATTTAGTTAATTAGACAAAGGTGAGAGTGTTACGCTATTTCTTTTAAATTAATTAATAGCATTATGCGCTACGTATTCGTTGGTTTTAAACTTCGTAGTTATTGCATCGCATACAATAATAAACCGTTAAACCTTTTGTCTTTTATTTCCGTTATAGCAATTTGGTATTTTGAACTGTGGCTGATTTTGAGCAAGCAAACTATAAATAATTAAACCAAATCAGTTTTTAAACTGTAAGCTGGTTTCCGCAAACTGTAAGACATGATTTATTGATTTTGGTTGATTGATTGATTGATTGAGATTGATCAGATTGATTTGATCGAACATGATTTGTGTAAGATTCGTCTGCTTAATTAATTGATTTGTTTGTGTGTGTGAGAAAGAGCTGAAAGAGAGAGAAAGAGAGAGAGAGAGAAACGGATAAACGAGAGAGAAACAGTGAGGTATGCATGGTCAACTTTTATTACAAAAAACACTCGCTAGTTTAAAAATACACAACTAGATGGCGCCAAAGATCAATTATAACTCAAAGGGGTCCAAGACAAGGGGCGCAGACCCTAACACAAGTTTTTATACCTGTTTTAAGAGTTAGCATTAGGACCACCTTATTAGAATATAAATTTTTATGACGGGGGGCGAAGGCCTACACCTGTCTTATAAGATTAGGCTAGAACCCACATACAATTGTATCAAGAGGGCCCCGATAGCCAAGTCCCAAACTAGTTTCTGCACTTGCCTTATAAGGTTGGGGCCCATACCATTTCCAACCAGGGCTGCAACAGGGGCGAAGGCCGAGAACAAGTTTTGAAGATTACACGTGTCTTGTTAACATTAGGGCCCCTTATTAGAACAATGTATGCGCACGTATTTGCCTACCTTCCAAGGGTTAAACTGCCAAAGAGGCTCTTAATACAACCAAATTAGGGGGAAAATTCCATCCAGGGGTTAAAAATGACCACCGAAAAGAAGCCATAAAAAAGGTTCTTAACAACCAAAAGGACTCTAATTAGGGTGAAAATACCATTAAGGGGTTGAAAAAGGCTTCTGAAAAGGGGCCATATGGGTGAAAAATACGATCACCACGTGGGCATATAAAAAAGTAGAGGGGAAGGAGCCCCAGTGGGTGGGGCTTATGACGTAAAAGAGTGAATGATTATTTTAGATATATCTAAAACATTAATGTACGATTTCCACTATAACTTTATGCAGCATCAATTCAACGATGATTGTGTGAAATTATTATATATGGATACCGATAGCTTTGTGTACTATATGCAGTTTGAGGACGCATACGATCTTATACGTAATAATAATTCGCGTTTTGACACTTCCGATTATCCCGCAGACAACGCATATAATATTCCGAGATGCAATAGTAAAGTAATAGGATTGATGAAAGATGAAAGAGTAGAAGAATAATTAGTGAATGGGTGGCTATGACGTCGAAAATGTACAGCTTTAGACTGAAGGATTATGAGGTAAGGACGTTAAAAGGTGTAGGATTATGTTGTTATGGTTAGCTCTAATGATTATTTAAGATGTCTAAGGAGCGGGGATATTATAAGCGTCGCACAAAGCAGCATCATATCGAAAAGCCACCACGTTTATAGTATAGATAGAAAAGCGTAAAGTCGCTCTTGACAATCGCGATGATAAGAGGCATTTGCTGCCTAATGGTATCGATATGTTGCCTTGGCGACTGCAATATCCCCGCTACAATGGATTTAGGTTAAGAAATTAGCTATTATAATCATCATTATAAGTTAAGACATTTATTATACCATAGATTAAGAAATTATTTATTTCTATTATATGCAATTATGTACAATATATATATATATATATATGATATATATATATATATATATATATATATATATATATATATATATATATATATGTATATATATACATGTTATACAAAATGTGTTTTATTAATCCAGAAGTCATGTGTTTTATCCATACCAAGCCATCGAACATATAGTCGGTCACCCTTACGCCGCAGTACTTTCTCAACAAGAAATATATCCGGATGAGGTGTGTTCTGTAGTTCTTCAGCGTAAAATTGACCTAGTATCGGTTTAGCTTACAGATCCTCCACTAAATACGTGAAGGTATTACCAACTATCACCTTGGCAATCTTAAATATTTCAGCGGAAAAGTTATGAGTGTTGCTCTTCGAAAATATTGATTTATATTTAGAAATCCGGACGTAATCACCAATTTTAAATTTTGCTATCCCCATTACCTTAATATTATGGAACATCGGTAAGTACGCTGATGATGTTACATTTTTAGGCTTCGTTCTAATCGTGGAATGCACTTTATTATTGTATTCGGAAGTAACTTCCTCTACACAGTAGCGAGGTAAACGATCATATTGCTCCAAGAATTCATCGACAACGCCTGCGTCATCGAGTAATCGCGTTAAATTAGTTGGGTCCACCTGCTCTTCCCCCTCTGCAATAGGATCTGTTTCAGCAATAATGTCCTCTTCGACGAATGACGGTGCAACAGGGGGTCTAAATGTAGCATTTGTTGTTTCTACACCGGTTCCAACGAATGAAGGTGCAACGGGAGGTTTGAACTTGAACGGGGCAGGTGTTGTCGCTGCGGCAGGTACTTGTTTGAACTCTTATTTCACCGGTTCTTCGTTAATCTCCGCGTTAGCGATTTGCTTCAAAGGGTGCACTATAGGTTTATATGCAGTTTCCGCTAAACGATATGTTTCAAGTCCCCCTCTCTTCAGTAATTCCAGTTTACGCTTGATTGCATTACGAGTTTGCGTTATCTTCCACTTAACCACCTTATCCCGAACATCCATTGCGACTGACTGAATGAGCATTATAAGCAGGTGATACAGCAATCAAATCCGCTCTGGTACCTGCCGTACTCAAAGTCTTTTGCAATACATAAAATATCTAATTTATTCTGCCAACATCGCGAGCACATTGATTTAACATGAACGAAGGTCATATCGGTACCTACATGCTCATCACATACATGCTTCAAATTTATGCAAACCTGTTTAAATAGCACAACCATATTAACATTATGGTGAATCAACTGCTTAGAAATCTTCGAATAGATTTGACAGAAATAAAAGGAGTCCACGCCTGTGTCGCTCTCTACGAAATAATCGCGAATTACATCTTGATTGAGTCACGAGATGTCGCCGAAGATCATTATAGAATCTTAGTGATCGCTTTGGGCATGAGTACATCCGTCTTGTCGTTGAATACACTATACCTAATACCTCTTATCGGCTTAAGTACATGCTCTAAGTATTTATACTTACGCTGCTCAAGCGACTTGGAGTAAACGTATACATTTTCAAATTTTAAGCCATGCGGTGCCTCCAATAAGCTAACCATCGCATTAGTCTTCACGCACCCCGAAGGCCGCAAAAAATTGCTCTAATTGATACCTAGGATCGTGTACGCTCGAAGGATTCATGTTTTGGTGAGAAAACAGCAACTTTTGCTGAAGCGAACGCCGTGAAGGTTAAAACCACGTTGGGATGGGTAAAAAAAGGAAAAGGCGGAAAGGGAGAGCAGGCTGCTCGAGCTTTCCAAGCTCCTTCAGCCACGATCATGGATTCCTAGCATACATACATATATTACGTATATATGTATGGTGAGATTAATGATGGGTGTGATCAGGATAGGATCGGAAGGAACGGGGTTAAGGTTCTGAGAGGGAAAATACAACCTCAGCATTCGCCTAAGTAGCCGCACATGGAGTGCATATACGCAGTGACCACGCCGCTACATGTGTATGAGGAAAACCCCTGAAAAAACCTCATACAAGGTAGACGGTAACGGGAATCGAACCCATTACCTCCCGATTGCTAAGCAGGTCGTGTCACCACTACGCTACCAGCTCGGTAAGCGTATGGGTGCTAAGAAGAAGACAACGAAGAGGGCCTCGTTTAAAGGAGTTTTACAGTCTATTCGAAAATCTGTTAAAGGTCTGCTTAAAGATGGAAATCTGAAGAGACGCATTGGTGTCAGTATATGGAAGGCCGTCAAGATTTCCGATTTTACATTTTCTGTAAAATAAATAACCTGCAATATTATTTATTTATTTGTAGTCATGTCCAAAGTTCACGTTGACGGGTTTGGGAAACGTGCTCAGCGTAACACGATCGACTTTATTTTAAGGGCAAACAATAATACGCTAAAATGTGAAGTTAAATCTATACATATCGTGGACTTTAGACAGGCAGATTATATTGGGCGCATGCTCGGCTTCTCACCTAACGTGTACAGGGTAGGCTACATCCACGAATCTGATCTGGATGTTCAAATAATTCATGCTAGAAATATACACGTGGAGTGTGATTTAATTGGAGGCGCATACAGAAACAGTGAGCATTCGCACACAAACTCGAGTTTGACGTACACGTTGAACCAGATTATAAATTAGTCAAGGAGCCGTCTACAGTTATGTATTTAACTGTACTTACACGATGTATAAATAACATAATCTTGAAATTGGTTGATCAAGAGGGTCAATTAGTGGTCTTCGGTAACGAGTAAGTAACTATTAGATTGGAACTGAAGAAGTATGAGTCTTAAGATTTCCGCCAGTAGATCTCTATCTGCAGACGAGAGCACATCGTTATCCGAAGACGACGTTCAGTTTCTGCAATATGTCGGCTATAAAGTAGTAGGATGATGTCTAAGAAGCTTTGAAAGTTTATTCACCGGGGTTAGGTACAAGGATATGATAGTGGAATGCGATCGCCGAACTTATCATCCGTACACAACAAACGCATACAGCAATTCCGATGAGATTAATCTGGTTATTCAAAAATCCGATCTCATTGCTGCTACTTACGATAGTGTTATATATATTTGGAAGATCCTCTGACCACTAAAGAAGGAAACAAAGAGTATAACCTTACGAACAATGCGCCCCTCTTCCTCTTCAATGAGATCCGCTTCATGTTAGGCGTCAGTTGATTCAAACTGTACGATTACCTGGCATTAACAGCATTATTAAAGGATTTTGCTCATATATCGCGGTTCAAAGTACCTGTTTATCTCATGCAGGATGGAATCCGCAAAACAAACGTCTTCAACTGTTAAAACAGCACCAAAACAGCCTTCTGCGCTTCCATACCGCTGATACATGTGTTTGGGGTTTGCAGAGAGTTACACGAAGCCTCTAGTCAACATACGTCAAGAACTGGTATTAGTTCGCTCCAAGGCCGATGTAGACTGCTACAGCGGCGAAAAGGATGTTAAGATCGACTTCTACGAAAGTTACATGGAAAGTTCCGTGTGTAATTCCAAATGATGCTATGAAGTTATCTATCTATCAGAAGATTAATAAACATTCGCCGATATAAGTTGCGTTTCACGCTCGACCTTACCCTTATCAGCGTCAATGGTTTGGGTGGTGAAGAGCAGTACGGGCTTTCAACGACCCCAATTGCTGCTGCTTTCCATATTGAGAAGCGTAATAACGGGGAAAAGAGTGCGGAAAAATTCGATCACTTACATTTATCGAATATAAAAGCAATTATTAATAGAAGATATCCCTACGAACAGCAAAATCTCGTTTTTGCTGATAACAAGTACGTTGATGATTACGAAGAATATCTAAATCAGTGGCTGGAAAAACTTTCCCACTTTGAATCAGAAAATGGACGTAAATTAGTTATAAAGTGAAACATAAAATGTGAAAACATTTATAGATTTATTGCATTTAAATTATAACAAATATGCAAATTGTAGTATATGGGCGTCATCGTTTTTTCTCAAATACAAACGTTGATTGAATTAAAATAAGGTATCTCAGATTTAAATCTACGATATAATGTACCCCTCGCCTTCTTATTTCTTGCTTTTGAATATATTTATATTTAAAGCCCTATCCAGCACACACGTGGACATACACGCGCGCACTCACACACACACACGCACGCACACTCACATGCACAGACACATATACTCACAAAAACAAGCGCATATTTTTCACCTTGTTCAAAAACCACTTTCCTGAACTCAGGGTGGCCTCAAACGAATATTTACAGTCTTAGGTCAATTTCAAATTTTTGACCGATTATAACTTTTCCTTTGGGCGAGAAAGTTAAAATGAAAGAAAAAACGTGCCACCGACATGAACAATCACACGGTCAAGATCTAGAAAGATATTGGCACTATAACTGTAAAACTGCTTCTCGAGTATTATGAACAGGTGTCTCTAATAATTTTACTTTTCTGAAGAACTGAAAATTGCTCAAGCGACACCAAATTGCACTATGGTATAACGTGAAAAATATAGACTAATGTATTGCTTCGAAATAGCAACATGTGACTTACAGAATACTTTTGACAGCTGCCAATTAAAGGAGTTTGAATATTATGGAATAAATGTAATATGCTTAGATCCTCTCTACTAATACGTACCATACCGCTACTTTAAACTCAGAAATTAAACCGGTTACACATGGCATTCCACAAGAATCAGTACTGGAACCTGTCTTGTTTATTATTTATATAAATGACCTGTAAATGTACCAGAACATGTCTTGCAACATTTATCAGTACCAATCAGGACCTTAACAAAGTAAGAAACATAATCAGTTTAACAAAGACAAAAAGAAGGATTGATGCAAATGAACTTACTATAAAAAAACAAGTTATTACTTTTCTCCTAATAATCCCAATAATTTCTTCCAAAAACAAGACTATAAAATTTCTTGGTACAAATCTTGATAGTTATCAAAATTTTGACACACATAGAAAATAATCCCATAACAGTTCGTAACAGCAATATACTGTAGGTTTTTCTTATAATAATTTCGTGTGCTTCAGAACGTTTTATTTAATATTTTAATATAAAGAAATAATAATTCATGATTTCATCATCCCACACACATATATGCTTACTTCTTAATACAAAACTTAACTTAAAACTAGAATAGCCAACCTTGGCAAAATAAAAAAAACTAAACTTAAAACTATAATGGCTTTGACATATTTTGGCGGTATTATTTAAATCATATTTCAACACCCCCCCCACGCCAAAATGTCTCAATCCTAACTTATAACAATTATTAATAAACATAGGTTCATATAGACCTTTCGTAAACATGTCTGCTTCTTGTTCATGCGTGGCAATATACAATATTTTCAGTTCATTTTTAACAACTAGTTCATTTATGAAATTATCTCTAAGACTTATATGTTTTACTTTTCGATTACTCTCTACATTTTTTATAATGCCTATGCATCCCTGGTTATCCTCATAAATCACTAAACACTTAACATATACATCACAATCTTTTAACAATTTTTGTAACCACATACCCTCCGTTACACATAGGGTTAATGCGATTAGCTCCGCCTCAGTGGTTGACAAAGCTACACAAGTTTGTTTTTTTGTGGCCCAATCAACAGTATTGCCTAAGACTTTAAAGATGTATCCGGACATGGATCTTCTATCTTCTATATTACCCCCCCAATCGGCGCCAGAAAAACCCACCAGATTATCGTCTGATTCGCTATCTCCGGTATACAATAATCCTACATCCTTAGTCCCTTTCAAATATCTTAAAACCCTCTTTAAATGAGTCCAGGCTTCATCATCGGCCTTATCCTGTATTTGACAAAACGAATTCAACGAGTAACATATATCGGGTCTGGTTGATGTCATTAAGTACATTAGACAACCGACTAGTTGTCTAAACGGTTTGTCAGTATTCTGTTTACTAGGGATTAATTTTAGCTTCAGATCAGTGGGAGTTCTACTTGCTTTACAGTCTTTTAAATTGTATTTTTCTAGTAACTTATCTATGTACCTAGCTTGTGAAATTTTTACAATTTTGTTTGGCATGTTATAATCAATTTCTACTCCTAGAAAATATTTTAGCTCCCCCTTATCTTTCATTTCAAAACTAGTTATCAATTTATTCTTTATTTGTGCAATAAGATGTTTATTATTTCCTGCCAAAACAATATCATCAACATATAAAAGTAAATAAATCCTTTTACTATTCTTAATCATATAATACAAACAGAAATAATTTTCAGAACGTTCAAACCCTAAACTTAACAAAAAACCATTAATCTTATTATTCCAACATCTGGATGATTGTTTCAAACGATACAATGATTTTGATAATCTTAAAATACAATTCTTATCATAATTAGTACCTTCGGGGGCAGAGATATAAACATCATTCTTATCTAGTTCCCCATTTAAAAATGCACTTTTCACATCCAATTGTTCAAAATAAAAGGAGAAATTTATTCCTACTGATAACAAAATTCTTAATGTTTTCATGCTTGCAACAGGTGTATATGTTTCATGCACATCATTCTGTTTATATCCTCTACATACAAGCCTGGCTTTGAACTTATCTTTTTCATTAATCTCATAATGTTTGTATGTATAAACCCATTTTGTATCTAACACTTTTGCATTTCTTTCTACATTATCTTCAACTTTCCAAGTTTTATTTTTACTCAAAGACTCTAACTCTCTATTCATGGCTTCAACCCATTTAGACCTATTTTCACTTTTGTTAACCTCGTTAAAATTTTTTGGAGTTTCATAAACCTCAGACATGAAAGCCATGTAAACTTCGTAGTCATCATATCTCTTTGGAAATCTAAGATTCCTCCTACCTAATTCTCTGTTAATAATCAAGTTATTTGAGCTAGATTCATTCATTATTTCTGTCTGATCAGTCTTGTCTGTGCTGTCATAATTGACTTTTTCAAAAAATTCATCATCTATCGTCTTACCGTTTACTGTGCATGTATTTTGCATTTTATAATAAAATTTACTCTCGTCAAATTTAACATGCCTTCCCATGACAATCTCCTGCTTATCTACATCCCATAAACGATATCCTGTCTGTCCATAACCTACCATAACCATTTTACTACATTTATCATCAAATTTTTCTCTAGGTTTTTCTAATATTAAATTATATGCTATACATCCAAATATGCGCAAATTACCAACATAAGGTTTTTATCATACCAAAGTTCTGCGGGTGTTATATTTAAGTTTCTAGTTGGGCTTCGGTTCATTAAAAATACTGCAGTTCTTACTGCTTCATTCCATAAAGTTTTCGGGGTATTTGAGTCATTAATCATTGATCTAGCTTTCTCGAGTATTGACCTATTGAACCTTTCTGATTTACCATTCTGAGAAGGATTGTAAGGCACTGTATAATCTATCACTATACCCTCATTTTTACAATAACTTTTAAACTCATTTGAGGAATATTCGCCTCCATTATCAACTCTCAACTTATAAATTTTATATTCATTATTAAATTTAGATTTACACATTGCTACAAATTCTTTAAGACAACTTAAAGTTTCAGATTTGTTTTTCAAAATATACACAACAGTAAAATTTGAAAAATCGTCAATAAATGTCAAGAAATATTTCCCACCATCGTGAGATTCGGGGGTGATTGCACCGTAAATATCAGAATGAATAATTTCAAGTAAACGAGTACTCTTTGTTCTAGTATTAAAAGATAGCCTTGTCATTTTACCATTCACACATGACTCACAAAAATCTATCTTGCTTATATTTACATCTAACCCCTCAACCATGTCATGTTTTATCAAATCATTAAATCCATCTTGACTATATGTCCAAATCTCCTATGCCATAGGAGCCTATCATTGTCATGCTCGACACTCAAACATTCATTATAATTAATCTTAAGATTTATTTCGTATAAACCATTATTCTTTCCTATTGCTACTAAACCACTATTCTTATAAAATAATTCAACAACCCCATCTCTAAAAATTACTGTGATTCCAGATTCTTCCAGTTTCTTAACAGACATTAAATTCTTACGTAATTCTGGAATATAAAAAACATTTTTGACAGACACAGGTATTTCTGTATTACCTACTAAACTGAAGCTTTTTATGGTTCCTATTCGTATAGCTTCCAAATAATTATTATTTTTAGCAATTGCAATTTTTATTGGCTTTTCCAACATAATTAGGTCAGAAAAACAATTTTTATCATTCACCATGTGATCAGTACTTGCAGAATCAACATAAAATTTTATAAACTTATCATCTACGTTATTAATACTAAAATTACAATCTATACCTTCTGCTCCTGTCATGAAACATACGTCGTCTTTGTCCTTGTTCTCACCTTCCATATTCCTGTGCTTGACTGACATTTGTGATGATCGGGACCCCTGAGAAGGATAGCTTCTTTCTTGTGGGTTGCTGCCGAAGTTATAAGATGCTCTGTTTCCATTGTAATAAGAATTACTATTTCTGTTATAACCGCCTCTAAAGTTGCTTGAGTTATTATAGTTCCCTCTGTAGTTCGTGTAGTTAAAACCCTCTACTATTGTTGTAACTACCTCTGTTATGATTTTGATTATTATAATTTCCTCTATTAAAGTTATTTGAAGTTGTACTGTTAAATTTTGATTTTAATTCAGCTAGAGTAAGCTTTTCTGTATTCTCAATAACAGTCACTCATGTCTCATAATTTTTTGGTAAAGCAAGTAGTAAATTACATATTAAATCTTCCTCATTTACCTCTGCACCAGTTGCTTCAAGTTGCTGTACAATATCCTCAAATCTGTTTAAAAACTTATTCACCGATTCATTTTCACCCATTTTAATCTGCATCAACTTCTTCTTCAAATGGTGACGTGTTGCCAATCCTTTTCTTTCATACATCTTTTTTAATGCTGTCCACATTTCGAATGCACTTTTTGAATCTCTAACTACATTTATTTGGTTATCATTTATAGTCTGAACAATCAAAGATTTTGCTAATTTATCCTTTTTAACAAACTTTCTATATTCTTCAGTTTCATCATCACTATCAAAACTCTCACCTTGATCATTTACTGTGATATTGTATACATCATTTTCTTCCAAAATAGTTTTTACTCTAAATTTCCAATTATGATAATTATCACCATTTAACTGGTCGATGTTGTATTTTCTGTTAGATTCAGCCTTTTTTTTTCTTTTTTATTTTTTAAAAAAACAATTCAACTACCGAACCACGGTCTGCTACCATGTAGGTTTTTCTTATAATAATTTCGTGTGCTTCAGAACGTTTTATTTAATATTATAATATAAAGAAATAATAATTCATGATTTCATCATCCCACACATATATGGTTACTTCTTAATACAAAACTTAACTTAAAACTAGAATAGCCAACCTCGGCAAAATAAAAAAAACTAAACTTAAAACTATAATGGCTTTGACACATTTTGGCGGTATTATTTAAATCATATTTCAACATATACCTGGTCAAAAGCATGATGAAAATAGTAACGGTAGAAACAGCAATAATAGTATACCACACATACATAGCTTGCATGGAACACTTACATGGAGAAGAGCATCAAACGCTAAGCGTATTGTTCAACAAGGACAAAGTGTGTGGGAATTATAAGTGAACTATAGTTGTAAACAACTGTTTATTACTCTAAAAATACATACGTTTCCCTCTGTGTATATTTACTCAAAACTACCACAACTACAACACAAGAAACAAGACCTAATTTTCTATTTCGTACCCTAGGCTTAAGACTACATAGAACCAACACAGCATAAACTACTAATAACTAAAAATCTACAACCAACAACCGGAGAACCTTAAGTTGCCCGAGCAAAAAATTTTAATTAAAAAAAAAGTTATTAATAACAAAAGTATATTACACAGTTGACGAGCTTTGAAATTAGCCTAAAAACACAGTGTGATATTTTGTAATATCAAGTTTCTGTATGTGATTGATTTATGTTTAAAGTCTATTATAAGTAAATGTCCAGGACGCTACTATGTGATGGAGTACATATGCAATACACATAGTGTTTTGAAGCTGGACCAAATATTTTTATAAGTATAAAAATTGCATTATTGCATTCTGAGGATGCATGCCACCACTAGTTAAATCTAAAAAAACATTCCAAAAATATTAAACCCAACCAAATTAAAGTATTTATTGGTAAAGGTACCGTAAACCTTACAACACGAAATAATCAAAATGAAAAAATAAAGTAACAGTAACAAACGAAGTACTTATATTAAAAAACCAAGTGGTCTGCAGGCCTAATCAATTGAGTACTTTGATATACCTATTTTCCGGTTCATAACTGCGATCTATAATAAAATGTTACAGTAGTTAATGTAAATAATAAAATTAAATCTTTTTTGTTATACTGTACACAAATTATTAATATTTCCAGCAATTTCTATCTATAATAGAAGACTACAC
This sequence comes from Vesta saturnalis, assembly GCA_036346205.1. Lineage (NCBI taxonomy): Eukaryota > Metazoa > Arthropoda > Insecta > Coleoptera > Lampyridae > Vesta > Vesta saturnalis. The sequence goes on along the minus strand of JARFJB010002232.1, from coordinate 4,249,045 downwards.
AGGTTAATGTAACTAATAATAAAATAAATTCTTGTTTTAATACGAGTATTATTCAAACGACCAGGATGCTGGTGAATAGAAAGGGACGTTGGGTTGGACGGTAGGAATTGGTTGATAAAGAACTGCAGATCCGTTAACAGTGGGATAATCACTAGGAGGGGGGTAAACGTATGGTGGTTATAATACTGAAGTTTGTGGTACTGTGTGAAGTGGTTGTGAACCCGGTGGTTGAGCTACGATTTGTTGTTGTGTTATTGTATGATTTGAACGTGGTGGTAAGTACATTCCCTCATGCGGATTTGCAGAAAATGCAGCAGGATGAAGATATTCAGGAGCCAGTACATTAGGTAAAGGTGGACCGAGAGATGCAGTTGTGATTGTTTGTGTTGCTACCGTATGATTTGTATATAATGGTAAAGGTGTTCCTTCATATGTACTTGTACAAAAGACAGAGGGATAAGTATATGCAGGTGATGGTATACCAAAAGGGGGCTTCGAAATTTCTTGCGGTGTAATTGAAATATTTGTATATAGTGGTAAGTATGTTCCTCTATGCGGATCTATAGGTAGTGCAGCAGAATAAGGGTATGAAGGTGTTGATATACCGAATAGTGATGGACTAGGCATGTGTGCGGATGCTATTGGAGGATTTCTATATGGTGGTAAGTTTGTTTCTGCATCTGGCACTACATGGAATGTATTAGGATGAAGACACCCAGGAGCTGGTGTGTCAGGTGACAGCTGACTGAAAGGTGAATGTGTTATGTGTTGTGATGCTCCAGCAGCATTTTATGTGGTAGTAAGTGTCTTTTTACACGTGTATTTGGAGCAAATGCAGTGTGATAAGGACATAAAGGAGCTTTAGGAACTCCAGATGCAACTGCAGGTGGCAGTGACTTAGTTTGAGGTGTTTCTATCTTTACTTTTTCATGACTATTGGATTGTTTTGAAGATGATACCCCTATAGCTGGTTTTGGAGAAAAAGGTGGACCGTTGAGTAGTAGCTCACAGATTTGCTGTCCTGGATAAACGTCAAGCACCTAAAACACATCTTAATTGTGAATATTCATTAAACGTTTACTTAATAATAATTAAATAAATACAAACACTAACAAAACTATATTCTTATTCTATTGGTATGTTGTTAATTTTGCATTGCATTAGTATCTGTACAAAAGAGAATTATAAATAGAACTGTCCTGCTTCCAATAAACCTACAGTTTGAACTTACACCTGGTAGGGGTAATTGGTTATATACAGTAAAAATTTGGTTTATAATTATTAAAAGAAATTCAACAATATGTATTTACATTAATAATGCAAATATTAATACCTACTATATATAATTATTACAAGCTTTCAGGGCATCAAGCATGTAAAAAAATGTGTTGTTGAATTTAATAAGTTTACAAAATAGTAAAATCTGCATTGCTAATTGTAAACATTATGTTAATGTGTCTTAAATAGCTGAAGATGTATTTTCTGTTTTATATAAACTCATCCATATGCTGGTTACTTATTTTTAAAGTATAGGTCAGTTGCAAAAATGTACTATAAGAGAAAGTATTTTAATGTCATCACAGTTTCGGATTGCTTAATACAGCCTTCAGTAATAACACTGGTTTGCATTCAAAGTGAATATTTTCCCCCATATGAAGTTTATTTTTTCACATATAAAGTGCATTAAAAGAGCAAATACCTGATTACAAATTTCTTCTAATAAATCCACAGATATATCTTGAACAAACATATCCCACCATCTTAAATGTTTACTTGTACGACCAACCCAATCTACAACATCAAATTTAATGTGTCTTCCTGCAAGGTGCAAAACCGCAACTGCCATGATCTCAGGTTTCCATTGTAATGCAAGTGTTGTGCACAAACTATCATCAATAAGTTTCCATGCAGTTTGCACCAACTTTTCTAATTTTGATGCATCACCCTTTAAGTGCTTAGGATAGTGTAATAAGTGTTGATAAGGATGTTCTACTTGTGATGCACATTCTATTGTTTGTAATATAACTGTTTCTATATTCATAATCTAAAAAAAAATAAAATATCATTTGAGCAATATAATAATTGTACAGAATACCTCCTTTATAGGATTTTCACTCAAGGTACTAAATTGACCATCGTTTAGTAAACTACGAGCTATATTTATAATTGCTCTATATCTTCTTCGATTTTCTTGCATCCTATAAATAATAGAAAGGCAAGCACAAGCTACACCAAAATGAGGGAATAGTCTAAATGAGTGATACATATAAAACCTATGGAAGCACGAAATTCCAGTGGCTTTTGTATAACAGTCCAAGCCCATTTGAACAGCAATATCTCTAATAAATAATGCCCCTAAAATAGTTTAACTCTAGTTACACCTAGATAAATGTGAAGTAGTATTGGCTTACCTTCTTTCCTATATCGAAGTTCCATTTCACAATCAATATTGTCTCGCATTGAAGGAGTATTTTTTAACTCCCTTTGATAATAATAATTAGACATTTTAATTGTTTGGTATAAACATAAATTAATGAGTTAGGTTATTAACTGCCTCTTAAGATACGTTAAACTACAAAAAGCGCGCGGAAGCAAAGTTAGAAACCTAAACATATAATTACAGGAATTCAGTGTGGTCTCAGAAAAGGGGGAGATTTAAAAATTTGAGCATTTTTAAGATCGGGAATATCTACACCTTAAGTGTACACCCTAATTGTGTCATTATTACAACCAAGCCAGGAACGTTAAATCCTGATTAGATATCTGCAATTTTTCCATCTACGAAATAGTATCTTGATTCAAACGGATCTATTTAACTATAATGTTTGTTAAATCTGCAAACGGAGATTAGCAAGGTACAGGTCGTAGGTACAAATCCTACTCGAGGTAAACTTGTTATTTATGTATTTAATAAAATTAATAATAATTTTTAATTGTATGGAATAGATTAAAACAAGGGAACATATGATACGATAGCTTTTAAAGTAGGAGTGAAACGTTGAGTAAAAATTGTCTGATCAAACGGGGGTAACCCTTATTCTTGTTCACAGAGAAAAATTCTATAGGTAATGAAATCTTACATAGTTACGTTGATGACGTCATTTGTTTATTCACAGGTAATGAAAGCGGATTCTTATCATTCTTAAAGGAAATTAACAGTTTGCATAATTGTGTAACCTTCACCTTTGAAAAGACTTCCAACGAGACTTTAAGTTTCTTAGATTTAACCATAAAAATGAGGATAATGAGTTTTATTTTCAAATATATCGACCAGCACCGTCAATGTCATTCCTTTTAACAGTAACAATTCTTTAAGTCACAAAATTGGTTTTCTTAATTATTTTATTGATAAGAGTTTTCGAAATCCCTTTGAAAATAGAAAACTTGCATAAGGAAATTAATCTCCTCATAAGAAATGTGCCTATAAAAAATGATGAAGAAAAAACAAATTGGAATGAAAACTTTAATTACAGTTTTTTTACACCTATCGAGTCAAGCAGAAAACCTATTTTCAGTTTTGAATGTTAGTAGTACCGCGGCACCCTCCCATCACTTTTTACGTCACAAGCCCCGCCCACAGGGACACCTTCCGCCATTTTTTAAATATGCCCACGTGGGGATCGTATTTTTTCCACTTGAGAATAAAAAGATTTTATTTAATTTGTTATTAATATTTATTAGGATCCGTTTTTATCAAAGGAGATTACATAATTGTTATTAAAATTATTATTACATTTCTTTTAAACACATCTACAGACTGTGACCTAATTTATTTATACATTGGGGGTCGTATTTTTTTCACCTGAGAATAAAAAGATGTTATTTAAACTGTTATTAATATTTATTAGGGTTGTTTTTATCAAAGGAGATTGCATAATTGTTATTAAAATTATTATCACATTTGTTTAAATTCCAATCTACAGGGTGTGACCTAATCTACTTGTACATTGGGGGTTGTATTATAATAAGGGGTCCTAGTTTTGTAAGACGGTAACTTGTTCGCGGCCTTCGCCCCTGTCATAAATATTGTATTCTAATAATGGGGAAGACTTAATACATGACATGTAAAGGTGAGAAGTGTTTTTTTCATAATAAAAAGATTTTATTTAATCTGTTATTAATATTTATTAGGGGCCGTTTTTATCGAAGGAGATTGCATAATTGTTATTAAAATTATTATTAAATCTCTTTTAACCCCATCTACAGATTGATAATAAGGGGAATCTGTTCGCGGGTTTCGCTCCTCTCAGAAAAAATGTATTCTAATAGTGGGAAAGAACTAAAGATGACAAGCGTTTTCAATAAAAAGATGTTATTTAATCTGTTATTAATATTTATTAGGGTTGTTTTGATTTTTATCAAAGATATGAAAACCTAGTCCTTAAACGATTATGCTCTATGCAATGTTTAAGGCTGCATTTAAGCACTAACTCAAATTTTTTTCAATATCTGTATAACGACATCGAAATTGTAACCTTGAACATTATACATATAAATGAGTAAGTACGTTACATAATTAGTTTGCTTTACAAATTATGCTTTAAACGATTTTCACCTTGAGATCGTTAGATTACATGTATATTAGTATGGGATGTTATCCTTTTTTTAATAAAACAGTAAAATGTATTCATAAGTCTTCAATTCTTCTTCACCCCTGAAGCTGTACCGTAAAAATCTTTCTTGAGATTATTCCACGCCTGATCAGTAGCATGTTTTCTAATACACAAGAGAGCATCTTCAATATAGCGGTGTATATGCCGAAAATATGTCTTGCGTCTTCTTCCTCTTTAAGCTAGATTTTGCCTCTATACAGCATACAAGCTCTATCTTAACTTAATTACGTCTGTCAAAAAAGGGGTTATAACAGTGGCGTAACTAAGGTGGGCTAAGCCCTTAGGCAAACATAGGCTGTACGCCCCCCCCCCCTTCCAAACAAATAATTGTAAAAAAGAGTTTCTTTTACTAGACATTTTTAAAGATAGGGTTGACTGTAAGTGTATATATTTGGTCCAGGATAAAACAAATAAAAATAAAACAATATAATTATTATAAGTTTTTGTTATGAACGAATAAGTTCTAAAGTAAAATAATAATTTTCATATTAATGTATACCTTATTTTTTTTAATTTATTTTCTTTATGTATCGTTAATCATGTTAATAAATTTTCTTAATATTAGAAATGTATTTTTTGAAATCCAATTTTAAATCTAATTTTTTTGAAAACAGCGGAAATATGGAATTTTCATTAGCACTAATCAATCCAATGTAATAATAATTTTAATAAGAATTATGCAATCCCCTTTGATAAAAACGGACCCTAATATATATTAATAACAGATTAAATAAAATCCTCTTATTCTCAGGTGGAAAATATACGATACCCACGTGGGGATATATAAAAAAAATGGCGACAAAAGGTGTCCTTGTGGGCAGGGCTTGTGACGTAAAGAAGTGGAGGGGATGGTGCCGCGGTACTACTGATGTTGCTTTGAAGGTTTCTTCATCCTTAACTAATATCGTGTGTGATAACAAGTAGGTACTCTACGAACCATCTGAACGAGCCTGGTATTTACAGGTTAGATTGCAATTTGTGCAGTAGCACGTACGTAGGAATGACTACCCGTAATATTAATGTGAGGAAGAAGGAACATTTGAGAGCCATAAAACATAATTATAGCAACTATGTATTTGCTAATCACATTTTAGACGGTAGCCATTCCCTTAAATCTACTTCGATTCTACATTTTGAGGATAATTATAGTAATTTAATTAATTTACAAGAATTAAAAATAATTAAATTTCTATTTGATCCTAATTATAAATGTGTAAACGAAGTTATATTAGAATGTCAGCCTTTTATAAAAGCGAAAGCTGGTTTGTATAGATATCATTTGTACATCATATTCATTATTATAACGTTTTTCTAGACGCTGCTGTTTTATTTTCCAAGATTTTAATAAATTTGGTGCATTTTTATATATATATATATATATATATATATATATATATATATATATATATATATATATATATATTATTTTAAGGGTCAGAAAGCAGAGGAATCTGCCTTTAAAAGAAAAAAAATTGACATTGTTTAATCTATATAATTGTACCTACCGAAACCAGATAATTTTATATAACAAAAAAGGATTGTGATCTCTAAATTTAAATATCAACCCCAGAATAATTACTTCAATATCCACCTGCTGAGTTTCATTTAAATCAGTTGTCATTTTGGTATTATCACAAAAAACATTTTAGGAATGGCGATCTGTGGTAGCTTAGGTAGATTATATTTCAAAAACTAATGACAGATCATGATTATTGGTTTCCCAAGATGTGTGCTAAGCTGTTTTCTGTGTTATGCTGAAAAAACAATGTAATCTCAAACTTAAACCATAATAATTTATCGTACATTTATGTCTTATAACTAAATTACCTATTACTACTATTAAATAACACCTTTGGTGTTGATAAATTATGTCAAACTGTTTATCTTATCTAACTTAAGTTATTGAACATCAAGTTTCTCTCTTACATTTCACAAGGGTTAGAAAGTGAGAGAAAAATAGAGATTGTTTAATCTATATTATTATACCTCCCATCATCGGACTATTTTATTAGAGAAAAAAATTGTAACAAAATTTAAATATCAACCCAAGATCCAGTATCCACCTGATACATACACAATAACCTCTAAACAAACAAGGAAAATATATTTATTTCAAAACTAAACTAGTCTATAACTGCTAAATTATTTTTACAATTTACATATTTATTCACCTGCTTAAATAAGTCACATGTAATTTAACTAAGGCTATTTATGTAAGTAATAACATTTTATTACCAAATTATTCTTTTTCTAATTTAAGATTATGTTGCAAACTTTTTCTTAGTTGGAATAATTTATCAAGTATACATTCCCATTCAATTCGTTTCTCTTTAAGAAGTTTATATTCCATACCTAACTATTGAAGACGTTTTTTAGTGCTTCTGTTTCTCGACATCCACAACCCCCTCTTTCGATGAACTAGTATCCAATAAACTTTTATTTGGAATTAAATGTACAGTATGCTGTAATTCACTTAGAATAAGCTTGAATTGAAAATTAGAATTAAACCAATTTTTGTAAGCAAATTTGACATTAGTAATTGTGGTTTCCAAAACAAGTTTGTGTAATATTTCCTCTTTTTCAGTGCTCCACACAATTATAGTACAATCGTCTGAACCTGACACCAATAAGTCCCCTATGTGATTTAATTCGAGACAATTAATACGATCACTGTGGCCAATGAACTTGGAATTTCTGTATGGTATAATATGTATTTTACCACTTGGAAGTTACGGTAGGTGTTGTTTTGCAATACTGCCATTAATGGATCCAAAATAAATATTTGACAAAAAACCATCAACTTTAATTGATGTTATAGGTTCATCACAGATTAAATATAGTAAAAGCAAACCAGTCACTAAATCATAGACAAAACTGGTTCGATCTATAGAGGAAGTAACAAAACGTCGGTCTAAATAGTGTGAGTGTACATGAATTCCTGTAATTGCTGCAGCATGGTCTAAATAACTATGTATAGGTTTAACATCTCTATCCTCATCCTGAGCATTACATATACCATTTAGATTGACAAAATGTGAGAAGCGATATACATATACACATCCCAACTGCGTTCCGACTAGCAAATAATTCGATTCTGGAGAAAATGTAATGTATGTAATGGGAGTATGATGTATCTCTTGTGCCTTTAATAAAACTCCATCAAGCATTTTCCATATATATAAAGTTGTGTTAATACCTGCCGTTAGATAATTATTATCAGGTGAAATTTTGATAACATTTGCTGCTTCAGGTAAAACTAGCTTTCGAGTTTCCACTTGATCACAGCTATTGATTGGCCAACAATGCAGTAATGGTTTACCCTGTTCGGCAGTTAGTAATAGCCGATTTGTTATTATATTTAATGAGTTTTGTAGGATCTCTCCAGTAGTTTTGTACGAATAAATGCATTTAAAGGATTCTAAGCATGATAAATTCCAAACCTGTAGGGAATGCTTACAGGACGTTATGATAACTTCATCAGATGGACATGATTGTGCCGTCTAAAAATTAAAATGTTTATAAAATTTTAAACATAAAATTTGCATAAACGTACCTTATACATTTTCTTGGATAGGTTAAACCGTTAATAAATACCTCTTGAATTTAGGAATACCTATAAAAATTTACTTCTATCAAATTTTCCTGCTTTCGATAGCGATGAACTTGTAGTACTGCTTGCAAAAAAGTAAGTATCTGTCTCTTTTCTTTTAACGGTAGATTCAGGTTCTCCTACTCCTTTAGTTTGCGAAATTTTTATCCACGCGCTTTAATAAAACTGGTTGTGCGCCACCATCTGATTAGGTCAGTAGTTTTCAAACGTTTAACATACATCACAGTGTAAAAGCAAGAACCGTAAACCGAATAGGACTGCTGGATTCTCCAAATCTGTCAGCAAGTGCATTGTGAAAACTCTCGCTGACTGTGACGTAGTACGCATTCCCTTCTTGGCGCGATGGCGGCTTACTTAAATGGACGGGATAGAAAACTTGTATTTATATGATTGTGAATAGCTAAGTTGAAGTTATTTACCTACCTTTACTATAATTTTAGAACAAATAAGCAATAATAATTATAGTTCTCCGTTTAAAGTTAATATTGAACCATTTTAATACCAAATAAACCTTTACTTTAGCGGTATGTAGGTAAGATGGATTATAAACGAAATTTATTATTACAACTATGTTGGCTTATATTTTGATAATTGGAAATGAATAAACATTTATTGATGTAAAGTGATACCTACAATAGGTAGTAGTATGAATTTATTAACGTAGGTATTCGTATGCATGTAAAGGGTGATATTGATTATACAATAAATGTGTTCACTCAACTTTTTTGTTTGATGTTTGGGAAAAGTTCAAAATAAAAGTTTGATCTTTCGAAATAAAATTTTGCAGAACTTTGTCTACATTGTAAAAATAGTTTTAAATACAAAGTGCATCACAAAGAATGGTAGGTTCATACACGGGCAGTAAACTTATACCTCCTAACCTATTTTCTATATTTTCTAAGTCTGCAAAAAAGTGTACCTAGTCTTTTTACAAACATATATTGCGATATAAGACGGTTTAATGGTTAATGTCTGCATTTTTAATTATTATACAATTAAGAAATACTTATACTAATAATAATTACGTGAAAACAAAAATAAAATATTACACACAACTACAGATTTATTTTTGAATTTTAGGATCATTTCTAATTTTTTTTCTATGGGCATTATCTTCCAAAGGTTTTCATTTCATGCACCTAGACAATTTCGCTTTCAAATTATTGTCCTTAGCTTGCAAAAATCTTTAACTAGGTCAAATCGTAAAGGTTCAAGCCTTAAAATTTTCTGCTAAAGTTGAAAAACGCTGTTTTCACAATTTTTTTTTAGATGAACACAAAACACAAGTATTTACATACCAATCAAAATATATGATTGCTGAGATTGTTCAAGTAACACTAAAAAGCCAAAACACTCAATTTCACACCTATAGAAACACACTGTCGTAAATGTAAACACACCGGTCGAGGAATGCAAGTGACGTCACAATGGAATCGAGCGATCTTGGCGAACGCATGCCTTATGGGATTGAGCAATCCTATTAGGTTTACGGTTCTTGATATAAAAGCATACTAACACAAGTAAGAATACGCATCTGCGACGATAGTAAAAGTTCGGTCGCACTTTGAATCAATTTGACCTTCTAGCATTGGTCTGCTTATATATTTACATAAAAAATACTTTTGGAAAGTATTTGGTGATTTGTGGTTAATATTTAATATACTTAGTACTTTTAAATATAAGCGTTTTGCAATTATTGTAACATTATGTTATAATTACAAATTTTCTGTAACCATTACTAATTTGACAATGTTAAAAATATTTGAAATTTTTGTATTGAACTGACTAAACATTATTTTCATTTTCTTGTTAAAATCTACATTATTCAGCATTGTAGAATAGGGCCAACGATACCCAAAAACTTTATTTATTCCTTATTTCTATTTCACCGTGTATTCGATTGGCAAAAACTGAATGTTACGCTTTTATGACGGTCATTATTCAGGACGTCCAAACGCGTTACCTGAATGGACAAGAATCAAATTTTAAGCTGTTGTTCATCATTTGAAACAATAAATGCTGAAAGTATTTATTTATGTACCAAATATGTTGGAATAACGTCCAAATGCATTATCCCGATGGGAATGTTTTCTTTCGGTTAGGAAAACAATTACGCCTTCAGTTAGAACTGTACTTCTGAGCAGTAAGGCTAGGTTACATCGGGACCAGGAAGTGACGCCACACCAATCAACAATGTGAGCTAGCACATAAGCCCCGCCCCTTCACAAAATGTCTGTAGCGGACCAATGGGAGACGAGGGCGTGGCACCGCCCCAGTGACGTAGGACTGAAGGAGTCACCTTAGTTTTTTGTCTTCGTCTTCGTCACCAAGCGTATAGAAATGTTACGGTTGGAAAATATAAAATTAATATTGAAAAGGTATTGAAAATATGCTTTTAAATACCAACGGAAATATATTTATAATAATCAAGCATAAGCTATGAGAAAATTGTTTACGCTGTATAAGGTTTTGTTGCTAGGTATTTATAATAAAATTGCTATTCATATTCACACAGCGTAAAGAAAAGTTTGTGGGGAAATTATAAAATTAATATACAAAATCAATATAGAGAATCAATCAGGTATTAAAAAAATGTGTTTAATAGTACAATGAGTGAATTTGAAAATAAATAACTGTAGAAAAAAAGAAATTTATTTTTGAAAGTTAATAAACATCCATTTATCATAATGTACTAATTGGTATTCATATTGATAAGATGTTATAAATAGTGAAGGTGGTGACCCATGCACTAGATAATACATATTTACGTTGATTATAAAATTAAAAATTAGAACAAGTGAAATAATGTGAGTATTAAACGATCAGCTGATGTAAAAAACTAAGCACAACATAAAGCATGAAAGTAATTATATCAAATGGTGAGAGAAATAATAAAAAACAGGTATGTAAAAAGTACATTTATTGTTAAATTACGTACAATGTATTTCTAAAGTGCATGATTGATAGCACATTCGTAATCTTTTGATAGCACTCTTGAACTTTTATAATCATCCTGTGAGCACTATAACATATAGATGTATCTCAGTCGTTATCGTGATATTGATCAGGTAAGATCTTATCATACTTTAAAAATAATAATTAAATACTACTGCGTAAAACTTGCTTATTGTTTTATTTGCTGCCCTAGTTCATTCGTTCAACAGATATATTCAGGTATGTTTTTTCATTTTAATCAAAGCATTAATTATATCGATAAATTCTTGAGTTGATAGAATCCACCATATTATATTACTTGCTGCTACAGTTCGCTCGCTAGATACTCATGTACAATGTTTATCATTTATAGTAAATCCATTTTAATGATTTCTTTTTTTAGAAATGGCTTTAATCGAAAATGTTGATTCGTCTATAGAAATAATAATGTCTGTAAGCATCACCATACTCAAAATGAATATAAAATCAGTAAAGTAACCAGCATCATTGACGCTAACTTAAGAATGGTTAAAACGTGAGTAGGTGATTCATCATTGAATATTGGTAATAAGAGACATCTAACGAGTGTTGCCGGAAAATTGGAGCGGAACGGAATACTACTAAACCAAACAAGAAAACCTAGCTGAAGGAGGGTTCCTTGGAAGCAAGGGTACAGTCGAGTGAAGGGATTAGGCTACAGCCTTTAAATCCAGGGTGAGCATCGGTATTATAATTAATTTAGGGCATAGGATGTTTGTTCATGATAGCTTTAAGTTATTTTCAATTAAGATAAAGGAAATTTTTCTCATTTATCATCAGATTTTAAAAGTAAATTTAGAGTTTTGTGCCGAATTCGTGAAACCATCCATAAATAATGATGATGATAATTTAATGTATAGGGAATTTAGTTTTACAACCAAACATTTTAATATTCTAAGATGTGACTTAGAAGGAGAAGATTTAACAAATCTATTCAATACTAATGTAGTTGATTACTTAATGGAGCGATTGCTTCAATTTGAAGAACAGGACAGTGGTTGGGCTCTATCGAAAATTATCTACTTAACTATGAATGCGAACAGCGTAACTTTAATAAGGGCGTCCTCCTATATAGATTTACCCCCTCAAATAAGAAATAAGAAATGCAGTATTAATGTAAAAAATAATGATGAAGCCTGTTTCGGGTGGGCTTTAGCAACGGTTCTCTTTCCCTATGCTACACAGTGATCGCGCATCATGCTATCCCTACTATGCTGGAATTCTTAATTTTGAAGATATATTGTTTACCGTGACTTTAATCCAAATCCCTAAATTTTTAAAACAAAGTACTAATTTATCCTTAAACGTGTATGCTCTTATTAGAAAGAATGTAACTAATATACCACAGTACCCGTATATTTATGTGATGATAAGAAGCAGCAACTTGTTAATTTATTAATGCAGCAGAATTATGAAATTGGAAGCGAAAGAGACGATGGCATTTCGATACGTGGAACAACTAAGGATGATGATGAAATAGTAAGATTTCATTTCTGCTGGATCAAAAATTTATCAGGATTAGTGCGTTCACAGTTAATGAAGAAGCGTAATAAATTATACATTTGCCATAGATACCTACACTATTTTAGTTCGAAAATTAAACTTAGTAATCATGAATTAGATTGTAAGTTAATTAATAAGTGTAGGTTAGAGATGTCCAAGCCAGGATCTAATGTTAATTTTAAGAACTATGGGTTTAAGCAGTCTGCGCAATTTATTTTATATTGCGACTTGGAATGTTTAGTGCAGGATTTTAAAGATCACGAAACGCGAAATATCGTAAAACATAAGAAACATAATGTATGCAACATTGCATATTTACACGTTTAACAATTCCGTATAAAAATTTCGGTTACAGAGGGATGAGTGCATTATTTAGTTCACCAATGATTTGCTAGTCATTTCGGGTAATCTGCAGTATTATTTCGATAATCCATTACTGATGGAAACGTTAACCGACATGCAAATGTTGGAATATAATGCATACACCCACTGTCATATTTTTTCGAGCACCCCTTCTTAGATGATCTTAAAGTAGGAGACCACTGTCATTTCACCGGTCGGTTTAGAGGTAGTGCTTATCAAGCATGCAACATCCGGTATAAGGCTCCGTGAATAATATCAGTTTTTTTCCATAATTTAATAGGTTATGAATAACACTTCCTAATAAAAAATATTGCTCAAGCCATCCTCGGTAAAATTACACTATTATCTAAAACGAAAGAACGCTATATACCATTCACCAAAGACATACATACAAATAGTTAAATTTTGATTTGTAGATTCATATCGTTTCATAAACGAGTCCCCGGAAAGTTATCGTCTTATTTATCATTTAAGGATATCAAAATTTTACGTAGCACGCTATACCGTTTGAATGATGAGCAGTTACAGTTATTAACTAAAAAAAGGGTGTATACGTATGAGTATGTAGATACGCGGGCTAAATTTGACGAAACTTGCCATCCAGATAAAAAGAGATTTTACAGCAAGTTAAGGCAACCACATACCACAGCTAATGATTATATGCATGCTCAAAACGTTTGGTAAAAGTTTTATTATTTATTACTATTGTTACTATTTATTATATGAAATTATATGCATATTATACATGTGTTTTATTAATCCAGATATCATGTGCTTTATCCATACCAAGCCATCGAACATATAGTCGGTCACCCTTACGCCGCAGCACTTTCTCAACGAAAAACATATCCAAATGAGATGTGTTCTGTAGTTCTTCAGCGTAAAATTGACCTAGTATCGGTTTAGCTTGCAGATCCTCCACTAAATACGTGACGGATTACCAAACATTACCTTGACAATCTTAAATATTTCAGAAGAAAAGTTAGGAGTGTAGTCCTTCGCAAATATTGATTTATATTTAGAAATCCAGACTTAATCACTACTTTTAAATTTTGCTTTCCCCATTAATTACATAAATTGGTTGATCAAGAGGATCGATTAGTGGACTTCAGTAACGAGAAAGTAACTATTAGAGTGGAACTGAAGGCGTATGGGTCTTAAGGATTTCGCCAGTAGGTCTCTATCTGCAGATGAGAGCACATGGTTATCCGAAGACGACGTTCATTGTCTGCAATATCTCGGCTGTAAGGTGTTAAGATGAAATCTAAGAAGCCTTAAAAAGTTTATTCACCGGGGTTAGGTACGAGGATATGATAGTGGAATGCGATCGTCGAACTTATCATCCGTACACAACAAACGCATACAGCAACTCCGATGAGATTAATCTGGTTATTAAAAAAGCCGATCTCATTACAGCTATTTACGATAGTGTTAACTGTTAAACAGCATCATTACCGCCTTTTGCGCTTCCATACCGCTGAAGCATGTGTTGGGGTTTGCAGAGGGTCATACGAATCCTCTAGTCAACATACGTCAAGAACTGGTATTAGTTCACTCCAAGGCCGACGTGGACTGCTACAGCGGCGAAACGGATGTTAAGATCGACTTGACGAAAGGTACATCGAAAGTTCCGTATGTAATTGCAAATGATGCTATGAAGTTATCTATCTATCGGAAGATTAATAAACATTCGCCGATACAAGTTGCGTTTCACGCTCGAGATTTATACATATATCCAACCTTACCCTCATCAACGTCAATGGTTTGGGTAGTGAAGAGCAGTACGGGCTTTCAACGATCCCAATTGCTACTGCTTTCCATATCAATAAGCGTAATAACAGGGAAGAGAGTGCGGCAAAATTCGATCACTTACATATATCGAATATAAAAGCAAATATTAATAATAGAAGATATCTCTACGAACAAAATCTCGTTTTCACTGATAACCAGTACGTGGATGCTTACGAAGAATATTTAAACTTTCGAAATCAATATTATAATTCGCCGCAAGATTCTATGCTTAGTTACGAACAATTTAAGACTTAGCCGATATTTGTAATTAACTATACTCGTCAAAACGAGAGTATTCATAATGTGGTTATTGATTTGAAATTGGAAGTTGAAGCTTCAAGCTTCTTCGGCCTTTGCCGCCGATATTTCGTCATATTGCGTTATTTTGCATCATATGTCGAGTGTGAACCATTTACTAGCATTGCACGTAAAATGTAATATGTTATTTTATCAACAAAGGTTATTTTTGCATAAACTAGTTTCTTGCGCTTTTTTTGTACGAAAATCTACATACCGGAAGCGAGGCGTCTGGAACCGGAAGTTAGGGGTCTGGAAACATCAATTCCCGCCAGCGAGACTCCCTTCTTAGAACCTATTTCAAATTTCGAGTTTTCCCGCTACAACAATTACAGGTACCCAAATGTTCTTTTAAAAATATACCACTAGGTGGAGCCGTGATTAACCTCTATTAAAATACTATTTTACATAATATGCGTTTAATTTTTTACATCTTTTACAAATTTCTGTGGAAGGATGTACACAATTTTGGTAAAAATGAATAATCTTTTACATTATAACTATAACCTATTAATGCTGAAAATAACCTCAGATTTTGACAGTTCTAGATAATATACTTTTTTCATCGTTCAGGCCCTCATTTATAGATTCGTTGCTACTTCATTTGCGAAATCTTCATAAACCGAATAATTACGGTAACCATTCATATAATTCAGCTTATGGTTATTACCTCCACAGCCGAAAAGAGTAGGTTGATTGCATGTTCGGATAATAATACTGAACTGTTTTCTCTGCTTATTCTGATCCGCTTTTCTTCACCGGTAATAAACATCAATTCAATTTTTATACCATAATCTATAAAGATAGATTTCCCAGATTCGTCAGATTTTAGGATTTGCGTATTAGAATTTTAATGTTTTTTACTCGATATTTATAAGCAATAATCATATTAGAAACTTTTAATACAGGTTTGTATTCGCCTTTGCCCACCAAATTTAATTGCTTTAGAAGATCCATCTTTAAGGCAGTAGCAAGAAATCCTAAAAACTGATTAATATTCGCATTTATTATTTTTAAAAAATGAAAAAACTTATCTGATCAATATCACGATACCGACTGACATACAGCCATATGTTGTAACGCTCCTATATATACTTTCAGGATGATTATAAAAGGTCAAAAATGATATCAAAAGGTCACTAATGTGTTACCAATCATGCACTTTATAACTTCATTGTATGTAATTTCACAATAAATGTACTTTTTACATACCTATGATTTTTATAATTTCCTCACCATTTGATATAATCATTTTCATGCTGTATGTCGAGCTGGTTTTTTGCTTCAGCTGATTGTTTAATAATAATAAATTATTACACCTGTTTTAATTATTTTATAATCTTTTAATGCAATATTGAAAATATAAACCAATATGTTTCTTATCAATATGAATACCAAATAATAAATTCTTTTTCCATAGTACCTATTATTTCTAATTCATTATTTAGCTAATATAGTTAATAACCAAGAATACCTAGTTATTCGATGAATACTGTGAAGGGAAATTGCCATTGTAGGCAAGATCTCATTTGTCTAATCATACTAATTACTGGTTGCCCCTTTCAATTGGCAGATCCTATATTAATTACATAATTTTTTTCCATATCTTATACTTGCTTATAAAAAAATATACCGCGTTATTATTTACACACCGGATATTATTTATTAGAAAATTCTTTATTTACCACCAGTATGCTTACCTATGAATCCTGTTTATTAATTATATAATTACTTTTTTACTATTATATGCATGCGTATACATTTCTATACGCTGTGTGACGTCTGTATATATATATATATATATATATATATATATATATATATATATATACATAATAAGGTATATATCACTGTTTAGAGCATATATTAGCTCAAGTTAAAAATGTATATACACAAAAAGTCAGTTCGATGGAATTAAATTAACATATATGTCAAGCGCAGGTTGCTTAAAAAAAATATGTATAAAACCATGTAAAAATGTGATTGTATGGCATGTTATTAGCTATTTAAATCCAATTACATAAATATAAAAGTATGGCCATGGCTAAACATTGAATATTGTCAGTAAATTACTTTCCGAGCTTCATCGGAGCTGTATAATACGTAGTTTTCTTATTCGCAACACATGTAAAATGATTTCTATGTATGTATTCCAGATAGCAGTATATTATGCTTCTATCCTAAAACAAAAATTAAAATATATAATAAATAATTAAAATTGTCTGAATCAACGTAAGAAATTAAAATAAGTGTTAAAGTGTAAGAAAGTAAGACCAATTTAAGAGAATTCACAGGGCTTACAAACTTACAAAGTTATTATAAAGAAATATTTATTATTTTATTAACTTAGTGAACTGTTTGAAATATGTTCCAACTTAAATTAACATTTTTATATGTAATTTAAAATTAAAATTGGCAGGAACCAGGTTAGGATGTTCCAATTAAAAATGTGAGATGGAATTTTCTATATTAAACCATAAAAGTGATCGAGACAGTGACATTCTTATGTAGTTTGATTATCAGAATCCATTTCTGGCTTTAGTTGTTCTGTGGAAAGTAGATTAAGTTAGTTATAGTGAATTTTGTACATAAAAATTTTGTAAAATATTTAATTTGTAAAAGAGGCAATGAAGTACAGCAAAAGTGGTACCTTATGAAAGAAGAAGTTGTGTAGAATCCAGAAATGCTTTTAGTTTTAAGATCGGCACATATATAAGAAAGTTATGAGTAAAATTAAGATTTTACAAATTTTAGAAGATTGTTTAACCAATAGCATTAAAGCAATCTTATGTTTGTATTGGCAATATCACTTAGGTAATTTAGAAATTTTCAGAAGCTATATAAGCAAGTGAAAAAAACAAATCTGGATCATGACAATCTTTACAATTTTTTTTACATATTTACATCGTTTCATCTGTTCCTGTAAGTGTTAAATCATAATTGGGTTCGTATAACCTCTTAAAATCGTAATTGCATAGTGACAAACAATTGATATTTAAATCATTCCTTTTTTTGAAAATAAGTTATTGTTATCGTAATTTAAGTTTTCAGTAATATGTTTAGGAATGACGAGTGATCGTTATGCCAACGTTAATATTGTGTTTTCGTTTATTTTTTAATTAAAATTATTTTATACAAAATAACCATGGATTATTATTGAGTGAATATGAAAACTTTGATACGGTGCAAGAATACAGAACTCGTTAAGCAACCTAAAGCATAATAAGTAAATTTATCAGATTCACAATTAAAATAACAGTGCCTAAAATTAAAGGTTTCACAAAATATACAAACCACATACCGATGGATGGAGAATTTCCACTGTAGGACCGATTTATTTAAGCAACACAATTATAATCCTTAGTGTTGGCCTTCCTTCATTGGAGCAAATATGGGAATGGAAAATAATTTCTGATTTGGATACAACCAATCAGTACGCTGATGGTTTTTCGGAGATGGAACAAATAATGTATGGAATTCAAACTACTGCCGATATGGACGTTGGTACATCAACATCATATTTGGGAGCAGCTACAAGAAGCAGAGAAATTATGTAAGTCTGTGAATTCTATACATATTCATTTGTGGTTATGTTGATTATCATTGTGTATTATTTATGTACATTTGTGTAAAGGATAATAATAATTTACATACTGGTCTGGAAATAACAAAATCATGTATTACATTTATGTTGAATTATTATTATAGAAATAAAAAAAAGGAAAAGATACTTACCAAAAGTGATTTTAATGTGGTTTAGTCATGGCCATATAACACAAATTCAGATCGCATGCACACAACGTTTCACTAAAAATAGTAAATTATAAAAAAAATTTCCATATTTGTATAAATTCACGATTGGATTTATTTTGATCAAAAACTCGACTTATGTTTATATGAACTGTACAGTAAAATATTTTTATCCCTATCCCCATGAGAATGCTAGCCAAGGCCATTTATTTAAAGAAAAGTTATAGTATTTGTTATAATAAAGTTATCGTGCTGAAGTTGTAATAAAATATATAACGATCCTTTAATACATGTTATCCTTAATTTATATCATATTACGATTTGATTTAAATTATAAAATTCATATAAAAACTAATTTAATTTTTATAATTATGGTAGCCGTCATCATAATATATATATATATATATATATATATATATATATATATATATATATATATATATATGTTTAGGTACCTGTAATTGTTGTAGCGGAAAACTCGAAATTTGAAATAGGTTCTAATAGGGGGAGTCTCGCTGGCGGGAATTGATGTTTCCAGACGTGTAATTCTGGTTCCAGACGCCTAACTTCCGGTTCCAGACGCCTCGCTTCCGGTATGTAGATTTTCCTACAATATATATATATATATATATATATATATATATATATATGATATATATATATATATATAACAAAGCTCGGTGGTCGAGAAGTAATGTTAGCTTTCCGTAGTTCGGCTCTCGCACCGAGCAAACAATTTTTTTAGGGTTTATATTTCTACGACGCATCAACAACAACGGAAGCAGCTCTTTAGCGGCTGTCGCGAAGAACTTACCTACGTGGCGCCGCAAGCATGCAACATCCCCATAGGAAAACGTCGAGGATCCATTCTGCAGAAGCTATCAGGGGCTAAAGTACACGTCCAAGATGGCCGCCATGTCTCTCATTGGTCAACACATGGATCATCCCCTTTGATAATATTTCGAAGATGGCCGCCACGTCTCTCATTGGTCAACAGATGGGTCAGCCCCTTGATAATCTTTCCAAGATGGCCGCCACGTCTCTCATTGGTCAGCAGATGGGCCTGTCCTCTTACTAATCTTATCAAGGGAGGGGCCCATACTCCTTCCCCATTGGCCCGACGTCACTGGGGCGGGGCCACGCCCTCGTCTCTTATTGGTCCGCCACAGCCATCTTGTGAAGGGGGCGGGGTTTATGTGCTCGCTCACGTCACTGATTGGTGTGACGTCACTTCCTGGTCCAGATGTAACCTAGCCTTACTACTTTTCTGATTAATAACATAAAATTAAATAAAAATAAAAACGTTAGAAATTAAATCTGACCTTATTCTGCTCACTCAAACTCTTCCCCGGCCGCCTATTTTCTAAAGTTTCCTTTAATAAATTCCACCATTTAACGGCGTTTTGGTAATAAGCCGGTTGAAAAATTTAATAATGCGTACGAACACAGTAATTTAACGGTGGTCTCGTAGAATACCAACGAAGCAATGTCATCAAATTTCGAATGTTGATAAGAGAGTAATTATAGCAGTGCGGTGTAACTTCAATTTCTCTTAGGCGCGAAATGTTTGAATAATTAAAACACCCAATAACAAACAAAATACACCTACGTATCGCAGAAAATTGAAAAACACCGATCGCGCTTCAATGGCTAAGCTATATAGTTATATCAAACTTGGTCAAGTTCTTTTGAGGTACTCAAAGAGATTGTTTCCTTGGATTGTTCTAATGTACCGTTCCAAACTTGGGCTGCATATGAAAGACCACCTGTTGAACGACTCTGCCTAAAACCATGTCGGTGGCACTAAGGAGTTTGTTAGATTCAAGAAAAAAGAGTAATTGCCGATTGATGATTTTTTCATGACTTTGGACAAAATGGAAGTGATGGCAATTAGTCGGTAGTTAGGAGGATCGGTATTGTAGCCTTTTTTGGCAATATGTTGTAACATTTTCTAACTTCCATGATGAAGGAAATTCCCCAGAAGACATAGAGATATAATAGAGCTTAGATAGGACTTGTACTAATTCAGGGCAACAATTCTTTAAGATAATGGCTGCGATACCCTCTGCGCCACTCGCCTTATTGAGATCAAGCCCACTGATGTTCAATTGTAGGAGCCTGTACCGAAAATTAATTGGTTTCATAGCGTACGGAGAAAAGTTGACTAGGGGTGCATCTTTTCCAGAATCATTAAAATATGAGTTTGATGCAAATAAATCCACAAAAAGATTGACTTTGCCTACAAAATCAGCAACTACAGATCCGCCAAAAGATGTCATTGGGGAGAAATGAAAATGTTCCAAAGTTTTTACTGATTGCTTTAGATAAAGACCAAAATTTACTACTGCTCATGGGAGATGTAGCTAGTTCATTGCATTTTCGCTATTCAAACAACTTTTTTGCTTTCGTAATAACACTGTTGCAGGTATTTCTAGCCTTAACGTAGTCTGCATGACAATATTCACGCCATGGAAAAGTTGCAAAGGAATATCGTAAATCACTCCATTTAGCTAACTTAAAACACCACACCAGTAGGTTTAATGTAAGAAAGAGGTCTAGGAGATGTGGAGTTTGGTTGAGGTTATCAGGGATTCTTGTGGGTGCAGAAATCATTTATGTGAGATCGCATGAAATAGTAAATGTTTCTGCATTCTGACCAGCTGCATTAGTAGTAGATGAAAATAGAAGCCAATTAGAGTTATGAACATTGAAATCTCCCAGATTTGAGATATCGCAATATGCAATAAGAGACAAAAGGTAAACTAAGGCAATCGAAAAAGTCTTGAAAGTTACTGTCGTTGGAAGACCTACACAGCAGCAGTAGAATATCACAAATTTACGACCAAAATTTTTGAACCAAATCACGTCGAATTCTTTATTCTCCAAAGACAAACTTGTCGTCCTTGAGATAGGCACACACTCCTCGTTTGCATCGAAAGTGAAGATATACAGGGTCCTGCATCTTAGCTTCCATCTTCTGCTACGTCTAAATCATTTATATTACAAAATATGTTAAAATGGAACAATAAAATCCTTGCTAAAAACATTTTCACAAATACAGGGTTGCCCATAAGTCCATGACAACACAGACTTATGTATTTTTTAATGGAACGTCCTATACTTTATGATTTCAATTCTCTTCGCTTTGTGCAATACCGCAAAAAATGTTCAGGTTCTTACACCGAGTGCTTCAAAACATATGATAATTTCTTCGTCTAAATGTACATGTATTGATTATTCTGTATCTTTCAATAACAAACGAAATTAATTATTTATTTTTTATTTGTTTATTTTTAATTAATTATTATTTTATGTGTATGGTCTATTTTATTTTTATACAGATGGGCTACATGAAACATCAGTATAAAGTATGCTCCAAAACGAGAATCGTAATTTTTTTCGAAATGTCCATATGGAACACACTATATTTTTGATCGGCATAGGATAGCTTCTATGCTAGTCGATCAATTTTATAGACAATGATTTTATTAAGCATTCCCTATACCCAAACCCACTCGTTTTTTTAGTTAAATTCGTCTTTATCCGAAACTACCCGTTATTAATAAAAACTAGACGTAAAAGTTAAGTCTTTAAAGGGAACACCTGTATATTCTATTCCTATTCGATGCGAAATAAAATACGCAACATCTTTTATATTTGTAATTATACTATGTTTCAAAGTTTCAGAGATATTCATTAAAAGCTGTTATTAGACAAAGCAAACTTATTAATAGCTTTATTTCAAAATTATTGTACGATCGTTAACGTATGTATAAATAAAGTTTTTGATATCAATTTAGCATTTCAAAATTTTTCAATTAAAATCTGTGTTCGATATGTCTTCCGTTTCCTTGGAGGCACAACTGAAGGCGGTTTTGAAAAGACATTGCTACCCTTCTTAACATGTCGGGTGTAATACTCTCAAACGCGTTCCTTATTCTTTGTTGCATATTTTGTTGTGTAGTTGGTGGCTTTTGATATATGACCTCCTTGACATATCCCCACAAAAAGAAATCCAGTTTAGTTAATACGGAGGATCGGGGTGGCCAGTTACACGGGCCCCTCTGCCAATCCAACGATTTGGAAAGAACGGATTAAGATGGTCCCTGACGTAAATGGAATAATGGGCGGTGGCTCCAGCGTGTTGCAGCCGTATTTCATTCCACACAATTATGGGCAAATTTTCACATAGATTTGGCAAGTGATTTTGCAAAAAATCAAGATACATAGCTCTATTCAAACGTCCGTTAAAAAAATAAGGTGCAATAACATGCTCACCAATAATTCCGCCCCAAACATTTATTGACAATTTGTGTTGATAGTCAACCTGCCTGAAAATCCTCGGATTCTGATCTGGATAGTAGCGGAAGTTATGGCGATTCACAAATCCATTTTTGTGGAATGTGGCTTCATTCGAGAAGAAAACCGTATCAGAAAAGTTGTAAGTTATATCAATTTTGTGTTGCGTCTCATTGCAAAATACGATACATAGCTCCAAATCGATATCAAATAGTTGTTTCTGAAACTGGATATGATACGCGTGAAAACGGTCATCCTTTGAACACTTCGTTCATTAACACCTACACCAGAACCAATTGCTTTTTGACTAACTGAAGGATTTTCGGTAACAAATAACGTACCAGATAATTCATTTTCTTCACTTCGAACTAGCAAGAATTTTATTAGCCCATTTTAATATTTTTTGTAATATAAAAGCATTTAGATGTACTAGAAGACAGGAGCTAAGATTCAGGACCCTATATATATATATATATATATATATATATATATATATATATATATATATATATATATATATATATATATAGGATGGTATTGGATGATAAAATGTGGTTTGTCCAGTAACCAAATTTTATCATCCAATATCACCTACCTTATACACTTTTAGTGTAAAATTCTTATGATTAACTGTTAAAAGTACTTTATCCTTTACTTGAAATTAATAACTTTCAATAATACGCGTATTGGTTAGGTTTTTGTAATTTCAGATGTAGTCTAAGTAGTGTATTGGAAACGGATTTAAAAAAATGTTATCCTTGGCTTAATGGCAATACAATACCGATGACGAAACAAGCAAGACTGAAGCGAGCAAAAGACATTTTCATTTAGAAAACGCATCTTTTATATTTTTAAGCGATGTTGATATAGAAAACAACACTGATATTCAAACCATTGGTTACAATATGATGCATAAACTAGACTCTTATAATGACTGTCTTGTACCAGAGACCTTTAATATGGAAGGCTGTTTAGAAGACACTACTAATATCCCAAATAGTATTACTACTAGTTTTTGTGACGAAGGATTTCCAAGGCACATGCAATGGGAAAAGAGAAAATATCTTGTGAAAAAACAAATCACATGATGTAAAGGAAGGTAGGAGTTAAAAAAGTAGCACATAAGAACTTATCGAGTTATAAAACGTAGGCGGAAAGCAGATAAGGATGGATGGATCCGAAAGAAAAACAATAGGCTTTGAATAAAAGACGAAGCGCATTAGGGTATACTAAGAAGAGGGGCGAAAAAATTAAACAAAGTTGTCTAAGATAAGTAAGAAGTGTGAGAGAAACCTTAAGTCAAGGAAATTTCGAAATCTAAAATAAGATGTCACCCAGAACTCAGCAAAGCAATTTGAAAGGGTTTTGATTTATAAATTGGACCAACGAAAAGTTTTCGTTGTTTCACATGTATTTAAAACGTCCAACATCTAGAAAGAGTAAGGATAACACTAGGCGTTCAGGCATGTATTATCTAAATAATGGAAATGAAAACTTCAAATTGTGTCGTTCCATATTTATTAACAAATTAGACACTGGATATAAAACTGCTCAATACTGGGTAGCTAACATAGTATGGTGAAAGAAAATAGATAAAGAATATGGACTAACGATATTGTTCCCTAAAGATATGCTGAGAGCTGAGAACATTTTTTCGAAAGCTTACACAAACTTCCGTCTTACTTATCTCACTATTGTCGGCGCGACACCTTGAAAGTTTATTTGGAATATTTCTTTCAAAGCATGAGTCAGTTGTATAAAATCTCTTCTGAAGAGAACGCATCCTAACACCATAGGATCGAAATGTGTTCTCGGAAACACTTAAACAGAAAAATTTAGCATTATACTCCATAAAAAAGACCAATACAATGTATGTTTTTCATTCAAGTACGGAAATGTAACAGAAGAAGCCTACAGCGAAACACGGCAAAAGAAAGGATAGTGCTAAACATACTGATAAATAAAACGCAAAGAAACATGGAATTATTGCATTAGCGTTGGATATGCAAGTAGTTAAACTATATCCATATCTTCCGGGAAACAAAATATACTTTAAAACCAAACTTGAC
The DNA here is from genome assembly GCA_036346205.1 of Vesta saturnalis. Lineage (NCBI taxonomy): Eukaryota > Metazoa > Arthropoda > Insecta > Coleoptera > Lampyridae > Vesta > Vesta saturnalis. Next base: position 4,223,777 of record JARFJB010002232.1, on the reverse strand, counting down.
TGTGTTTTATTTAACAACACCAGATGTTATGTGCTAAGTATTGAGCAAAGTTTTGTATGCGTTTATATGAACGGTTTGGCAAAAAAGTTATTTTAAGGGACAAAGCGATAAAATTATTCTTTGTAATTTCAAAAATCTTTAATTATAATGAACGTGATTGCCGTTGGTTACAGTATGTGAACAATTTTCTGTGGAATGGGTGAAATGCAAGGTTAAAATATGACAAGATCTTGTGCTGTGTTATACAGCACATCAAGTTTATTATGCTACCATTTAAAGTAACTTAAACCAAATTATTATAATAAACCAGTTCATGGTAGATTTTTTTCTTAATTTATTGAATTAAGAATTCATTAATGTTTTTTACTTTTATTACCGTAATAAACTAGTTATTTTGAGAAAGTGACAAATACTTCCTTTTTTAGATAAAATCTGATTACAAATAATGGACGTGGATTTACTTTGACAATTTGTATTAAGAAAAAATTAAGTTCAGTCTGAGTAACGTTTTTTAAAACATTTGGTTGCAAGTTAACCTCAATTACCATTATTAAATTTCTGATGAAGATGGGATCATGAGTGTTACAACTTGTATACATGTATAGTGTGCTTATAGTTTTTGTCTATGTACGGTTTAATAAAAAAAAGTAATTCATGAATGATCAGTAAACGTAGGTACATAGCCCGTGTGGGATAATTCATAGATTTGTACTTTTTGTTTAAAATGGATTATTTAATAAAGCTTTAGGTGTTTCTTGGTAAGAAACGATAATTAATTGTGGTCTAAGCCGTATACAAAAACGAAACTTCATCACACAATTGTTTAATTAACTATATTCGACAGAACACACTTTCAAAAACGATATTCTTATTAAATAAACATGAATTTTCCTCAATACTCCATATAAACACTAATAAAAATTGACCAGCATCAGCTGCTTGGGCGGAGTTTGTGACGTCAGCTGATGACGTACTTGGAAAATCCAAATTGATTTTTCACAAATGAAAATAAATTACTTAAAGCGTCTACATCCACTTCCTGCATCGTAGACAATTTAGAAGAAAATTGTATAACTCCAGTGAAAAGGTCAATTTTGATGTACTCTGATGGTTGTAGTCATCAAAACCGATGTAAAGTGTTGGTCAACGCTTTGCTCAATTTCGCACTCAAACACTACGCATAATTTCCGCCCCACGTTTTAGGTTAGGTTAGGTTAGGTTAGGTCAATACACGTACAATATTAGGTTAGATTAATAAATGCACGGTTTAGGTTTGGTTAGGTTATGTCGATACCCGTACAATATTAGGTTAGATTAATAAACGCCCGGTTTTGATTAGGTCAATACTCGCACGCGCGAGTATTGACCTAACCTAGTGTACGATTCTTGTTTCCACACTCTAATATCTTCCCTAGGGGCATATTTATAAATCTAAGATCCTTTTTTGGCAGAGATATTTCTGCTAAGACGGCTGCGAAGGCTGTTTCTGTGACCCCCTCTCCAAATTTCCCCGAAGATAACCGATCCTATCCGAACATTGACGAGTGCGCCCACACACAAGACCCAAGGCCGGCAACATTCCCGTTTCTCGCGCGTTTCGCTCTTTAAAGTGTAACCGTCATCGAGTGAACATTATTATAATGTATTCTCCTCTTTATGAGCCAACATCCGCGGGAATTAAAGATTTTACTGACTTGTTAATAAACTATTACAACATAATCGTTCAAGATGATGATGGAAACGATGACGTGGATGAGATGAATGTATCTCAAATCCAAGATGCGAAAGGACGGTTAGGTGGGTAATTACAATAAGTGTGAGACTGGTTTTCTTTTGCACACTGTAAGTTAAATCAGACTGCTATTTTTGGATTGAGATCTAATTTTGTATGATTAAATTAAATCAGTTTGGTATGTTTGAATTGTGGTTGGTTGGTTGGTTTTATTTAGGAAAGTTTAAGGCCAATCAGTATTTTTGAACTGTAAGCTGGTTTTCGTAAGCTGTAAGTTACGATTTGATTGATTGAGATTGATTTGGTTGGTTGAGATTGATCTGATTGTTTGATTTGATCGAACGTGATTTGTTTGGGATTGATCTGGTTAATTGATTTGATTAATTTGATTTGATTAATTGATGTATTTATTATAAGTTTTTGTTATGAAGGAATAAGTTCAAAGGTAAATATGTATTTAAAAATTATTATTAATTTTATTAATTACATAAATAAAAAGTTTACCTCGATAGCGTAGTTGGTTAGTGCGGTACTCTAGCAAAGTACAGGTCGTAGATTCAAATCTTACTCGAGGTAAACTTTTTATTTATGTATTTAATAATAAAATTAATAATAATTTTTAAATACATATTTACCTTTGAACTTATTCGTTCATAACAAAAATTTATAATAATTTAATAATAGTCAAGTTGTTTTGGTATGTGTGAATCCTTGCGATATTGCAGGATTACATTCTTTAATATAAGTCATTTGCTTGTAATCTCATTATATTTAGAATTTACATCAGTTCTACATACATAAAGACAAAATTTACATCGACCGGGACTTGAATCTCGATAGCGCAGTTGGTTAGCGCGGTACTTTAGCAAAGTACAGTTCGTAGGTTCAAATCCTACTCGAGGAAAACTTTTTATTTATGTATTTAATAAAATTAATAATAATTGATTTGTTTGTTTGAGAAAGAGACGAAGGAGAGACGAACATGGTCAACGCCTATTACACAAAACACTCATTAGTCTTTACACCACTAGATGGCGCCACAAACAAGCCCTAATTAGTTCTAGAAATATACCGCTAGGCGGCCCAACCTCTATTACAGAAAACATTCGCTAGTTTAAAAACATACCAGTTGATGGCACCACAAACAAATTCAAATTTCCAGCCAAGGGCCAAGGCAGGGGTCGAAGCCCTACACTTGTCTACAGGGGCCTCTTATTAGAATACAATTTCCTATCAAGGGGCCCACAACGGGTGGTCAAGTCCTAAGAGCTAGTTCCTACACCTGTCTTATAAGGTTAGCGATCCCATCCCATCTCACTAAGGGGCCGCGACAAGGGGGCGAAGGCCCAAGAGCAAGTTCCCATACTTGTCTTATAAGGTTATAAGATGCCGTTTCCAATCAGGGGCCCGAGAGCAAGTTCCTATATCTGTCTTATTTGATTAACATTTAATAATTCCAGGGTCGACCGCTTCTACAAAATATCAATAATACAGGGTCATTTTAAATACCTTGTAATTTATATATGTGCTAATATTAGTGGTTCGCTAAATTAGTAACAATAGAAAATATCTCATCTTAAACTAGGAAACGTATTACTACCTCGAAATCGATAAATATAAATTCAAGAAGATTAATACAGTGCAGCTTCTGGGAACGAGGAAGAAGATTTGAAAGCGTATGTAGTATTTCCAGGGTGGTGCTGAAAGCAGCTAATTTAAGAATAATCTCACATCTATATAATAATAATAGTGACCCATAAAGGCTGTATATTATCGTTTGCATGTATTTAAAAGTGTATCCATCATCGAATGAGCATTATTATTATTCTGAACCAGCATCAGGGATATTAGATGTTTTGCGGATATTACAATATAATCGTTCAAGGTAAAAAACGATGAGATGAATGGGGTAAAATATATCTTAAATCTCGATAATAGCGATGCTCTCTATAAAATTTCAAATAACCTAAATTACGTCACTCTTATTTCCGATTAGAACATTTAAATGTGTTTAATTAGCATGGCTATTAAATCACTGCCGGTAAAAGCCAATATAACGTGAAGTACATGTGTGTGTGTGTGCGTGTAATTGAACATGCAAATAAATCAGGCACAATTTCTTCGAATGTATAGGTGCTGACCGCTTAGATAGAGTATCTGCCTGTATAAAAAAGCGCCATTGCATCAGGGTAGAAATGATTATTATTTCACCTAATATTTCATTTAGATCTTAATGTATTTTGCAGCAGCAGAATTTAAAAATATTTGTGAACACATTAATTAACACGATGCCAACGGCTGATTGCTACTTTCCATTGATAATGAAATTGTATAACTGTTTAATAATAATAACTACATTCCATAAAAAACAGTTTTATCATACAGGTGAAATCTTTTAAATGTATGTTGTAAATAACAAACATCGTTTTATATAAATTCATATGAGGTCGCTATAAGTAGTCTGCGAAAGGAAACGGTAAATACGAATTGCAGTAAGTGTGATAGAGATAATTAGGTTTGTATATTTACATTCTACAAATTACTTAATGATGGAGAAGCCAATAGCCAGTTTTATATCAACTATGCAAAAGTAAAAAACAAAACGGGTTTAGTGAACTGTATAAAATATTTCAATATTTAGTTTAGTTCTCAAAGACAGTTATTATTAGAACAGCCGAAAGAAAAACACATCTGAAGATATGCATATTACTTTTTGTATGTATTTTACTTGATATTGTTCACAAAAATGCCAATAAAGATTTTAATGTGTTATAGGTGGAGAATGTCATAAACCAACCAATTCTGCATCAGCTATTATTCTACAGACTCGATCTCTACTCATTTGCTTAGTTAATTAGATAAAGGTATGAGTGTTGCGCTATTTTTTTTAATTAATAATAGCACTATGTGGTACTTGTTTGTTGGTTTTAAACTTCATAGCTATTGGTTCGCATATAAATAATAAACCGTTAAAACCTTTTGTCTTTTATTTCCGTTATAGTAATTTGGTATTTTGAACTGTGGCCGATTTTGAGCAAGCAACCTATAATTAATTAAACCAAATTAGTATTTTTGAACTGTAAACTGGTTTCCGCAAAATGTAAGGTATGATCTGGTTTTATTGAGATTGATTTAGTTGATTGAGATTGATCTTATTGATTGATTTGTTTGTTTGAGAAAGAGCCGAGAGAGAAACGGATAAACGAGAGAGAGAGAGAGAGAGAGAGAGAGAGAGAGAGAGAGAGAGAGCCGAGAGAGGGGCGTGCATGACCAACTTCTATTTCAGAAAATTTTCATTAATCCATACACCACTAGATGGCGCTACAAACAATCCCTAATTAGACCTAGAAATATACGGCTAGGTGACGCTACATTTATTACAGAGCCTTAAGCTTAGAAGCTGGGTGGGGCTAAGAACCAATCAGTTAAAAGGGGCTGTTCTTAGGACCACCAATCAGACCACTGTATGCGCATGCATTTACCTACCTCCCAGTGGCTGAACTGCCAAAAAGGATCATAATACAACCAAAAGGGCCCTAATTAGGGGTGAAAATTCTATCCATGGGTTGATAATTGCTCCCGAAAAGAAGACGTCAAAGAAGTGCAGGGTAAGGGTTCCCAGGAGGGCGGGGCCTATGACGTCACAAAGAACAAAATGGCGGCCAAGGTGCACGGTACTACTGTCAGCCACATTCCTTAGACTCATACTAACGTTGTAGTTACCCAAACTCCACCTTATTTGTCATATCGATTAGAATATCATAGAGACTTACGTAATCTAAATTTCAATCAGAGAGGCCTACTAATTATTCTTATACATTTTATCATATACTTTGAAAAATTGTAGTCTTACTTTTACATGAATATTGACATTCCGTTTTCTTAATAATCACCTAATTGTTTTAAAGTCAATATCAAAAATATCTGTAACTTACATTAAATTATCTGTATACATTTAAACTAATTTGTGTTGTTATTGGTGAGCAATGCTGTAGTTATAGTTAGTCAACAAGTTAGGTTAAGTGTATAGAATTTGGTTTATATGGGAGAATAGGCTTTTTAACACACTGAATGTAATATTTCCTGAAATAATAAATAATTAATTCAATTAATCGCGTTAATAACAGCACAAGGAGGAGTTGGTCCTGGTTTAATTGTTTTAAGACAAGGAGCCAGCATAATTGAGTGCCTCCATTCGGCACATCTATGCTTACAGTCCAATTCCAATATGTTATTTTGATGACAGAATCAAATAAATAATTAGAAAATAATCATTTATTGGTAAAATATTGTAACCTTAAAAAACAATTAACTTCAACAGAAACAGTAGCTATGGGATAAATTAAGTACTTATATTAAAAGGCAAGTACTTTGATATACACAATGCATATCAAAATATTGAATATACTATTAGAGAATACACAAGTTCATGCAAATGTTAATATTAATAACAAAACACATTTCTTATTTCAATTTTAAGTATGTAGGTACCTACTAAATTGTTGATAACTTAATCTAACAATTTACCTAAATAAAAATATACTTTAACTTGTTAACTATGATGGTTGTAATACAATGGTCTATGAGAATTAGCAGTAGGAGTGGGTTCATAAAATGGTGTAGATGCTACAACAGGAGGATGACCAGTGGGAGGAGGGCCAACGAATGGTGGGTATAATACTGCAAACGGTGCTGATGTTTCAGATGAAAGTGGACAAGGAGGTGCAGTTGTAATGAGTGGTGGTGGTACTGTAAAATTTGTACAAAATGGTACATGTGTTCCTTTATAGGGATTTGCAGTAGATGCAGCAGAATATGTGCGAGGAAGTATTTTGGGTAATGGTTGACCATAAGATGGAGCTGCTATGTATGGATTTGCATGTGGTGCTAAGTATGTTTCTGCATGTTGATTTGGAGAAAAAGTATTAGGATAAAGATATGAAGGGGTTAGGACTTCAGATGGTGATGGAGGAGGAGGAGGTAGTGGTGGAGGTGGTGGTGGACTAAGACGTAGAATTCTTATGTCTAATGGCTCTCCTGTTCCCACATGTAGACTTAATTTAAATCCAGTTGAAGAATGACACGGAGAAGCTTCATCAACTGGACTCGAAATTTGTTTAACTTTAGCTGTTTCTACCTTTCCGTCCTGTTGACCAATGAATTTGTCTGAAGAAGAACATGGTACCTCTATAAGTGGTGTTGGTGTTAGAGGTGGGCTGTCACATGTTGGCTCAGAGAGTGGCTGAGAATAAAGGTCAAGCACAGGTAGTGGTGGAGGTGGTGGTGGACTAAGACGTAGAATTCTTATGTCTAATGGCTCTCCTGTTTCCACATGTAGACTTAATTTAAATCCAGTTGAAGAATGACATGGAGAAGCTTCATCAACTGGACTCGAAATTTGTTTAACTTTAGCTGTTTCCAACTTTCCGTCCTGTTGAACATTGAATTTGTCTGAAGAAGAACATGGTTCCTCTATAAGTGGTGTTGGTGTTAGAGGTGGACTGTCGCATGTTGGCTCAGAGAGTGGCTGAGAATAAAGGTCAAGCACCTAAAAACACATTTGTTAGTTGTGAATCTACGTTAAACATTTACTACATAATACACGTCAATTCATTCTATGGTACTATATTCTAATTCTATAGGCTTCCTAAATGTATAAGAACGTTCGACTGAGAGACAATACCATAAACAATGTCACAGTAATCCAATTATGATAACATAAGAGCTTCTACCAACCGCCATTTTATAGATGGTAACCAAGCCAGTGAAGACGTCATTAGAAAATTTTAAACGACAACCAATGATTAAGCCCAGCACTTTAGTGTATTCCGATAGATTCATACCATGTCCACACATTACCACACAATTATTACCACATCTTGTTTAATTTTATGAGTTTGTTCTGATGTTCTCAGAATGATAATGAAAGACTAAACAGTAGTGGACCCAAAATTACTGCTTAGGTGTAGAAAAACTTGAATGGCAATTGAAAGCAGCTAGAACCGCTTGCATTCATTGATTCAGATCATTCTTATGACATCCGCAGAACGACGATTTGTTGAATGGTATCGAATATTATTATTAAAATACGTATGGAATGACAGTAGAGAGGATGTATTACATATAAGTTGAACCAACGAATCTTTCCAAAGTTCAGGAAATACCTCATGTTCCAAAGTATCATTTATAATATGGGTGATGGATAACATGTAGTATCATTTGCATAGAAACCTACCACATTAGGCTTAATGGACGTAGAAAGAACTAATTTGGAAACTTGATTAAATGTTGACAGGAGTATTGGTTAACAGTAGTTTGGTCAGCTCCTAATTCAAAATAAGGATTATGAAAATAATGTTATCGGGATTAGATAAATAGAGAAGTAGATCAATATGTTTCCTTTCATAATGTACAACAATCTTATGTTATAAAGTGACCAGAACCATTTGAACTATTAGAATGATAGGCCCTGTTTAGCAATCGGTTTCTCTCCAGTGAATGTAAAAGATAGCTAAATTGCGTAATTGCTTTTAATCTGATAGAGATTATTTATTTAAAATTAACTTTTAAAGTACATACAGTAAAAGATTAACTCAAGTGGGACTTGAACCCACGACCTCTACTTTGCTAGAGTAGGGCACTTCCAACTGAGGTATTGAGGAGGCAAATCACACTCCATATAAACTTAAACTATATGTACCTACTTCCCTAGTTATGATGTATTGTATTTTTTTATGCACATTCAAGGATCACAGTCAACTTTTGTGTATGCCATGTAAGCTCGTAATTCGCTAATGTTTTTCACATAACAACACGTGACTGATTGTTAATTTTTATTTGCTATAAGCAATAATAATAGATAACTGTAGAAATTGTTATTTTTAGTGCACGAACACCAGTTCAACATAATAATCAGTAACTGTATTTATTTAAAATTAACTTTTAAAATACATATAGTAAAACAATACCTCGAGTGGGACTTAAACCCATAACCTCTACTTGGCTAGAGTAGGGCTCTTCCTTAAATAACACTCAATTTTAATTTAAACTGTATGTACTTCCCTAGTTACGACGTATTATAATTTTTTATACACATTGAAAAATCACAGTCATTCTTTATAAAGATTAAGTTTAAGTTTAAATCGAGTGTAACATGTCTCCTCAATATCTCAGTTGGAAGAGAGCCCTGCTCTACTAAAGTAAAGGTCATGGGTTCAAGTCCCACTTGAGTTAATCTTTTACTGTATGTACTTTTAAAGTTAATTTTAAATAAATACAGTTATTGGTTATTGTTTAACTGCTGCTCGTTCACTAAAAACACTATAACACTATTATAGCTATAGCACAAAATAATTCAGTCTTCATTGAGTACTTAACATATGGACACTGGTTATCAGACAGATGCCTGTAAAAAAAAATTAATAGCTCCAGCGCATACGTTACACAAAAGAATTATAGATGGTGCGTGACGATAGTTCAAGAGCTTTACCTACGTAGAATATGCTACTAAAGAAAACTTACGAAACATCTACAATTGCTAAAAGTTTTACCAACGGAATACCTACAAATACCGCTCGTGTACAGAATTATACAGGACCTGTAATGGAAGAGAAACCATAAGTTAAGTGGACAATGAAAAACAACTTACAGTGAAACAACTATATATTAAATATTATTTTTGGGGTTTTTAATGGTGTATTTAATTACAATCTAAACGTTTGATAACACTTACAGTTATCTTCCTCAGTAGTAATGTTTATTAAAAATTGTTAAAGATGTAAACAATTTTGTCAAAGTTGAAAAATTAAAACATGTTTAATTTTATCAATATTTTTAATTTTGTTAAAGTTGAAAAATTAAAACATGTTTTAATTTTTCAACTTTGACAAAATTGTTTACATCTTTAACAATTTTTAATAAACATTACTACTGACGAAGATAACTGTAAGTGTTATCGAAACGTTTAGATTGTATAATTTAAAGTTCACCATTAAAAAACCCCAAAAAAGATAAGTATTTTATTATGAGTGTTAATGGTGAAAGTTTACATTAATATATTATATCATTACAGTTCAACATTGTAAAGGTTAATTCTATTTGGAAATTAGATTTTGGTTAGGCTTGATAACTCCCTTGAATATCCAATGGCTATATTTCAACTTAACACTTCATGCTGTGTAGCCCAAGTGTTCAATTCAATTTCTGAATCAACTAAATCAGGAGGTACTCAGTTTTTCAAACGTTTGGTCTTTGATGATGTTTGGTAGCCAATATTCTAATGTATGATAAGATGTGAGATTGAACAGATATAACGATATTAATAAAAAATAGAATCAATTACTTAAATATCGGTATATATATATATATATATATATATATATATATATATATATATATATATATATATATATATATATATATTTTATTGTCTACTTAACCAAACATTTACTAACTCAGGTTGATATATAGATATGAAACATTTGCCTGTAATAACCTATAATGCAACACAAAATTAGAATCTCACCATGAAAACCTTGTGTTAGAACCTGAATCATATAGAAAATCCATTTTGAATATTCATACGTTACAAGTAAGAGTTACCTACTAAAGAAATGGATGTGTTAGTAGTAAAAAAATGTATACTGATTAAGGGTTATCCAATTTTAAGGTAGGTACAGATGCATATTTGTACTACAAATATATCACCTATTGTTCATTCTGTAATGAAGGGATATGTCTAGTTTTGTGTGGAGAAGTATTGGTTGATTTTACATATTAAAAGCATTCATTAAAAGTAAAAATACCTATCATGACTAATATCTTCTAATAAATATATGGTTAAATCTTCAACAAAGAAATTCCACCTTCTTAAATGATTTTTGGACAACCAACATAATCTACAACCTTAAATTTAGTCATTTTTCCAGCAAGGTATAAAAGAAGTGTTATAATCTCAAGTTCCCATTGTAATGAAAGTGTTACCAAATCTAACCAAAACCTAATTTCCAGATACAATTAACTTCACAATATTGAACTTTATTGCTACAATATATGTTACCCAACGAATAATAAACATAGCACAACATCCACAGTAAGTTGTTTTTCTTTGCTCACTTAACCAAACATTTATTAACTCACATTGATCTAGAGATATGAAACATTTGCCTGTAATAACCTATTATTCAAGCAAAATTAAAATTTCACCATGTAAATCTCGTGTTAGAACCTGAATCATATAGAAAACTCATTTGAATATTAATAAGTTACAGCTACTGAAGAAATGTGTTAGTAGTAAACAAATTTTAAGGTAACATATGTATATTTGTACTAGAACATATTTATATCACCTATTGTTCATTTTGTAATTTAGATTATTTGAAGTGAACATTTTTCATTGTATACAGATATTAGTTGATTTCACATATTAAGTGCATTAAAAGTAAAAGTACCTCATGACTAATATCTTCTAATACATCTATGGTCAGATCTTCAACAAACAAGTCCCACCATCTTAATTGATTTTTTGTACGACCAACCCAATCTATAACCTTAAACTTAATAATCTTTCCAGCAAGATATAGAACAGCAATTGCTATAATCTCAGGCTCCCATTGTAAAGAGAGTGTTGAACATAAACTATCGTTAACAAATGTCCATGCCATTTGAACCATCCTTTCTAATTCTGATTCATCACCTATTAAGCATTTAGCGTAACTTACTAAATATTGATAAGGATGCTCGACTTCTAAGTCAAATTTAATTGCTTTTAATAAAAGTCCTTCTAATATCATTATCTAAAAAACAGATATTATTTATTGAAGGATACAACTAATTAAACATAAAAAATACCTTCTCTATTGGATTTATACCAAAGGTGGTAAATTGAATATCAGTCAATAAGTTATGTGCTATACCTATAATATCTCTGCATTTTTTTGGAGTTTCTTCTGACTTTCCAGCGAGTAGTAAACATGCACAAGCAGTTACAAAACGAGGAAATCGTTTAAATGAATGACTCATATAAAACTTATGGAAGTATACAACTGCAGTAGCTTTTGTATTATATCCTAAGTTAATTTTAACAGTAATATCTCTAATAAATAAAGCACCTAAAAGTTTTAACTGTTAATTATAGATAAGTGTGATTTAGTATATAGACTTACCTTCTTTTCGATACCGTGTTTCTGTTTCATAGTCAATATTATCTATGGCAGAAGGGGTATTTTTTAACTCCCCTTTATTATAATAATATTGTGGCATTTTGGTGTACCTACACATGAAAAAATATTGTATCTAAACTAGGTTATTCATTGACTCTTGGACAGACGTGGAATTTATGTAGGTTCTTCACTCACACAAAACCTAGCAATTGTAGGAAAAGCGCGCCAAGGTAAAGTGATCTAACCTGATAACAGTAGGGATATTCTGCAAATTTTTGAAAAATTCAAGTGGAAAAATTTGTTGAAACAGAATTTAATGAAAAAGTCAGCTTTCGAAAATTTCATTAATCTGGATTGGTAGTATAATTCTGATAGACCATTAAACAGTAATGGTGGGCCATCAAAAATTGGTGAAGAAATTGGAGTTAAAAGTTCTCTGTTTAGCGAATACGCGAACCATTTTAGGATACTGTATGGACGTTGACCACACGCCCAGAAAAAAAAAGGTGTGTGCGATGCAGCAAACAACTTAAGAAAAAAACTGAAACTAAACTACAAACGGTTAATATTCACAGTAAATTGCAAAATGCTCATCTCTATAATCGAGCTCAAACGGTACTTACCTATTACTAAAACCGATATATAGGTATAAATGAAATATAACGGTATGTAGTAATATATTTACGACATTTATAGGAATATTAGCAAAGTTGGAAATTACTTTAGTAACAAACGAGAGTAGTATACATATACAAAACCATCTTTTCCCAAAAGGGAAGAGAACATTTTCTTTGCCATACCAACGCCTTAATCCCACGATAAAAATGATAGAAATTGTCGTATCTTCGAAATAAAATATTTTTCATTTCGTAAATGCCAAAATTTTACCAAACCCAGAATAAATTTGAGAGCAAGGGAAAACAGTACAAAAATTACAATTTAAAATTATTTAAGTATAAAATTTGAGTATGACAAACAACTCTATTGCCATCTATGTGTACTGGCGTAAACCATAACACAACCTTAAACCAGCAATTCGTTGCAACGGTGCTTCCTCCAATCCGATCTAAATAATCCAAAGTGGATGGCGCCAAGTTCAAATGGTTAAATTTTCAATCGTTGCTCATCTTCATTGATCAAAATGCTTTTCTTGCGATGAACGTATCCTCAAAAAATGAAAACGATTTTTTAAATTGAAAAAAACAATGTTTTGGGGTTAACTGTTATTGCTTCAAGACATTTGAAAAATTTGGCACATTAAAAAAACAGGATTTTATAGAGTATTCCATGCATATATGTTAAGAATCAACCATAATTGAGATGTAACGTAGGCTTACCGCACCAAGACATAGTAAGCCCACATGCCATTTGGGTCAAATAATGATGCTTTAGTCTGACAAACCATAGTTGCGCTCATCGTTACAATTAATTAATTAGTTTGTGTTGTTTATAAGTATTCTATATTTTGTTAATTTGATTAATAAACTGACAAATTGTTCATAACATCGTTTTTATAAATTGCAAATAATACACTATGAATGTTACTCAAAACTCAAATTATTCAAGTTATGTGGAATTGTCAATGTGTGCGGGGTATTCAGTTAAAACTCATCTTAATTAGGTATGTTATGACTGACAAAAAATGCAATAATATAAAAGACGTATTTCTTAGTTCAATTGGTAATTGACCAACTGACAAGTTGTTAATAGGTCCATTTCTGAAACTGTTTGTAATAAATTGACTTGGATATGCTTGTTATTGAAAATCGATCTCTAAGTTAGTACAACATACCATTGTGCAATTTTTGTAAACATTAATTTTTGATCATAAATTAGCTGTATTGCTAGAACATAAATAGCCGTATGTAAATTATAAATCCAAAATTGTACAGCATATCTTTAAATAACCTCCACTAGGCAACAAGGCCTGCAAACCTTTCATGTGATATCACATTGCTGTGCTACTTGACATTATACCAATGGTGAAAAAATTGAGGGTTCTAGAACATGATGCATTAAGCACGGACCTATCCCCCTGAGATTCCCACATTATTGGACTACTAACAAAAAAACTGTTTGAATAGGATGCAGAAATATCTACATGCTGCTATGCCAAAATTCTTCAATAATAACTACGAGGCTAAAATTCGTAAAAAAATGTAAAAAATGCACACATTATGTTGCGTAAAATTGTTTACTGCTTTTCAAAATGTTCTCCCTTAAGATCTACATACTTTTGTATTCAGTAAAAGCAATATTTAAAACATTTTTGCCACTCTGAGCGAGGTACCTCCAAAGCAAGACCTTTAAAAGCTTCAACAATCTCTTCAAGTGATGAAAAACACTTGCCACGCATTTTATTTTTGATGTTTTTGAACAAAAAAAGGTTATTGGTAGACAGATCAGGCGAATATGGGGAACGAGACATTAATTTGATATTTTGACTAATCAACAGTTCTGTAGTTTTTCGTACTATTTGCGCACTTGCATTGTCATAATGCAGAATTATTCGCTTATTTATATTGTTTTTTCTAATCTCACCGATCACCTGGGAGACAATTGAAGTATACCAATCAGCAGTAACCGTTCTTCGATGCTCCAGTGCAACAGTTGCAACTTGACCGGTTTTTCCAAAAAAACAAGCAATAATTTTCTTTCAAACTCTTCGCGAGCGCACCATTTTTGTTAATATAGGTTCATTTTAGAACACCCATACAGATGATTACTGTTTAATTTCAGGCTCATATGAATATACCCATGTTTCGTCACCTGTTACAATGTAATATACAGAATTTAAACGACCGTGGTCAAATTTTTTAAGCATTTCCTTGCATCACTTGACACGTACTTTTTTTGAGCTTCTGTCAGATTGTAAGGAATCCAACGACTGCAAAGCTTCCTGACATTTACATGCTGTTTCAAATTGGAATGTATTTGTTTTGGTGCAATCCCTAAGGATCCCTGTATGTTGCATGTCGATCTAATATCATTTCACGCACAGCATCAATATTCTTTGCGACAAAAGTGCATGGTAGACCTTCGCGAAAATCGTCATTAAAAGTAGATCTTCTACATTTGAATTCTGCAAACCATTTGTAGATCATGGTTTTGGACGGCGCTTCATCACCAAACAATAACTTTAGTTTTTCCACACATTGCTATGACATTAAACCGTATCGAAAGTCAAAAAATCATCACTCGAAAATCACGATTGGAAATATTCATTTTTTCACAAACTTACTACTTTTAAAATTCTACTGAAATGAAACTGCTCCGTTTACAATCCAATTGTAAGTTGTACTAATGTTATAAAATGTCAAATTTTACGATTATGACGATCGCAGAGCGTTAGCATTGCAAACAACTTTGGCAGTGATCCTCGTATATGAAGGTTAGTATAGTGAAACAGTGTGATTGATTACTTAAATGTTTAAGGCAGTTTTATTTAATTACAGAATTCGATACATTTTTTTGGGGGACTAAGATAGTTATTAATTGAACATGCCTTGTGTCAAATACTAATTGTACTATTATACACATCATTAGGTATCATGATTACGTGCTAGTTCCTTTTTAGAAAGGAATAATGTATCTTTACATTCCTATTGTTATATATTAATCTTCTAGGTTTTTTTAAATGTAAAAATATGCAAACTTGTAAAAACATTGGCATTAATCTCATCTACACAATACAATGTAGTCATTTTCGGAAATTAAACCAGGTCATTGAAAAAGTGTGATAAATACAATTGTTTCAATAATTGTTGCTATGGCTAGTTAGTGATCTGGTTAACCTAGTTTAATCCTCGGAAATGTCTTATGTGCTACTGGTTTATTCATCAAATTACAAAGTATCCTTCACTACGCTATTTCAAAACTACTAATAATACATGCTTTTAGATTTTTGATAAAACTGGTACATTTTATAAACTATTAATGTTTTAAAACTGAATAAAATAATTGCTTCAAAGTTTTGTCTTTATTTTCACAATTAAAATTAATTATACAAAAACTGGATGCACTATTTTGAATTTTGAACTTCCAAAAGCACTTTTACATTGTCCACTTCCGTTTCTCAAACTTGTGACTTTGATTTTCTCTTTTTTCTTGTGGATTGCAATCTATAAATTCATTGAGATCAATCTTGTACAATCAAAGACATATTTCATACATACTTCAAGTATCAATTCTTTTATTTGCATAAAGCATTTGCTTTTATTTCAACAACACTTGAACTTTGTATACATTTAATTAATTTTACTGCAGACTCCAATTGAATGTTTCAATTTGTTTTCCTTAAACTATCAAAATGTATTTACCATTCCTTCATTTTGTTTACCAAGATTTTCACATTGTAACTTCCATTTCTATCTAAGAGCATATTTGTATTAACAAAGCATTCTTGTCGATAGCAAGCAGCTTATGTCGAACATCTTTCTACATATTTTTTCTTGTATAATAGTTCTATATTCTGTGGAATAAGAATTATTTTGAGGCAAGCTATCAAGACAATCTAATCTAATTTTTTAAACTTATCAACATTAGGTTCCTATTCCAACATACCTAAAGTTTTATATCCCTGAAGTTTGAAGAAATAAACAAATCTAAAGTAGTTATAATACCCTAAGTAAGACAGATTTTGATTTTCCTTATTTTAGAGATTAAGCTTGTTTCAGCATGATTTTGAAGCAAGCTATGAAGACAATCTAATCTAATTTTTTAAACTTATCAACATCAGGTTCTTATTCCAACATATATAAATTTTATACCCTGGTAATTCGATAAAATAAACAAATCTAAAGTAGTTATAATACCCTAGGCAAGACAGACTTTGATTTTCCTTATTTTGGAGGTTAAGCTTGTTTCTCCATGTTCTGTCGAGTTGCCAGGTGCATAACAGTTTTTTGCTATTGCAAATAGCGATTTTGATTTTCATGAAGTAAAACATTGATCTGTATCATCAGGCATGATTAGCTTTAATTATTGCCCGCAATACTTTTCATACTATGAATTAATTAATGACGCTTTTCAAAATGGCATTATTTTGACTATGCAATCATCCACCACTAACAACATTACCAAAAAAAAGTCATACAGGGAATGTTCTTAGACATACTATCTTGTTCATTATGTAAAATCACACAATTATTTGTGATTAGTGAAATTTCATTGACCCATATGTGAACACACTACAATACTTGAATGCCCAAACATGTCAAAACTTTGTGATGTTATGGAATTCTTTCTTTATTATTATGGCACAATTTATCGAAATTCATGATCAACACTTCCTTGAACTTAATCAAAAATATTTATGGTTGGTATTTGTGCAATGACTTAACTTAATATATAATATACAGTAGTGATTCAGGCAGTTATGCCATATTTCATCTAAGCCTATCACCCAACAACTTTATCAACTATCAGATATTCACACACACTCTAGAAAGTAGTAAACTGGAAAGATTCAAACAATTGAACTGTGCGATGGCTTAATATATAATATACAGCAGTGATTCAGGCAATTATGCAATATTTCATGTAAGCCTATTACCTAATCACTTTATCAACTATCATATTTTCAGACACACCTTAGAGAGTAGCAAACTGGAAAGGTTCTAATTGATCTTCAGGTGGTAGGAGTGCTCAGCTTTTGCCAAAACAAAAATTATACCTTGAAATAATTGTGGTAGCGATTCATTGTTTTACATGTTCAAGTAATATTTATTCTGATTAGGTATATAGCGTGACTATATGTTTATTAAACTATGATCATCAATTGAGGATGGTCAAGTAGCATCAATTTTAGTTGATCCTTGAACGTTTTTGTTCTTGCAAACAGATTCGTTTTTTTCCCAATGTGGTTGCAAAAATAGTAAACCATGTTGTCTTTCATGCTATGATGTTTAACTCACACATACTTAGTGTTTATTTCTTCACTTTCATTCCAATTAGCAAATTCTAAAAGTCTATTGCCATTTAACAATTTAATTATATAAAAAACTAACTCTAAACCTTCGTAGGTTTTGAAAAAGGTGAATACTTTATGTGAAAGAGATCAGCTGTGATGTTAAGTATTCTGCAATATGCTGGCTGCATTCCACCAATAGAATGCGACCGGAAATTAACTTAGTTTAGTGACTAAGTTATTCCTGTATAGGTGCGTTTGGTTAAATGATTACGAAGTGGAGCAAAATCTTTTCTGATGTATCAGATCCATTTGTAAATAAACAAACGCTTTGGAGAATTATTTTCAAAACATCCGCAGTTGTATTATTCTTCACCGCCAGTGGGGGGAGTCTGTGCACAAATAAAGGTTATGTTATTTTAAAACGAGTACAGGGCAGTCCGAACTTCGGTATCGAACGTAAGCCCCTTCCTAGCGTTAGAGCATTTGCGATTTTTATTGCACTCTAGAGCAACTTTCAAAAAAGAACTTGACGTTTTACGCTTTCGCGCCGGCACCGTAGTCTTCGCCGTTTCTACGTTAGGATTGTCACTGCTCCGCATACAGTCGACACAAAGAAGCGGATCTCGTCCAGGAAAGAAGCACTACAACCAGCCAGCAGGGGCCAAACCATCAAGAAGGACACTGGGAGAGTCACAGGAGCAGCAGCAAGAAACCTCACCGGTTAAGAGGTAATAATTAATAAAGAATTTTAAAATAAATTTTTGTTTTTTATTTTTTATTTATTAATACTAACAAAGCCCTCTATCCAATCGGATTCTCAACATTCAAGCCTTAATCCAGCGGGGTGTGAGACTGTACCTCGGTGAGAGTCCGCTCGTTCCATAACACGACCATTTCTGACCCCCCTTTTTTCAAACACCCGTACTAACCTGCCCTGGTAAAACATGGCAAACCGGGCCTCCGGGCTACGGTCTCCCTTGCTCCTTCCCCGTCGCCTAGTTCCCGCCACCTAGGTCCACTACACTACCTTCTTCCCTATCCTTTGCGACAGCCCCCGGATCCCCTTCTACGCTAGTGAGGGCATCTTCTATGTCCTCTATTGCCTCTTCCTGCATCCCACCCGCAGTCAAACCCGCTCATCCCGCCTTTAAAGTATTCAACCCCTCTACTTCCTGTTCTGCTTCCGATTCAAAGCCTAACCCTTCCGCTAGACTCTCTCCTAACCCTTCCGCTACCTATACTTCCACTTCCCGTTATTGCATTTGCAATATCCCGGGAAGATTCAACTCCCAAAAATCCTTTTTTCAAGCCCTCGTCCCTCTCCGTCTCCGCTGGTTGAACATTAAGCTCAACCACAACCGGACCTGCTTGTTGGAAACGGGCCAGGCCCTGCCAGTTACGATGCAGCGAACTATGCAGCATCACTTCGGTGAGCCTGAATTGACGCTGTCGCAGCTATCAGGTCCTCGAACGCCCGTTTCCTCGACAAACCCCAACCTTAAACCCCTGTCCTTTTCATCCGTGCCGTGGACAAGGACATCCTTCCCGAAGGGATTCTTACCTCCATTGACCTGCCTAAGATAACAACGGCTAATTACCCCTTCACAATCCACCCTCAACCACCTACTTTCCAACGGTGTCCATCTTTTCGGTAGACACTACCCTTGCGAACAATCCCGTATCCCTAACCCTAGTCTCAAATACTGCTCTACTTGCATGCAGGTGGAGCATATTTCCGAGGAATGTCGTACATGCACCCTCCGTTACCCGACCTGTGGTGAAAGCCACAAAGGCTCGTCCTGTACCCGCGTGAATACACCAAAGTGTAACAACTGCGGTTGACCTTACGCTACCTACTCCTTTTCCTGCGCGATTCGTCGTGCGATTCCCACCACCGCGGCAGCGACTGCTGTACCCAAATTGCTCCCTCCTTCCACGTCTGACAACGAAGATGACAAACCCAAACCCCCTATTTCTATTCCCGATTTCATCGCCTTCCTTACCCTCGCCCTAATGCAACTGTTCCCTGAGCGTAGGGCCGACATAGCGAAAGCTGTCGACATTACGTCCAGGGAGTATTTGAAACGCCGTACCAGTGTCAACTTTGTTGGCAATGGTATAGCTGTCGCTACCCACAACATCCGATCCTAATCCTACACCCTAATCCCTCACTCTAATCCCTCTCTCTCACCCTCAGTACAATGGATCTCATAATAGATACAATTAATGCGAGGGGTATCCGTTGGAAGCGCCCCCTCATTAAGAATTTATTAGCCACAAATCAAATACAAGTCCTTGCAATCACAAGAGCAAAACTAACCACCCGTTGTACCCTTGACTTTGCCTCCTATAATTCGTTCCTTCAATTTAGCGCCCACAGTAGCATAATAAAAAAATCATTTCCTGCCACCCCTTATCATCTTCCGTCGCACCTGCAGCATCTCGAATGTGTTGCTGCAACGGTGAACTTCCCCCTTCCCGCACCTTTTTTTGTTATTACAATCCTCCAGAAGAAGCTATTTCCAATTACTTCCTACGCCACATCTCCGCCCTATCCAATGCTATCCTTCTAGGATATCTTAATGCCCGACATGTCCAATTCGGAGATTCCACAACCAATAGAAACGGTACCAGGCAAGCTCACAGTATTCTTACCCTACCATTGTTCCGGATAAGGAACACCAATCCTACCTTTATTAGTCATCTATAATCGATCACATATGCACTGAGTCATTAATTCAGCGTATATCCTCCGATTACCACTTAGGTGAAACCGTTACATCGGACCACCTCCTCATCCGTCCCTCCCCCACCTCATACCCACATTATCCGTAGAGATTTTCAAAACGTCGATTGTAATGTATTTGGCGAATACATCTCCAATAATCTTCAAGCGAACGATACCCACACTTCCAACAATGTCGAGAGAGCAGTCACCGACTTAACTTCCCTTATCGCGGAAGCGGTCGAACCCTCAACTCCCCAAAAATCAATCAATTGACCTCTCCCACAATACACCGCGTAAACTTGATCAAAGGGAAGAGATGAGTATATTGCGAACTCCTCAGATCAAGGGACTCCGCTCTCAAGACCGAATATAACCGATTAAACGCCCTAAATCGGCGTGAAACTAACACTTACACAAAGAAAATGGGTCCAGGCTACCTCCAATCTCAACTATAGAGATAGCAAGAAGTTCTGGCACACCTTCAATGTACTCACTAAAAGGAAAACCAAACCCAAGTCCCACCTAACCGATCCTCAGGGTAACTTAATTTCCAGCGATCAAGACAAGGCCGAAATTTTTCGCCACCACCTATAATCCGTCTAGAGCAAGACCTTGACCATTTCAAAAACTCCGAATTACCCGAGAAAATCCTGGATGATAATGACCCGTTTTTCAGCCCAATTACTCCCACTCAAACCCTCAACTATTTCCAAAAAGGCAAAATATCCGCTCCCGGGCAAGACGTACAAACAGACTTATACTGATACACCTACCACCCCCAACGATCAGACGCCTAACGTCCATATATAACAAATGACTCTCCTTTTCATACTTCCCGACGGTGTGGAAATCGGCCTCGACCGTCATGATTCCCAAAAACTTCTCCGACTTGAGAGAACTCTCATCCTACAGACTCATCTATCTCCTCAGCTGCCTAGGGAAATGCTTAGAGCAGATCCTAGCGCGAAGGCTGGGAGATCACATAGAATCCAATAAACTTTTACCCGACATCCAGTTCGGCTTTCGACCTAATAAAACCTGTCAGCACCCATTGCTAAAACTCCTCACCGAAAGGTCATTTAACCACCGCTACTGCAACCTCGCCGTGTTCTTAGACATAAAGAAGGCCTTTGACAGAGTCTTGCATGCGTGTCTAGTTCACAAAATCCAAGCATTAGGTATCCCCCGAGCTCACGAAGCTCCTACTGTCGTATCTAACAGGTACGACGGTACGAGTCCGAGTGGGTTCATCCCTTTCACAGAGTTTCGCCCCGCAAACAGGCGTACCCCAGGGTTCTCCCTTAGCACCTATACTATACCCTATCTTCGCCAATGATATCCTCAGCGTAACAACGCCCGGAGTATCCCTGGCACAGTTTGCCGACGACACTGCCTTCTGGGCAGCTAATCGGTCAACCGAGAACGCCTCCAACAGTATGTCTAGTACCCTACGGAACTCCTCCAATTGGGCCAACCAATGGAGACTCTCCATAAACCCCACCAAAACTCCGGCCAATTCTATTCCGGCACCCTAACTATACCCGACACAAATTACTCTCCAAAAACGACGTAAACATTTTCCTGCAATGGGAACGATTACCGATACTTGGAATATGGAAGTAGCTTCGATATTCTGTGTTAATAATGAGGAAGAGATTGTGTTCCAACTTCCAGACAAGGAATTTTTAGCAAGCATTCACAATGGTAAGCATGCCAACTAAAAGGGTACACTAATAATCATTGTATAAGTGGAGAAGCATGTTGCATTTAATGAAATTTAAGATAGTTTACTTATTCCTAATTTTATCTTTCAGACCCTCTATGTTAATAAATGTTGTGCAACAGTTTGTCACATACCAAGTACAAACACTAGAGACTGTACACGAATCTCAAGAATGCGTACTGAAAAATGGGAAGAATGAGCCTGATATACCTAACGAAGACAGGAGAATGTGGACCAATGATAACACTAGTATTTTAATAGAGTTATATAAACAGTTTAACGAGGAATT
Source organism: Vesta saturnalis (assembly GCA_036346205.1). Classification (NCBI taxonomy): domain Eukaryota; kingdom Metazoa; phylum Arthropoda; class Insecta; order Coleoptera; family Lampyridae; genus Vesta; species Vesta saturnalis. The sequence goes on along the minus strand of JARFJB010002232.1, from coordinate 4,201,234 downwards.
TAATTCTGGAATTAAAAAATGTATCTGGATAAAAATTGTGATTACTATACCCCAAGTAGTAGGAATGACCATATAATGAGACAAAATGGAAGGGGCTACCAAAACAATACAGAAACATTAACAAGCACAATGACACATTCTGTAACCACAACAAGTATTGGAAATTTTACACGTCACTGAATATGACATTTTGTTTCATAAACCTGAAATAAATGCAGTGGCTACTTTCAATAGGTTCGGAGGATTAAAAGGTTGCAATCTACGTGTTATTTGATATATTATAAAATATTTTGTAGTTGCAACAGAATTCTCAGAGACAGACTCAGAGAACTACTCAAAGCAAAACTTCAAGAAACAACACGCCTTCACCATCTGCATCTAGGTGTAGCACCCCCACATCTAATACTAATAAAGCATTAAAAAGAAAACCAATCGAAAGTGTCTATGAGAGAAGACACAAAGAAAAACTGGTATGTCAGGACCGATTTTTAAATATATTTTATAGACTTGGAGATAAATGATGTAATGATTCGAAGCATTGCAACAGTTATGTTTGCGATAAAGAAAAGTAGAATGTAAACAAATGTGTATGTCCTACGTCATTTTTATTGTTAGTGATTTACTAATAAGAATTCATTTTACGTTGATTTTTTTAATCATATTCAATACATATTTATATTAAATATAGCTACAATAGTATAATACATTATTTTTATTAATCTAGGGCAAATTGTATAAAATGTTCTCAGTTTTTGCTTTGCATTATTATCTATACCTTCATTATCACCTAACTCATTTACATCATTCTACCATACTTCTCTAATTTCGTTATTAAGGTTGATGATATCGTAAGGTAGACCTTTTTCATACTCTGTCAAATGCCCATTATCTTTTATAGGTGTTAATAGCCAGGACAAACATGGATATGCCCAATCACCTATTAACTGCTATTTTTCATAAAATAACTTATTTGGGTTATCTAGCGCCTTTCTATACAATGAAGACCAACGGAGGACACATGCATCATACATAGAACCTGGTTCACCTACATGGATATTTATGAACATCCTATATGAATTCAGCACACCTTGTAAAATAATGCAGTAGAAACCATTCCGATTGCAATAATCTTGCTGGTGTACCTTGGGTCTATTTATTTAAATATGTGGCCATCTATAGCACCTGCTATATTTTGTATACCTTATTTGCATCGTATATGAATAGTCTTTTTGAGCAATTCTAGCATCAGGCTAATTGATGTAGTTTTGCTTATAGTTACTACAAATTCTGTTACTCTAGTAATAATTCTATGGGCACAACTTAAGGTTAAGTAGGTACATTAAATCTGTCAGAAAGTTTCCATGTTAGCCAATACCATATTGTAAGGAATACAGCTTTTTGTGCGGAAATATTAAGCCAACCTCCTGGTTGAGAAACAGTATGCACAATACATATCAATTACAATTTTTATGGTAGCTCGTTTCATTCTAAAGTGCATGTTTAAATCTACATTTGAATACTGCCATACAGTAGTTTCAACATAGTTAATGATTCTAAAAAAGTTTTTCTCTTCTCCATCTGAACTGGTGTAGTAAATTATGGAGTTTTCCATGGGTTTCAGTAACTCTACCTACAAAAATATAAATTAATTAGGTATAGCTTTGACCATAAACTAACTTACTAAGCATATCTTTTTGAGGTTAATATCCATTTTAACAGTTGTGATGGTGATAACATAAAGTGTCTGCTCAGATCAAATTCAGATACAATTGGATCATGAAATTGGATCATGATTATGTTCCAAACAAAATCCCAAAAGATAGCGTCTAAAGTTCAAACTGCAAAACAATTAATTCTAACACTAATTATTCAATCAGCTGTTTTTGTTGTATCTTAAAACTTTGTAAACAAGAATTACGTTTTACAGTAGGTATTAATGTTCACATTTTAATATACCAAATTTAAGCCTTTGATAGAATTCTTTTTTACTCAATTTTGTCCCTTTAACTACGTCAGTTCTGTCATAGAACCATGTGTAATTAATATAGTTGTAACTGCTTCACAAAATATGTTAAACATCAATAATAAGTTGGGAGTTAAAAAATCATTTTTTTTAATTACAGGTTAGAGAATATATCATATTAATAACACCTTATTTGGTATCTAGCACGTACCTAAGTAAGTACCTCAAAGATTAAAATTATGCGCCGTTGTGAAAGCATTGTATAGCTTAAATTTCAAAATTTTCCGCTCATTGCATTCGCCGACAATTACAAAGCTAGATTTTCATTCGGAAAAGGAAAGGAAAGGTCACGTATTTCAGTCCCTCACCAAGGGGGAGGGCGGGCTGCTCGAGCTGTCCGAGCTCCTTCAGCCACAATCATGGATTCCCAGAATACATACATACATTAATATGTATGGTGGGATTAAGGATGGGTGTGGTCAGGATAAGACCGGAAGGAACGGAGTTAGGGTTCTGAGAGGGGAAATACTACCCCAGCATTCGCCTAATCAGCCGCACATGGTGTGCATATACGCAGAAACCATGCCGCCACATGTGTATGAGGAAAGCCCCCTGAAAAAACCTCATACAAGGTAGACGGTAACGGGAATCGAACCCATTACCTCCCGAATGCTAGGCAGGTCGTGTCACCACTACGCTACCAGCTCGGTATTCATTCGGAGAATGCAACCTCTATATCGAATACCTACAAAGGAGAGAAATCCGTTCCATGACCTGCGCACGCGTGAGAATTTGGCAGAAATGTATTTTGTTTATCTAGTTTAGATTAGGTAAACTACTGTAACCTAAAAAAAAATTGCATCGGCTGGGAATCGAACCCGCACCGACCGTGTGGCAGACGACCAGTACCACTAGACAATAACTGCCCTACCATTTTGACATTGAAACCGTTATTTAAGCCATTTATGTATGTAATGCATTCATAGCGTGAGCAGGTCATAGAACGGATTCCTCTCCTTAGTCGATCATGTGTATCGCAGAATCTATCCACTCGTCATAAATTCAGGCATGTGAATGGAGGGAGATCCGCTACAAAACAACAAACTTTAAATGCTAACATAGACAATGTTAGAATATAAGTGGGGAAAAATTTACAATGCGCAGCTCTGCGGTGCGAATTATTTTAAGTGCGTCAGTATAATTAAAAATAAGGGCTGACGATCACTATATTACGTAATTTGGGGTTTATTGGTAGAAAAATAAGTGTGTGAAGTGAGAAGTTTAAGATTAAACATTTTTATGTTTAGCAGGATAAGCTGAGTCTTGCCTGTAAGATTTAAGATAATATTACATTTAGGGCTTCATGTTATAATAGCTGAATGCTGTATCTGTATTTTATCAGATCATGTTATTAGATCTGTTTTATGTTGTGGCGGTCTTCAATTTCAATATTATAGCCGGCGCAGTAAATACGCCATTCTCTTCATAGTGACGGCAACATATATAAAAGTAGCGTTTTCAGGTGCACCTGGATTTTTTAGCATGGACTAAAAAGTTTAAACCCACTAGAAATTCAAACGAGGGATATTCCACGAGGGAGTTTCTGACGCATCGGATTGGAACGTGTCAGGTTATGGTTAACGTAAATCGACTGTGAATGAGTACTTTTTTCTAGGCTAAAGTGTAATTAAATTAGTTAATTAAATTAGTAAAAAGCAATATAAACCTATTCTTTTCAGTTTTAATTGAAATTTTCACTCCTGTAAGCCAGTTCGGCGATTGCTGATTCTTTTTATACGTTTTAAAAACATATTTGCAATGTGGAAGCTATTAAGATTTTCTATGTAAAGTGGATGAAATATCTCATGATAATACTTTGTTCCTTTCTATGTCCTGGATTCTGAGCTTCTGTGCCCATGAATTTTAGGTTGGCAACACTACTTATAACTAAATATCTGCAAAAGTTGTGGTTTTAACTGCAGGTAAATATAACTAGTAAGATAGGGTACGAGTCTCTATTTTACCTTCTGTACTTGTTGTAGGCGCATAATCCATATTCATCATGTAAGAATAGACAGACTTTAGTCAAAGCTCACGCTATGGCCCAGGTGTATAAACAAAACATATAAATAGCGTAAAAGCTGTGGAGTGAATGATTCTCACTAAAACTCCAATGCCAGTATTTAATATATGCATATAATAAAACCACATAACCACGATCAAATTACACCCCAAAAACCGTACAAAATTATTTTTCGCCAGTATTCCACCCAGGTACTCGTAAGGATTTGACGCGATAAGCTAATCCCACTTTATTTATATCAAGAGGAAAGTGTCATTGAACTTTGTGAAGAAAAATATGTTAATTACGGAAACATGTATCCAGCAACCACATAATTAGTAGTATGTACAGTGGCATGCTTTCAAGCTACCATTTATTATTATAAGTACATACCTACATCTATGTACCTGAGCATCTCAATAATTTTTATTCAATCTGTTTGTTTTATACTCTTATTTCTTTAGAGATATGATTATTCATTACAGTTCATATTGCCTGTAAACAATTTTCATGGGCAAAGTGTTGTGAATTCCAACAATTTATTTCAAATAATTTAAATATTCTAATCTTCCTGTATGTTTCTCCTTTATTTAGAACTTTGAAAATAGTGCTACTTCATATGGACTGTGTTTCTTGTAAGTGCAGTAATCTGTTCATAAATTTACACAAAACTAGTACAAAAATGCATCCATCACAGTTTAACATTTTTGAACACAAAAACGTTTATTGCATACTTACTGAAAAAGCACAATTTTCAACAAGAATGGACCAAGTTGTAGTTTTGTGCATTAGAGGGTATAGTATAAATTTGCATTTTATGTCCATATCTAATTACATTTTGTACAACTTCAGTCTTGACTTAAAGATATTGAAATGGAACACAAATTATGATACATGCAATTTATTATTATGAATGTAATCAATTAGGCATATTATAGCTATAAACAAATGTTTACCCACTAGATAGAGGATAAAAAACCAATTGAATGAAAATTATTTTGTAGTTCCTTCTTAATTATAGTTTGCGAATTAAAAGAAATGTAACAATTCATTTTAATATTACTCCACTACATTCAACTAATTCTTATTTATAAATATACCAATATCAAATGTCATTTGATTGACTTTTAAAGCTATAGATAACGTTATTTTATAATATCAAAATCAACAAAGTAATAAATTGTTGAATGTGAATAGAAGAATTTCTTTTAATATATTAATTATAGACTCCTTCTTGTAGAAAATTTTTCTTATTGTTACCTCAATTTCATTAACTAGTGATCAGATGCAATAGTTTTACAACTATTCCATTACAAATTATGGAAACAATTACTTCCATGAGCCTGTTGCATTAACACAAATGTTTACTTAAAATCAATGCATTCGATTATAATATACACACAGTTAGAGGTGAAAATGATAAACCATTAGGAGAAAGCATTGTATAACTTGAAATTCATGTGAGATTCAAATGGAATAGTTTACTAAAATAACCAATGATAAGAAATATAAAAGTAAAATCAAAGGATTTATAGGAGTGAGTACTAATAACATTGGTAATTCAAAGTTGTCAAGTGGTCTGGATTCATATATGGGCATGGAAGAAATTGAGGAAAAAGGTAGAACTTATATGTAGGCAACAATGCCAATCACAGCAAATACACAATTTAAGAGAGGACACACAGCTACTATAGTTACTATGCAATAAGATAAAATATGTAAGCACATATGTCATATTTATATTCAGCGACAAACTGAAGATTTTGTAAAATACTTATCTTTGTTGGGTTTTTTAATGGTGTATGTTAAATTATACAATCTAAACGTATCGATAACACTTACAGTTATCTTCGTCAGTAGTAATATTATATATTAAAATTAAACAATTTTAATAGATAATATTACTACCGACGAACACGACTGTAAGTGTTATCGAAACGTTTAGATTAAAGTTTAACAATTTTAATGGATAATATTACTACTGATGAAGATAACTGCAAGTGTTATCGAAACGTTTAGATTGTATAATTTAACATACACCATTAAAAAACCCAAAAAAGATAAATATTTTATTATGTGTAACAATGGTGAAAGTTTACATTTTCATATTGAAGGTTTTGTATATTATAGCTATGTAACATCAAAACTTAACTCAGCTTTACAAAATGACCTTGTTAGTGCAGTTCTAGATTGATTAATACTAGGTACAGCATTATCCATTGCAATAAGGCAGGTAAAGATAACAAATGCATTACTAGAAATTGAACTAAATCGAGATTACAATTAGTTATATGTTGTTATTACAATATTGCAACTATGTTTAACATTACATTTACAAAATTAATGGCACAAATGTTTCAATACAAGTTTCATTATCAAGAGAAAACATATAAGTAGAATGCCAAATAGTTATGGTAACAAATTGTTAGTATAATATTAATGTAAATTGAACTTCTATATTTAAAATGTCCACTGACGGTAAATCTATAAGATACAGTTCATATGCCCTGTAAACAATTTTGATTGATAAAGCGTTGTAAAATCCAACAAGTTGTTTGAAATAATTTAAATATTCCATGAACGTTGTATGAACATTTAAAGGTGAAGAGGATAAAACATTAGGACAAATCATTGTATGCCTTAATGAAATTTATGTGAGATAGGTAGGTATTAAAATGGAATGGTTAACTAAAATAACTAATGGTAAGGAATATAAAATTAAGTTAGTATGTTAATCAAAGGATTTATAGGAGTAAGTATCAATAAAATTAATAAATTAAAATCATCCAGTTGTTTGGATTTATGTATGATCTTGGATGAAATTGAAAAAGGTAGAACACAATGAATTATATGTAGGTAGCAATGACAATCACAGCTCATTTACAATTAAGGAGAGAACACACAATTAGTGTTTGAGCTACAACTGCAATGTACATGGTGACGTTTATAGCTGCATGTGTACAGTAAGATAAAATATGTAAGCACATGCATCTTGTTTGCATTCAGCGACAAACAGGAGGTTTTGAATGTTGTAATAAGGAATATGAGTAGTACACAGGTACTATCCCCTCCACTTTTTTTACGTCACAAGCCCTGCCCACTGGGCCACCTTCCCTCCACTTTTTGTACTCACCCACGTGGTAGGCGTATATTTGGAGGGTGGGGTCGGTTTCTCTTCGGGGGCCTTTTTCAAGCCTTGGGCGGAGTTGAGCCCCTAATTAAGGTCCTTTTGGCAGTATTAAGAGTCTTTTTGGCTGCATACCCCTTTGCAGTTTAGGCAATTGCGCGTACATACAGTGTTGTGATTGGAGAAATTAAAACTAGGACACGCCCCACCTTTTAACCGATTAGTCGTGCGTGCACCCGCCTCTCTGGCTTCTGATTGGTCATTAGCCCACCACTCAGCCGCTGTGCTCTGATTGGAGGAGCTAAGTCTCTGCATTCTGATTGGTTATGGCGGGAAATTTGAATTTGTTTTCTAAGGGCCCTAATGCTAACTTGTAAGACACCTGTAGATCTTCAAAACTTGTTCTCGGGCCTTCGCCCCTGTCGCGGCCTGTTGGTTGAAAATAATATGGGTCCCTAACCTTATAAGACAAGTGTAAAAACTAGCTCTTAGGAATTGGCCCCTATCGTGGCCCCCTTGGTGGAATTGTATGTGGGTTCTAACCTAATCTTATAAGACAGGTGTAGGCCTTCGCGCCCGTCATAAAAAATTGTATTCTAGTAAGGGAGCCCTAATGCTAGCTTTAAGACAGGACTTGCGTTAGGGTCAGCGTCCTGGCTCCCTTTGAGTTAAAGTTGATTTTTTAGCTCCATTTAGTTGTGTATAGGCTAGCGAGTGTTTTCTGTAATAGAAGTTGATCATGCATACCTCTCTCTTTCGTTTATCCGTTTCTCTCTCTCTCTCTCTCTCACACACACACAAACAAATCAATTAATCAATCAATCTCAAACAAATCATGCTCGATCGAATCAATCAGATCAATCTCAATCAATCAATCAACCAGAATCAATAAATCATGTCTTACAGTTTGCGGAAACCAGCTTACAGTTCAACATTAACAGTTATAAAACATCATTAAATAGATTGAAAGTAATATATATATATATATATATATATATATATATATATATATATATATATATATATATATATATATATATATATATATATATATATACAGAATTAAATTAAATTAACATGGTTTAAAAATATCAAATTGATATAATGGAAATAAAAGACAAAAGGTTTCAATGGTTTATTATTATATGCGAATTAACAACTACAAGTTTAAAGTCCACCAATTTTATGATATCCTATAAGAGTAATAATACATTTAAAAACCTTTATTGGCTTTTTTTGTTAGCAATATCAAGTAAAACATATATTAAAAAATAATACGCATACCTTCAGATGTGTTTTTTCTTTCAACTGTTCTAATAATAATTGCGTTGGAGAACTAAACTACATATTGAAATATTTTATACAGCTCACTAAACGTTTTGTGTTTTTACTTATGGATAGTTGATATAAAACTGGCTATTAGTTTTCCGTTCATTAAGTAAGTAATTTTAGAATGTAGACCTAATTATCTCTATCACACTTACTGCTGCCCGTATTCACCTTTTACCAAACTGCTTTTTATGGAAAGCAGTTATGAATTGGAAAGTAACAATCACCGGTCAACATCGTGTTAATGTGTTTAAGACATTTAAAAATCTTTATCGAGATTTTTGTTAGCAATATCAAGTAATATATATATATATATATATATATATATATATATATATATATATGTATATATATATATATATATATATATATATATATTATATTATATATATATATATACATATTAAAATAGTACACATACCTTCAGATGTTCTAATAATAACCATATGTTGAACTGAAATATTTTTTATACAACGTATCCATACGTAGCCTCACTAAGCACGTTACTTATGAACGGTTGGATATAAACTGGCTATTGCTTTCCCATCATTAACTAATTTAACCCGATTACTACAACTCGTATTTAGCATTTATATTGTACTTATAAATTTACATTCAAAATAAAACAAGCGACGATAACATGCTTAAAAAAATGATTTTCACTTTGATCGTGTAAAATCAGTTTTTTAATATCTTCTGTCATAAAAATTGTATTCTAATAAAAGAACAAAGGCATGTAAGGATGATGGTGACAAGTGCTTTTCATAATAAAAAGATTTATTTTAATTTAACTTAATCTATTCACATGTATCAAGGTTATTGATATTTTTTATAGAAGCGGTTTGTCACGGAATTTTAAGCAAACGTGTACAAGGTTATTGATATTTTATAGAAGCGGTCGGCCTTGTAATTGTTTAAGTTAACATGTATCAAGGTTATTTGTTTTTGTATAAAGAAAATTTTTACTTTGATAAAGTCATCTTCAACTTACCCTAAAGTTAGCCATAGGTCAGACTTTGAAGTTGTCCTTGAGGTTAACCTTGTGAATTTTCAATAACTTAATTACCGCTGACACATTGTAATTATATAATACAGCTATTTCTAACCGTTCCTTAAAAAACATAAAAAATATAAACTGTATTAGATTTTTAAGTTGACGTATATTTATTTCTATTTAATTAAAATTATTTTATTTGAATAAAGTTTAAACGAATGTTTGACATAGTTTTTACTACGAACTCTTATACCGTATAATTATGTTTTTAAAAATTATTTCACTTCACTTTCCTTTAAATGTATTGTAATGTAATCTGGTCTTGGGAATTTTTATAAAACGGTTTTACCTTGGGAAACGTCACCTTCAACTGACCTTGAAGTTAGCATTGGAGTTTGGCCTTGAAGTTGGCCTTGTGAATTTTCAATGACTTAATTCGACCCTGGAAAGATTGCTATAAAAACGTGCATCTGAGTCTAGTTAATTTAGTTCTGTTTTGAAGAGCATATCATCATCATCGTTATGGAGTTTTTAAATGTTAACCAAATTTTGGGGTTGTTCAGTGCTGGTGTGTTAACCGACGAGGGGTTGAAAAGCGCCTACAATATTATTACTTATAAGATGTTGTGTGAAAATGGTATTAGAAATTTATAATAATTTTTGTGAGGCTGCACGGAGAGTTGGTGGAATGTAAGTTATGTATCTGTTTTATTTTTAAGCTGTTAATTATTATTATTTTTAAAGCCCCGCTCAAGTAAATATGGAGGAAGTGTTTGTTCATGGTGATGATGAGATGTTGGAAACTTCTGCAGTGGAGAATTTGATAACGGTATGTCTTTTAATTGTTCTATTATTTCGCTTACTGAATGAGTACATTATAGCAGCAAAGCCAATCGGGCACAGGCCTATCAATCTAGCAACAAGAGGCCGGACCATCCTCTACCCAAACGGGGTTCAATCATATTAATGTAATAGGGGAGTCAAACAGTAAATTTATTAAAAAATTTAATACCACGTGCAAATCGTTGCGATTTACCTTCAACGACGAAACATGCAAGGATAATCCCTTAACATGGCTACAGGTAAAAAATATTTCGTTTCCTAAATGTTATTTAACACATAGTTTTGCAGAATGCATTCGAGGAGTTGTATACATACATTGTCAAGGATGCGGCTCCATCAGACCGTGTTGGTATCACATTAAGGAACCCTAATTACACAGACAAACCAATTAGCGTGCCATTTAGAAGAGTGGACCAGTTGTCGGTGAGGGTGATAATGTCACTACTGGAAAAGGTAATGCAGAGCAATGCTAGCTTTTTTTCGAGTGACTTCCTAGTTTTAAACGTGGATAGAGTGTCGGTACCTGTTGGCTATGGACGCAAAAACTTAACGGGCTTAAAATTTGAAGACTTTTGTAAAGCTAAAAAACATGGTATTATTGTTGTACCGACAACATTCAACGAAAACAATTGTTTAGCTCGCGCACTAGTCCTAGCAATAGCATTGAGAAGCAACGATACAATGCGTCATAGTATGGAAATGGGTTGTCCTTTACTTCAAGCACGAGCTATGCAGCTTTGCCAAAACAGTGGGGTAGACCTTAGTCAGGGTGGTAGTTACGAGCACATTCAAGCATTTCAAAATCATTTAACTTCATATACCATTGTAGTTTATAATTCGCGAATAGGTGATTCGGTTTATTTTGACGGTCCCAGGGAACAGGGTAGAGTACTTTTAAATGTAATACTCGAAGATGAGCACTATAATGTCATTACCGGTCTCACTTCAGCATTTACCTGCAGTTATTACTGTGAACAGTGTAGAAAGGGTTATAATGTCAAAAAAGATCATGTGAAATGTACGTATCAGTGTCCTGGTTGTCATCAAAAGCAGTCATGTTCTATTGAAAATCCGAAGATTGTATGCAGTGATTGCAAGAGATTTTTTACGGGCAGGAATGTTTTAGAAACCACAAGAACACTGAGCTATAAGGAAAATTACGTAGATGTGTAAAGTGTCTTAAAACTACAGAGGTAAGGGGTAAACATAGATGTGGATACAGTCCCACGACGTGCATTTTTTATTAAGTTTATAGTGTCATATCATTATTAACCTTTTTTGATTTAAGATTCGTTTACAGGTAAAAGTCAGAAGCTGGGATTATAGTGAATTCCGGCCATACATGACGCGATTGATTTGTTTTCAAAATTTATCCGGTATTTGTATAAATCCTGATTAACGGCGACGTCATGTATTGTATTTTATATTACAACCAGGATTGCGATAAAATACCGGATGGTAGTCACACAGTAAATAAATGAGTGGTCGGTACTCTTCAATTTTGTAAATAGACATAATGTCAATAAATTCACACTTTAAATATTCTACACTTACTAGTTCTTATTAGTAATCAATATCTATGTGTTTAAGATGTGGTTCAAGTGAGAGTAGTATAACATTCTTATACCTTTGAAATTCGTACTATAATTCGCTCAATGTTTTATAATAATTTTGTTTATTGCTCTTAAAGAGTTTTTGTTACTTACTCCTTTCTTTGCTATTTAATCATAAGTAATAAAACACAGTTAGGTAATGTTAACGCCCTGGATTCGAATATGACCACAAAATGAGTTGAGACCGTAGGTTAAAGGACATTATATGACATGGTTGTTAATATAATATCCCCGTTCGAGGTTTGCATCTCGATCAGAAAAGGTTATCCTTAACAAAGACAAGTTTGTCATACACAAAAAGCGACATCATCGCGTTTACGATGAGCGACGCAGTGGTGAGCCGGCGCCACTACCAGCGATGGTTAGAGGAAAGTGGAAAACCGCTGTCGCCGCTGACCCAGCAGTACGCTATACCATCGCTGCTTCATCTGCCATTCCACCAAGAAAGCAGCGACGCACCACCGGCCACCACTGCACAGAAGAGGAGATGGCAAGGAAAGGCACGACCAGCACCGCTAAAAAACGTCACACCGCTAGCCGAGATTCATCTAGCCGCCCCGTTGAAGACCACCACCGCAGCCTCCACCGACACCGTTGAAGATGCCCACTCTGGATTCACCAGCCGCCACGAATTCGTGACGCAGAAGAAGAAGTCGAATAAAACGTCGATGAACCGTCCTATCACGCCAACACCGACCGCCAACGCTTACGGGACCCTTGAAGACACCACGGACCGCCCGGAAGCCATGGAAACCGCCGTTACCAGGGAGAGACGTGCAAGGACCAAGAACCAATTGACCATCTTTGCTATATGCCCGTTAACAATACTCGAGGTGACACCAATAATGGTAAACCATCTATGTTTATCTTTTATGATTTGAAGTGCATGCATGAGAAAGTGTGTAAGTTCACTGTACACAGTGAAGGCGCCCAAAAGGCTTCAATCACTATTAGGATTCGACTTCAAATCTTTGGTATTCCTTGCATCCTGATACCTGATGCATCCGATTAGAATATCATAGAGACTTACGTAATCTAAATTTCAGTCAGAGACGTCTATTAATTATTCCTATATATCTTATCACATACCTTGAAAAATTGTAGTCTTTCTCTTACATGAATAATGATATTCCGTTTCCTCGATAATCACTTAATTGTTTTAAAGTCAATATCAAAAAATATCGTTAACTTACATTAAACTAGCAGTATACATTTAAACTAAAATTTGTATTGTTATTAGTGAGCAATGCTTTAGTTATAGTTAGTCAATAAGTTAGGTTAAGTGTATTTAATTTGGTTTACATGGGGGAATAGACTTTTTAACACACTGAATGTAGTATGTCCTGAAAAAATAAATAATTAATATAATTAATCACGTTAATACAGCACAAGGAGAAGCTGGTCCTGGTTTAATTGTTCTAAGACACGGAGCCTGCATAAGTGAGTGCCTCCATTCGGCATATCTATGCTTACAGTACAATTCCAATATCTTATTTTGATGATAGAATCAAATAAATCATTGGAAAATAATCATTTATTGGTAAAATATTGTAACCTTAAGAAACAATTAACTTGAACAGAAACAGTAACTATGAGATAAATGAAGTACTTATATTAAAAGGCAAGTACTTTGATGTACACAGTGCATATCAAAATATTGAAAATACTATTAGAGATTACACAAGTTCATGCAAATGTTAATATTAATAACAAAACATATTTCTTATTTCAATTTTAAGTATGTAGGTACCTACTAAATTGTTGATAACTTAATCTAACAATTTACCTAAATAAAAATACACTTTAACTTGTTAACTATGATGGTCGTAATACAATGGTCCATGAGAATTAGCAGTAGGAGTGGGTTCATAAAATGGTGTAGATGCTACAACAGGAGGATGACCAGTGGGAGGAGGGCTAACGAATGGTGGGTATAATACTGCAAACGGTGCTGGTGTTTCAGATGAAAGTGGACAAGGAGGTGCAGTTGTAATGAGTGGTGGTGGTACTGTAAAATTTGTACAAAATGGCACATGTGTTCCTTTATAGGGATTTGCAGTAGAAGCAGCAGGATATGTGCGAGGAAGTATTTTGGGTAGTGGTTGACCAAAAGACGGAGCTGCTATGTATATGGATTTGTATGTGGTGCTAAGTATGTTTCTGCACGTTGATTTGGAGAAAAAGTATTAGGGTAAAGATATGAAGGGGTTAGGACTTCAGGTGGTGATGGAGGAGGATGAGGTAGTGGTGGAGGTGGTGGTGGACTAAGACGTAGAATTCTTATGTCTAATGGCTCTCCTGTAGAAGATGTATATAGTGGTAAGCAAGTTCCCACATGTAGACTTGATTTAAATCCAGTTGAAGAATGACATGGAGAAGCTTCATCAACTGGACTCGAAACTTGTTTAGCTTTAGCTGTTTCTACCTTTCCGTCCTGTTGACCATTGAATTTATCTGAAGAAGAACATGGTACCTCTATAAGTGGTGTTGGTGTTAGAGGTGGACTGTCACATGTTGGCTCAGAGAGTGGCTGAGAATAAAGGTCAAGCACCTAAAAACACATTTAATAGTTGTGAATCGACATTAAACATTTACTACATAATACACATCAATTCATTCTATAGTACTATATTCTAATTCTATAGGCTTCCTAAATGTATAACAACGTTCGACTGAGAGACAAGACCAAAAACAATGTCACAGTAATCCAATTATGATAAGATAAGAGCTTCTACCAACCGCCACTGTATAGATGGTATCCAAGCCAGAGACGACGTGATTAGAAGATTTTAAATGACGATCAATGATTAAGCCCAGCACTTTGGTGTATTCCGATAGATTCATACCATGTTCGCACATTACCACACAATTATTACCACATCGTGTTTAATTTTATGAGTTTGTTCTGATGTTCTCAGAATCATAATGAAGGACTAAACAGCAGTGGACCCAAAATTACAGCTTAGGTGTAGAAAAACTTGAATGGCAAAGCAGCTAGAACCGTTTACATTTATTGATTCAGATCAATCTTATCACATCCGCATAACTACCATTTGTTGAATTATATCCAATATTATTAGTAAAATACGTATGGAATGACAGTAGAGAGGATGTATTACATACAAGTTGAACCAACGAATATTTCCAAAGCTCAGGAAATACCTCATGATCCAAACTATAATTTATAATATGGGTGACAGATAACATGTAGTATCATTTGCATAGAAACCTACCACATTAGACTTAATGGAGGTAGAAAGAACGAATTTGGAAACTTGATTAAATGTTGACAGAAGTATTGGTTAATAATTGTAGTTTGATCAGCTCCTAATTGAAAATAAGGATTATTAAAATAATGTTATCGGGATTAGACAAATAGAGAAGTACATCACTATGTTTTCTTTCATAATGTACAACAAGCTTATGTTATAAAGTGACCTGAGCTATTTGAACTATTAGAATGATAGGCCCTGTTTAGCAATGGGTTTCTCTCTAGTGAATGTAAAAGATAGCTAAATTGCGTAATTGCTTATAACCTGATAGAGCTTATTTATTTAAAATTAACTTTTAAAGTACATACAGTAAAAGATTCACACGAGTTGGACTTGAACCTACGACATCTACTTTGCTAGAGTAGGGCACTTCCAACTGAGCTATTGAGGAGGCAAGTCACACTCCATTTAAACTTAAACTGTATGTACTTACTTCCCTATTTACGATGTATTGTAATTTTTTATGCACATTCAAGAATCAGTCAACTTTTGTGTATGCCATGTAAGCTCGTAATTCGACTGGTTGTTAATTTTTATTTGCTATAAGCAATAATAATAATAGATAACTATAAAAATTGTTGTTTTTGGTGAACGAACACCAGTTCAACACAATAATCATTAACTGTGTATAATAAATGTGTATAAAGAATTAAGTTATAGTTTAAATCGAGTGTGACATGTCTCCTCGATAGCTCAGTTGCAAGAGCCCTGCTCTAATAAAGTAAAGGTCATCGGTTCAAGTCCTTCTCGAGTTAATCTTTTACTGTATGTACTTTTAAAGTTAATTTTAAATAAATACAGTTAATGATTATTGTTTAATGCTTCGTTCACTAAAAACAATTGCTATAACACCATTTTGGCTTTAGCACAAAATAATACATAGTCTTCATTGACTACTTAACATATGGACACTGGCTATCAGCGCATATGTTACACAAAAGAATTATAGATGGTGCGTGACGATAGTTCAAGAGTTTTACCTACGTGGAACATGCTACTAAAGAAAACTTGCAAAACATCTACAATTGCTACAAGTTTTACCAACGATATTTTACATAAGTTAAACCCGATTATCAACCGATAATTGTGTATATATATATATATATATATATATATATATATATATATATATATATGTGTGTGTGTGTGTGTGTGTGTGTGTGTGTGTGTGTGTGTGTGTGTGTGTGTGTGTCTGTGTGTGTGTGTGTGTGTGTGTGTGTGTGTGTGTGTGTGTGTGTGTGTGTGTGTGTGTGTGTGTGTGTGTGTGTGTGTGTGTGTGTGTGTGTATTTAAGCAATTGATTCTATTTTTATTAATATCTGTTTACAAATCACTTCTGGATATTTATGCTCTATATCAAAAAATTGGGAATAATGAGGTCCTGAAAAAAAAGCAAATCTTCGATACATTTAATAATATCGTTATTTCTGTTCAATCTCACATCTTATCTTACATTAGAATATTGGCTACCAAACATCATCAAAGACCACACGTTTGTAAAACTGAGTACTTCCTGGTTTAGTTGATTCTGAAATTGAATTGAACACTTGGGCTACACAGCATGAAATCTAAGTTTAATATAGCCATTGAGTGTTCAAGGGAGTTATCAAACCTAACCAAAATCTAATTTCCAAATAGAATTAACTTTCACAATGTTGAACTGTAATGGTATAATAAGTTGTTGTTTCACTGTAACACTGTAAGTTGTTTTTCATTGTCCACTTAACCAAACGTTTACTAACTCAAAATGATCTATAGATATGAAACATTTGCCTGTAATAACCTACAATTAGAAAACTTGGAATCTCACCATGAAAACCTTGTGTTAGAACCTGAATCATATAGAAAATCCATTTTGAATATTCATACGTTACAGCTAAGAGTTACCTACTAAAGAAATGTATGTGTTAGTAGTAAAAAAATGGATACTGATTAAGGGTTACTCAATTTTAAGGTAGGTACAGATGCATATTGGTTGATTTTACATGTTAAAAGCATTCATTAAAAGTAAAAATACCTATCATGACTAATATCTTCTAATAAATCTATGGTTAAATCTTCAACAAAAAAATCCCACCTTCTTAAATGATTTTTGGACAACCAACATAATCTACAACCTTAAATTTAGTAATTTTTTCAGCAAGGTATAAAACAATTGCTATAATCTCAAGTTCCCATTGTAATGAAAGTGTTACCAAATCTAACCAAAACCTAATTTCCAGATACAATTAACTTCACAATATTGAACTTTATTGCTACAATATATGTTACCCAACGAATAATAAATATAGCACAACATCCACTTTCACTGTACGTTGTTTTTCTTTGCTCACTTAACCAAACATTTACTAACTCAGATTGATCTATAGATATGAAACATTTGCCTGTAATAACCTATTATTCAAGCAAAATTAAAATTTCACCTTGTAAATCTCGTGTTAGAACCTGAATCATATAGAAAACTCATTTGAATATTAACAAGTTACAGATAAGAGCTACTGAAGAAATGTGTTAGTAGTAAACAAATTTTAAGGTAACATATGTAGATTTGTACTAGAACATATTTATATCACCTATTGTTCATTTTGTAATTTTGATTATTTGAAGTGAACATTTCTCGTTGTATAGAGATATTGGTTGATTTCACATATTAAGTGCATTAAAAGTAAAAATACCTCATGACTAATATCTTCTAATAAATATATGGTCAAATCTTCAACAAACAAGTCCCACCATCTTAAATGATTTTTTGTACGACCAACCCAATCTATAACCTTAAATTTAATAATCTTTCCAGCAAGATATAAAACAGCAATTGCTATAATCTCAGGTTCCCATTGTAAAGAGAGTGTTGAACATAAACTATCGTTAACAAATGTCCATGCCATTTGAACCATCCCTTGTAATTTTGATTCATCACCTATTAAGCATTTAGCGTAACTTACTAAATATTGATAAGGATGCTCGACTTCTAAGTCAAATTTAATTGCTTTTAATAAAAGTCCTTCTGATATCATTATCTAAAAAATAGATATTATTTATTGAAGGATACAACTAATTAAACATAAAAAATTCCTTCTCTATTGGATTTATACCAAAGGTGGTAAATTGAATATCAGTCAATAAGCTATACCTATAATAGGTATCTCTGCATTTTTTTGGAGTTTCTTCTGTCTTGCCAGCGAGTAGTAAATATGCACAAGCAGTTACAAAACGAGGAAATCGTTTAAATGAATGACTCATGTAAAACTTATGGAAGTATACAACTGCAGTAGCTTTTGTATTATATCTTAAGTTCATTTTAACAGTAATATCTCGAATAAATAGAGCACCTAAAAGTTTTAACCGTTAATAATAGGTAAGTGTGATGTAGTATATAGACTTACCTTCTTTTCGATACCGTGTTTCTGTTTCATAGTCAATATTATCTATGGCAGAAGGGGTATTTTTTAACTCTCCTTTATTATAATAATATTGTGGCATTTTGGTGTACACATGAAAAAATATTGTATCTAAACTAGGTTATTTGACTCTTGGACAGACGTGGAATTTATATAGATTCTTCACTCACACAAAACCTAGCATTTGTAGCAAAAGCGCGCCAAGGTAAAGTGATCTAATCCGATAGCAGCAGGGAAACTCTGCAAATTTTTGAAAAATTCAAGTGGAAAGATATGTTGAAACAGAATTTAATGAAAAAGTCAACTTCCGAAAATTTCATTAATCTGGATTGGTAGTATAATTCTAATAGACCATTAAATATTAATGGTGGACCAAAAAATGAAAACGATTTTTTAAATTGAAAAAAAAATGTTTTAGGGTTAACTGTTATTGCTTCGACATTTGAAAAATTTGGCACATTAAGAAACCAGGATTTTATAGAGTATTCCATGCATATAAGTTAAGAATCAACCACAATTGAGATGTAACATAGGCTTACTGCGCCAAGCCATAGTAAGCCCACATGCCATTTGGGTCAAATAACGATACTTTAGTCTGACAAACCATAGTTGCGTTCATCGTTACAATTAATTAATTAGTTTGTGTTGTTTATAAGTATTCTATATTTTGTTAATTTGATTAATAAACTGACAAATTGTTCATAACATCGTTTTTATAAATTGCAAATAATACACTATGAATGTTACTCAAAACTCAAATTATTCAAGTTATGTGGAATTGTCAATGTGTGCGGGGTATTCATTTAAAACCCATCTTAATTAAGTATGTTATGACTTTGACAAAAAATGACAAGTATTTCTTAGTTCAATTCGTAATTGACCAACTGACAAGTTGTTAACAGGTCCATTTCTGAAACTGTTTGTAATAAATTGACTTGGATATGCTTGTTATTGAAAATCGATCCAAGTTAGTACAACATACCATTGTGCAATTTTTGTAAACATTAATTTTTGATCATAAATTGGCTGTATTGCTAGAATATAAATAGCCGTATGTAAATTATAAATCCAAAACTGTACAACACATCTTTAAACAACCTCCACTAGGCAACAAGGCCTGCAAACCTTTTATGTGATATCATCACATTGCTGTGCTACTTGACACGACACCAATGGTGAAAAAATTGAGGGTTCTAGAACATGATGCATTAAGCACGGACCTATCCCCCTGGGATTTCCACATTGTTGGACTACTAACAAAAAACGTTTTGAATAGGATGCAGAAATATCTACATGCTGCTATGCCAAAATCCTTCAACAATAACTACGCGCCTAAAATTCGTGAAAAATGTACAAAATGCACACATTGTTACGAAAAAATTTTTATTGTTTTTCAAAATATTCTCCCTTAAAATCTACATACTTTTGTATTCAGTAAAAGCAATATTTAAAACATATTTGCCACTCTCAGCGAGGTACCTCCAAAGCAAGACCTTTAAAAGCTGCAACGGTCTCTTCAAGTGATGAAAAACGCTTGCCACGCATTTTATTTTTGATGTTTTTGAACAAAAAAAGGTTATTGGTAGACAGATCAGGCGAATATGGGGAATGAGGCATTAATTCGATATTTTGACTAATCAAAAGTTCTGTAGTTTTTCGTACATTCCTATTGTTATATATTAATCTTCTGTTTTTTTTTACTGTAAAAATATGCAAACTTGTAAAAAAAATGGCATTAATCTCATCCACACAGTACAATATAGTCATTTTCGGAAATTAAACCAGGTTATTGAAAAAAGTGTGATAAATACAATTGTTTCAATAATTTTTGCTATGACTATTTAGTGATCTGGTTAACCCAGTTTAATCCTCGGAAATGTCTTATATGTTACTGGTTTATTCATCAAATTACAAAGTATCGTTCACTATGCTTTTTCAAAACTACTAATAATACATGCTTTTAGATTTTTGATAAAACTGGTACATTTCATAAACTACTAATGTTTTAAAACTGAATAAAATAATTGCTTCAAAATTTTATTTTTATTTTCACAATTAAAATACAAATACAAAAACTGGATGCACTAATTTGAATTTTGAACTTCCGAAAGCACTTTTACATTGTCCACTTCCGTTTCTCAAACTTATGACTTTGATATTTTACTTTTTCTTGTGGATTGCAATCTATAAATTCATTGAGACCAATCTTGTAAAATCAAAGACATATTTCATACATACTTCAGGTATCAATTCTTTTATTTGCATAAAGCATTTGCTTGTATTTCAACAACAATTGAACTTCGTATACATTTAATTAATTTCACTGCAGACTCCAATTAAATGTTTCAACTTGTTTTCCTTACACCAACAAAATGTATTACCATTCCTTCATTTTGTTTACCAAGATTTTCACTTTGTAACTTCCATTTCTATCTAAGAGCATATTTGTATTAATAAAGCATTCTTATCAATAGCAAGCAGCTTATATCGAACATCTTTCCACATAATTTCTTGTATAATAGTTCTATATTCTGTGGAATAATAATTTTTTTGAAGCAAGCTATCAAGACAATTTAATCTAATTTTTGAAACTTATCAACAAGTTCTTATTCCAACATACATAAAGTTTTATACCCTGGTAATTCGATAAAATAAACAAATCTAAAGAAGTTATAATACTCTATGCAAGACAGATTTTGATTTTCCTTATTTTGGAGATTAAGTTTGTGTCTCCAAGTTCTGCCTAGTTGCCAGGCGCATAAAAGTTTTTTGCTATGGCAAATAGCGATTATGATTCTCCATGAAGTAAAGCATTGATCTGTATCATCAGGCATGAAACTATTGACTTAAATTATTGTCCGCGATACTTTTCATACTATTAATTAATTAATGATGCTTTTCAAAATGGCATAATTTTCACTACCTATGTAATCATCCACCACAAACAACATTACCAAAAAAAAGTCATAAGGGAATGTTCTTAGACAAACTACCTTGTTCTTTATGTAAAATCACACAATTGTTTGTGATTAGTGAAATTTCATTGACCCAAATGTGAACACACTACAACACTTGAATCCAGAAACTAGTCAAAACTTTGTGATGTTATGGAATTCTTTCTTTATTATTATAGCACAATTTATTGAAATTCATGATCAACACTTCCTTGAACTTAATCAAAAATATTTATGGTTGGTATTTGTGCAATGACTTAACTTAATATATCTATAATATACAGTAGTGATTCAGGCAGTTATGCCATATTTCATCTAAGCCTATCACCCAACAACTTTATCAACAATCAGATGTTCATACACATTCTAGAAAGTAGTAAAATGGAAAAATTCAAACAATTGAACTGTGCGATGACAACTTAATATATAATATACAGCAGTGATTCAGGCAATTATGCAATGTTTCATGTAAGCCTATTACCTAATCACTTTATCAACTATCATATTTTCAGACGCATCCTAGAGAGTAGCAAACTGGATAGGTTCTAATTGATCTTCAGGTAATATTTATCCTGATTATATAGTGTGACCATATGTTTTTTAAACTATGATCATCAATTGAGGATGGTCAAGTAGCATCAATTTTAGTTGATCCTTGAACGTTTTTGTTCTTGCAAACAGATTCGTTTTTTCCCAATGTGGTTGCAAAAATAGTAAACCATGTTGTCTTTCATGCTATGATGTTTAAATCACACATACTTAGGTTTTATTTCTTCACTTTCATTCCAATTAGCAAATTCTAAAAGTCTATTGTCATTTAACAATGTAATTATATAAAAAACTAACCCTAAACCGTTGTAGGTTTTGAAAAAAGTGAATACCTTATGTGAAAACAGATCAGCTGTGATGTTAAGTATTCTGCGATATGCTGGTTGCATCCCACCAATAGAACGCGACCAGAAATTTACTTTAATGACTAAGTTATTCCTGTATAGGTGCGTTCGTTTAAATGATCACGGAGTTTAACAAAATCTTTTCTGATGTATCAGATCCATTTGTAAATAAACAAACGCTTTGGAGCAATTATTTTCAAAACATCCGCAATTGTATTCTTCAGCGCCAATGGGGGGAGTCTGTGCACAATAAAGGTTATGTTATTTTGAAATGAGTACTATTATTAAACTAAAAATTAATAACACAGAATATGCAAGTAGCTTCCATATTCTGTGTTAATAATGAGGAAAAGATTGTGGTGCAACTTCCAGACAAGGAGTTTTTACCAAGCATTCACAATGGTAAGCATGCCAACTAAAAGGGTACACTAATAATCATTGTTTAAATGGAGAAGCATGTTACATTTAATGAAATTTAAGATAGGTTTACTTATTCCTAATGACTAGTTTTATTTTTCAGATACCTCTATGTTAATAAATGTTTTGCAACAGTTTGTCACGTACCAAGTACAAACAGTAAAGATTATACACGAATCTCAAGAATGCTTAGTGAAAAATGGGAACAATGATCCTGATATACCTAACGAAGACAGGAGAATGTGGACCAATGATAACACAAGTATTTTAATAGATTTATATAAACAGTTTAACGAGGAATTTAATTCTGGAATTAAAAAATTTGTCTGGAATAAAATCGTGACAATTACAGCAGTACAATGCGACACAAAATGTAAGGGGCTACCAAAACAATACAGAAGCATTAAGAAGCACAATGACACATTTGGTAACCACACCAAATATTGGAAATTTTACACATCTCTGAATGACATTTTGTTTCATAAACCGGAAATAAATGCAGTGGTTACTTTCACTAGGTTCAGAGGATTCAAAGGTTGGAATGTAAGTGTTATTTGATATATTAGAAAATATTTTGTAGTTGCAACAGAATTGTCAGAGACAGACTCAGAGAACTACTCAAACCGAAACTTCAAGAAACAACACGCCTTCACCATCTGCATCCAGGTGTAGCACCCCCACATCTAATACTAATAAAGCATTAAAAAGAAAACCAATCGAAAGTGTCTATGAGAGAAGTCACAAAGAAAAACTGGTATGTCAGGACCGATTTTTAAAGATATTTTATAAACTTGCAGATAAATTATGTATTGCTACAGTTATGTTTGCGATAAAGAAAAGTAGACTGTAAACAAATATGTATGTTCTACTTCTTTTTATTGTTAGTGTTTTACTAATAAGAATTCATTTTACATTGATTTTTTAATAGTAGTAGTATATATATTTTCAATACATTTTTATATTTTGTAAAAATATAGGTACAATACATTATTTTTATTAATCTAAAGGCAAACTGTAAAAAATGTTCCTCCGTTTTTGCTTTGCATTATTATCTACACCTTCATTACCACCTACATCATTTACATCATTCCTCCATACTTCTCTAATTTCGTTATTAAGGTTAACGATATCGTAAGGTAGACCTTTTTCATACTCTGTCAAATGCCCATTGTCTTTTATAGGTGTTAGTAGCCAGGACAAACATGGATATGCCTAATCGCCTATTAACCTGTATTTTTCATAAAATAACTCATCTAGCCCCTTTCTATACAATGAAGACCAACGGAGACACATGCATCATGCATAGAACCTGGTATACCTACATGGATATTTATGAACATCCTATATTAATTCACCACACCTTGTAAAATAATGCTGTAGAAACCATTCCGATTGCAATAAGCTTGCTGGTGTACCTTGAGTCTATTTATTTAAATATGTGGCCATCTATAGCACCTACATTATTTTATATACCTTATTTGCATCCAAAATGGATAGTTTTTTTGAGCAATTCTAGCATCAGGCTAATTGATGTAGTTTTTGCTTTTAGTTACTACAAATTCTGTTACTCTAGTAACAATTCTATGGGCACAACTTAAGGTTAAGTACATTAAATCTATCTGAAGGTTTCCATGTTAGCCAAGTACCATATTGTAAGGAGTACTGCTTTTTCTGCGGAAATATTACGCCAACCTCCTGGTTGAGAAACAGTATGTGAACAGTATGCACAATACATACCAATTACAATTTTTATGGTAGCTCGTTCCATTCTAAAGTACATTTTGAAATCTACATTCGAATACTGCCATATAGTAGTTTCAACATAGCTAATTATTCTAATATGACAGTTTTTCTCTTCTCCATTTGAATAGGTGTTGTAAACTATGGAGTTTTCCATGGGTTTCAATAACTCTACCTACAAAGATATAAATTAATTATAGCTTTGACCATAAACTAACCTACTAAACATCTTTTTGAGGTAAATATTTTTCTTTCCTAACTTTCCTAAGTTTCCTAACTTTCTCGACCTTCTCAACCTTCTTGACCTTCTTGAACGTCTTGACCTTCTTGACTTTCTTGGCCTTCTTGACCTTCTTAACCTTCTTCATCTTCTTAACCTTAACCTTCTTAACCCTCTCGACCCTGTTGATCTTGATCTTGACTCTCCTGACTCCTGTTACTCGTGACTCTCTTGACTCCCTTGATTCTCTTGACTTTCTCGATTTTCTCGACTCAACTTTCATGACTTTCTCGACCTTATTGACCTTGTCGACCTTATTGACTATCTTGACCTTCTTGACTTTGACCTTAACCTTCTTATCCTTCTTAACCTTCTTAAACTTCTTGACCGTGGCCTTCTCGACCCTTTTGACCCTCTCGACCCTGTTGACCTTATTGACCTTGACCTTGGCGCTCTTGGCTCTCGTGACTCTCCTGACTCGTGATTCTCGTGACTCGTGGCTCCCTTGACTCTCTCGACCCTCTCACCCTCTCGACCCTGTTGACCTTCTTGACGCTCGTGACTCTTCTGACTCTCCTGACTCTTGTCCCGATCGTGATTCTCGTGACTTTCGCGATTCTTGACTTTCTAGACTTTCTTGACTTTCTCGGCTTTCTCGACTTTCTCGGCTTTTTTTCTCGACTCTCACGACTTTCTCGATTTTCTCGTCTTTCTCGACTTTAGCGACTTTCTCGACTGTCTCGACTTTCATGACTTTCTCGACTTGACTTTCTTGACTTTTTCGACTTTCTCGGCCTTTTCGGCTTTCTCGACTCTCTCGACTTTCACGACTTTCTCGACTTTAGCGATTTTCTCGACTGTGTCTAATATCTCGACTGTCTCGACTTTCATGACTTTCTTGACTTTCTCGACTTTCTCGACTTTCTCGGCTTTCTCGACTTTCTCTACTTGCTCGACTTTCTCGGCTTTCTGGACTGTCTTAACTTTCTTAACTATCTTAACTTTCTTAACTTTAGGCAAATCGACTTCTACGCCAGAACTCTTCCGACTAAGCCGTATGTAATTGTTCATAGCTTGAACACGCTGTTCAACCAATCGTCCATACTTAATTAAATCGTTGGCGGAATTAATCTCAGTCAAGCCAAGTTGTGCTTGACACGATAGTGCGATATTTTTCTTCAAAATCGTCAATTGTTTGTCCTCAGGATATTTTTCGTTCAATAGCAAAAATAAAATCCGTATAACATCGATATAAATTTCCATAGACTCGTCAGTCCATTGAGTATGACGCTTAATTTCTTCTATCAACCTATAGTCATAATCCACTTGTTGGAATTGAAGTTCTAACAATTCCACCAAGTTACGCCAAGTCTTAACATCCTCCATAAAAGACCTAACGTTAATTAACGCGTTACCATTAAATAAATCTAAACACTAATCAACACGTCGTGAAATCTGTAATCCGAAATTCGCTCCAAAAACGCGCGTAATGACGAGTCCCCAGAAAATGTTAAATTCCACTTGTAAACCGGAATATGCTTTTTTCAATAATATTCGTAACAGGCGAAGAACTTAAATTTAAATTACTAACAGGTGTCGAAATACCTATATTCAAATTTTTAGGTCACTGGTTGAACCATGACCTAAAGATTCTAACGGTGAACTTTTCAAAACAACTCATTTATTTAAAATTTCATGTTTGGACTGAAATAATGCAACCTCAATAAACAAATTTTCCTTAATTTTAACGTGAATATCCGTTTTCGGATTGGAATTTTTAATTCTACCAATAAATGCTCAATTTTAGTTCCGATAATGGCTAATATTTTCGTCATTAATTTTAAACTCTTCCAAAAGTTTTTCTAATTCGATTTT
Source organism: Vesta saturnalis (assembly GCA_036346205.1). Classification (NCBI taxonomy): domain Eukaryota; kingdom Metazoa; phylum Arthropoda; class Insecta; order Coleoptera; family Lampyridae; genus Vesta; species Vesta saturnalis. The sequence goes on along the minus strand of JARFJB010002232.1, from coordinate 4,174,532 downwards.
AGTTTCTTCAATAGCCATTTTGTCAGTTTCAAAACCAAGAGGGTACTCTGGAGGCTGTGTACCCTTTTCATTACTTTCCTCATTAATAAATGTGCGTAACAAGGCGCGAAAAGCCGTAATACCTAACGTTATATCGCTGTCTCGAATGGCCACCTTATATTTAACTTCCCTAGGCGCAAGCCGATCCACACTCATTTTAATAATAATCCACCTTAAAATGAATACGAAAAAATGCTTAAATAAATACATACGAAAAAGCCATCCTAAATAGAATAAAAAAACGCGAGCAAAACTTACAATAATCTGCCCTAAAATTCTCAAAAACAAAAATCCCTACACGTTGGACGCCAAACTTTATCTGTTACGGGCGAAAGAGACAGTTGAATCTGAATTAACACATAAGAGAAGGGGTGGCGGAAGCTCAGTGTGAGCTTAATCGGCATGTAGGATAGTTTGTAATATATAAGACACGATAGAGGAAACTCATAATTTAAAGAGGCGCCAGTTTGTTTATAATCGTAAATACATCGGGGTCTCACCTAAATGCGAGTATTCCACAGCAAAGTTCAAAACAAACAAAAAACTTGCTTACCTTACGTCGCATAACCCAGGTGAATCGGTAAAATAAAATCCTTGGTCCGGTGGTTTCTGTACAGCTTCAAAATATTTGCACGTACTCAAAAGGAAATGACGTGATAACAGACCAGCTGATGGATCATCCACTTTATTTACTCTAATTTTACTTTGCTTTAAATCTTATCAGTGAAAGCCTATATCTTAAAAATATAATCAAAAAATATTACATTAAAAGCTTTCATCTAAATCAAAATTAGAATGAACGTTGTCGCTGTAAGGTTGTGCAAATCAAAAATTTCTATAAACAGAAGGATGCACAGGTCAGTAACGTGAACGTAATCAAAATATTTTTATCTTTTAAATTTATGTGATTCGTGAATAATAACGCTATGAGGAAAGACGAAAATTACATGTAAAATTTCTACGATAATTTTATCCACACGTGACAAAACGTCGCTCTCGGAAATTTTTACAGGAATTTCCCTTAGAACTACCTTGATCGACCGTTCGCAGGTTGCTTGATATTGTCTGGTATGTAGTACCATGCCTATCTATACAGCGCACCAGCTTGTTACGGTGCTTAGCTATGGCAGACTGTATCTTATACCTCTACCCGATTACCTTCGTACGGGCGAAGGCGATTCCTCGTCGGTTCAATTCACGAGAGAAGGTAACCGAGTTGTCCTTCTAACGAAGGATTATTGGCAGCACTCCCTCCCTGAGAACGGCGGCTTTTATAACTTCCGGGCGGCCGGTGGTTTCTTTTGTAGCCGGAACTCTTCGTCGGGCTATGCAGACTCGTCTGCTGCGTCGTGGATCGGTGAGACTGCTACTACATGTGCGGTAGCCAAAAACTCTTGTGTCTTCTTGTCTACGGTCTTCATTTTTTCCTCCTCTTTCGGTTGGTGTCCTGGCTGATAGGGAGATTGCATGGCAGGTCTAGCAGCGATGGAATCCTGGGCGGGCCTGGCTCATTGCTGGTTGGCAGCGATGACGGTGATGCTGCCAACGGCGGGAAGTCCTCGGGAGAGTGGACATGTATCGGCGCTGTAGCGCTGCTCACTACCTGACATCGTAATAACGACACTGGTAGAGGCACGTAGATGGAGTTCTTTTAATTTTACGTGTATGCGATTTTTAAAGTTTGAGGAGGGTTGATACAGCGTCTGTTAATGGCTTCAGGTCAGAGATTGGCTACTGTTTAAATGTTAGAATTGGTGAGGACTCTTGACGTAGAAAAATTCTCAACGAGTTGTGCATCGTCGGCAGAGGGAATAAAATTGATTAGTTATTAAAACTAAACGATAATAATTAAATAAAATGGTTAGTTAATGAATAATTAATGTGAAGAGTCTTGGCTTTTTATATACGTTTACTACTATTATATCTTAAATTACAAACTAGAAACTGAAACAAACAATATAGGTCAATACATTTTTGATCTAACAATTAATATTATAGAAGGAAATTAAATAGCTATTGTTGTAATCTTTTCATTTCTTTACCTGGGCTTGGAACGGCATAAGGATAAATACTTGTAGGATTTATTTTGTCATTAGGACGAAAATGATTTGAACATAGACCAAATAGTTATTATGTATAATTTCCATTTTCGACATGTCATTTTGTTTTTAGAAACCTTAAATATTAAAACCTATAAAATTAAACTGAAGCATTTAAAGTCTTACGCCTTTTTGTATTTTTATAGTCTTTCGCTACTTAAGCTATTTTTAAGTAAGTATATAACACACATTTTTGTAAAGTAAACATTAATTAAACAAAAAATACTGACATAAACTACTAACTTAAAAATAAATTCCTTCAGAAAGTTACCCTTGTAAAAATAAAAATATAAACTAGTAACTAATGTTCAAAGTGACATAATCTCCCAATTCCCATCTTTTATTATGAAACACTCACCACGATATGCAATAAACGCAGTATACTTTTTTTGAGGTGTGTATCCGGCATATCACAACTTCATGTTTATTTCCCAAGCGTAGAAAATGTTCTTACTGGATGTACAGGGTATATGGCTTTTGCTACCTAACGATAGGGGGAGCTATAAGTAAAAAAACTTGTAGCTATACACAGTAGTAGATAATGGTTTTCTAAAAGTTTAAATTGAATTAATGTTGAAAAATTATAAAGAAAATATAGTGAGAATAGAAATTAGTTTAAAGATTCACTGTATAAATGGTCGTTAGTTGAAAATACACAATTTAACGTTTTTTTTTGTTTATTATGTTTAAATTTTCAAGTGTTTTCATGTTGTAGTCATTTTTTATTAATATATGCTTCATACATACTCGAAAAGTACGTATATGGAGAATAAAAAGTTTAAATGATATCACAAAGTCTTTTCGAACTCAACTACAAGCAGCGAAAATTTTGTAACAATTTTAAAAACCTCCGACAAAGAAACGCCCTTTAAAAAATAAAGAAATCCCTTCATCAACTAAAACACAGCTGATAATCTTCGAACGGCCGAACCCATTTTTTTTAATCATATGAAGGAAGGAAGGAAGAAAGAAAGTGAACCACCACCACCCCGGCTTGTTTCGGTCAAGCCGTCCACATTTCAGGATAGATCGAGCTAGGAGGTTGGTTCAGTGTTAGAAGGATACTCGACACATTACGCGTGATGCAGGTAGAGTACAGCAAATGTTGGTAAAGAGTTTGGTGCGTTTGGGGCCTACCTTTCGGTTTATCTCCTTAAGCATGGCTAATTTCCAAGAAGGCAGGATAAGGAGTTAGACATAATTTGGCAGGAATTACTGTAGTAGTTGAAAATAAAACTAAAACTAATATGTAAGTGATTAAAAATTAAATATTTATTTAAATAACTGAAAATTGAAATAAAACATAACTTGTTAGAAAGTGACTCACTACTATAGCGGAGGCAAATGACCTTTAGAATGTAAAATAAGTCAAAATAAATAGTTAGTCATAAAAACGATACGATATTGTTTGACTCTGGTCTCTCATGGCGCATACCTATACTTATGTCAAAAACACACTGAGGTGATTAACATCCGGTATGGGTTGTAGGATGGTCGAGGGGAATCTGGGAGAGGCAATTCTCGCTTGTAAAGGAGCTCGGACACCATCATATGTTCGACAAGCGAGAATACGATGGGCCAGGGTGTCGGAGATGCCACACGTTGGACAAATGTCATCATGACATCCAAATCCTCCGTGCGAGGTAAGGATGCGGACGGCCCCTCGTCCTGGTATGTGAAGCCAAGGTTGCATATTGTGGATCATGGAATAGGTGTTGCGTCCTTTCACGGATGCATCCTACGGCCGCTGCCATTCACTAAAGACCAAAGCCTTGATGTGACGGCGAGCGGCTGAAAAGGAAGAAAGATATGCGGAAGAAATACGGCTATCCAAAAGGGTGCAGGTGTCGATCCTGCGTAGGAGTCTAGTGCGGTAAATTTTCGACAGTAAAAAATGAAGCGGGGGATGTTTAGCAATCGCGCACAAGGAGTCAACGGGTGCTGTTCTGTAGGCCCCAAGGTAGGTTCTCGGGAATAAGGACTGCAGCTAGGCCAGTTACGTAAGAATGTCTGTCGTACCAAATGTCTAAGCCGAAGGTTAGTGTGGGAAGTACTGTACAGTTAAAAATCAAATGTAGGGACTTTTTGGGCAGATTCCATTTGAGAGGCGAGTATTTGTATGGATAAGGTAAAACTTTGCCTTTTTCGAGTATGCGTGAGCAATGCTTGGCGAACGACAGCTTGTCTATGTACAGTCCGAGATACTTAAACTCGAAAACTCTTCGGACTGACCGGGGTTCTATAAACGCAAAGTTGGATTTCGGGATACTTTGTGAAGAACCATATACTTTGTCTTGTCTACTGAGATGGACAGTTTATTGCTGCCCGCCTAGGTCGTCAGTCGGGTGAGGCACAAGGAGGCTCTAGCCTCTAGGTCTGCGGTGACAGTGTAGACAATGTCATCCGCATAGGCAAAAGAGCCCATGAAGTCCGGCAGTTCTTGTCCGAGGAGAGAATCAGCGACTAAATTCCATAAACATGGTCCTAGGACCGATCCTTGTGGGCAACCCTTTTAAAGGGGCTTCGTAACGGAAAACTTCGATGCCTTCGATGTGTAGCGGATCAAACGATCTACTAGATAACTACAAATGGCGCGCGTAGCGTCGGCAGGCACTTTCTTAACGACGAGAGCATTTGTGATTGATGTTCACTATACGTTATTGAATGCCCCGGTAATGTCGATGAAGATTGCCAACGTGTACCTGAGGGTATTCGTTTCAATATTTGTAATTAGTCGGGAAACAGTAGTCTTACTTCCGGGGATAAAACCACACTGGTTAGGATGGAAGAGATGTTCAGGAGGTATTTCATTGTACAGTCTTAGGAAAAGCACTCTTTCGAATAACTTTCCAAATTCGCATAATAACGTTATCGGTCTATACGAATTTACGTCTGAGATTCTTTTTACCTGGTTTGAGAATTGTTCCCAAGTTTTTGTGCAAGGATTAAATAATTCGAGAGTGTACCAAAAGGGTCTCTAGCAATGTCCTAAGTATGTTACCATGAATTTCGTCCTGTCCAGGAACTTTGTTCTTAGAGATCTTTGGCGCCAAGGCAAGCAAGTCTTCACGTGTGACCATCCAGTCTTGTCTGGGATGCAAATTAACAAAACGGGGACGCATTTCGGTGTGGATGGGTTCGCCCGTTGTCGGATCGTCGTCGGAAAAAAGGATATTTCACAAAACATTCATGGTCTCATGTTCGCAAACAGTGTGGCGCAAGGAGCAACGGGAGTTGTTTCTGAGAGGATATTCTGTAGAGCGCACCCCACGGGTTCGCTGCCAGACTAGTCTCCACAAAACTTTGCCAAGAGCCAAATTCTGCTTTCGCACTGCCAGTCTATATGTGTTTAATGCCCCCTTATAGGAGGCGAGTTTTTAGTTCTGCAGAGACTCTGGTAACTGCGCCGCGTGGTGCGGACTACCTCCTTTAATGTGCTTAACTTATTACACCACCAGCTATTGCTGGCGAAGGTACCGGCTTGAACAGTAAGGATAACCATTTTTAGGCACACGCGGCCCATATGTCGGACCAGCTCTACAGATTTTTAATGACGGCGCCTACAGAATGTGGATCGTTGCGCCACGGAGAAGATAAACGGGAATTTTTCTTGCAGACTGCGTTGAGTCTAGACGGATCGAGGTATTTGAAGTCGAGGATTAGTAGGTAAATAACTTTTAATTGGATTATCGACGGCTATATCGAAGCGTATTAATCGGTGTTCACTCAATTTCATCCACCGCTACTTGCCAGTCAGTAACCTTACGCGCCAAAGGGAATGAAGTAAGGGTCACATGGGTGTTCGTCGCGCCGAGATGGCTTGAATACGTATGTGGTTGATCAGGTAAGTCGCGTCCCACAACTCAACGAGGTTTTCCACAAAGGATCCCCGTGCGTCAGTCGTCGGGGAGTGCAATGGCGGCGATTTTGCATTGCAGTCTCCTGCAATTAGGACCTTATAATCATTCAACTCGTCCAAGACGTTGTCGAGATGTTGTAAATGAATACGAACATCCTCACTAGGTGGTGAATAAACTCCGATGATTGCCGGTGACGTGTTCCCAACGGTAACAATAGATACAGCTGTGCAGTTGTTAGTCAAGTGACTTAAATTAACGACTTCCATGCATTTCGAGCTATTGTAAACAATAGCCGATAGAAACTGCATTGAAGAACATGCGGAAATCTTGTTGGAAGGTGCCGAGGTACCGACAACCCTATACCCGTTAGACGAACACACTGTGAATGGCTCTTGCACCAGTAGAACGTTAATGTCGTTGTCAGAGGAGAAGTGGAGTGCCTCAAGGGTCGCAACACGAGAATTTCTAAGATTCACCTGCGCGAACCTTAGAGTCATGGGTGAGTCCTCACTATTTATAATTAGTGTTAGCGATCTTGTACTCAACACGTTTAGCGTAGACAGGACACTTTGCATAGTTAAAAACACTCTCGATCCTTTCGTTTCAAACAAAACAAATTAAATCGAAATCAGACCTTCCGTTTGAGAGCTACGATGCCACAGACAGATACCAACGTTAAACTTATAACACCCTCTATGCACGTCGGGAGTTAAGAAAATAGTATAGCAACCCACAAATTAAAAAAAATATTAAGTACATCTTATTACCTCTGGTTATAGTGTGGTATCTCCATATGGATGTACCCTTTTCACCATTTTAAGTCAAAGCTTTAATTAGTTATACAATTTATAAACAAGTTTTAAGTTTTGAACTTTTAAAGTAATTATAATGGTTCAATGTAAAATATATCCGTAGCCTTTAAGCACAACCCCCGCGAAAAAGACTAGGTCAACCCTAACACATTGCTGCTGGGAGTGTTATATGATTCGCATGATAAAAAGTAATTATATTCCTTTTAGTTTAGTTGATCGGCCACCGCCTTTATTTGTGCAGCGCAACGTTTTGGACCCGGACTCTGCTAATGTCACCAGGCTTAACCCGGAGAAACTTTTTCGTGTTTCCGCGGTAGTTTGTTGCGCGGTAACCTATTTTTCAGGTGTATTGCGCCTAAACTCTTCGCGCATTATTGGTATCTATAGGGGTTTCATTTCTACACTAGCCTGGCTTATCGATGGGTAATGCGATGACAGTGTTTTTTTAGTTTTCAACGAATTATATTCTCGTCCTTTGTCACTATCTGTATGTTATCCGGTTGAATTCGGTGGTTTTCGTTCTAGATATATTCGGCGAATCTAGATCTCTGTTTCGCCTTTGCAGATGTTATTCTTATGTTTCTGTGTTCTAACCATTAGTGGCCTACTGCTCTCTCCTATTTATGATCTGCCGTATTTGCATGGTAAGCTGTATACCTAATTTTTAGAATTCTGGTCTTCGTTAAGTATTCCCCTGAGCGTTCTTGTGGATTTGAAGGCAGTGCATATCAAGTATTTGCCGCCTACGCTTCGTATTTTGTCCAAGGTACTTGGTATATATGGTATTACCGCAGTATATTTAGGTTCTTTGGTTTACGTTAGGTGGATTGGGGTAGCCACCTTTAAGTGTCTTAGCGATATTTTCTTTTTCTTTTTTTAAGTCCCCTTGTTTCGAGCATATTGTTTCACCTCTATCGTACAGGAATCTTGCCACGTTTAAGTTTACACTTTTGTGGTGATTGAAGTTGCAGTGGAGGTACCTCCTTGTGTGGGTGGGTTTCCTACATACACTTGTGAAAGTATTGTCATCCCTGTGTACAAGTACGTCTAGGAATGGCAGTTTTTGTTCCGACTGACTCCAATTCCATTGTGAATTTTATGGAGAGTGGGCGGCTATTATGATGATCTAAGAATTTACCTGCCGTGTTGTCATACTATGAAGGTATCGTCGACGTATCTAAGCCACATCCCTGATTGTTCCCCAAATTCGGGTATCGCTTGGTCTTCGAAGTCTTCCATGTATGTATTGCTCACTACGGGTGATAGTGGGAACCCATCACCACCCCAAACTCTTGTAGGTAGAATTTGTCTTCTTCTTGGAAGTATGCACATAGCCAGAAGTTCCATTAATGTGTTTACCCAGAGTTGCATGTGTTCGTCTAACGTTTCATCCTTTTCCAGCATGTCCCTTATGATAGTTAGTGCATTGTCGGTGGGTTTGTGAATAGACTTACAATGTGGAAACTTATCAGTGTTTCTTCGTGCTGGGGTTGGAAGTTTCTGATGGTTGCAAGCCACGTACAAAGAAAAACTGGTAAGTTTCGACATAGTGAGTCTATTCACAAATGTACCTACCCACAAGGAACGTACTATCATAAGGGACAGACTGAAAAGGAATAAAACGTTAGACAAACATACGCAACTTTCGGTAAACACAATTATAGAACTTTTGATAATATGCATAAGAACAACATACTTCCAAGTAGAAGATAAAGTCTACCAACAAGAGTTTGGGTTGGCAATGGGTTTCTCGTTATCACCTATAGTGAGCAATATGTACATGGAAGAGTTTGAAGACCAAGCGATATCCGAATTGACGGAAAAACCAGGCTAATGTAGGAAAAGGAAAGGAAAAGGTCACGTATTTCATTCCCTCCCCGACGGGGAGGGCGGGCTGCTCGAGCTTCCCGAGCTCCTTCAGCTACAATCATGGATTCCCAGCAAATATACATACATTACGTATATATGTATGGTGGGATTAAGGATGAGTATGATCAGGATAGGATCGGAAGGCACGGAGTTAGCGTTCTGCGTTCTAACATTCGCCTAAGTAGCCGCACATGGTGTGCATATACGCAATGACCATGCCGCTACATGTGTATGAGGAAAACCCCCTGAAAAAACCTCATATAAGGTAGACGGTAACGGGAATCGAATGCTAAGCAGGTCGGGTCACCACTACCCTACCAGCTCAGTTTGGCTAATGTAGAAATTAAACCCATATAAATACCAATAATGCGCGAAAAGCTTAAGCGCAATACACCTGCGTAATAAATTACTGCGTAACACGCATTTATTTATTATCCAAACAACTACACGCATTTACACAAAATACTGAAGAACAAACATTTAGAGACTCATCTTGTATATACCCAAAACATATTTTATTTTCTGTTTATTTCTTTATGTATGAAAATATTTTTAGTTTCCAGTTATACCAAGAAAATCACTTATTTTTCCTTTGATATAAAATTGTTTTCCCGAAAACCTTTTGAATATATAAATTACATTATATCTCATTATATTTAGAATTTACATCAGTTCTACATACATAAAGACAAAATTTACATCGATTAGGGCTTGTATCTCGATAGCTCAGTTGGTTAGAGTGGTACTATAGCAAAGTACATGTCATAAGTTCAAATCCTACTCAAGGTAAATTATTTATGTATTTAATAAAATTAATACAAAATTTTAATTACATTATATCTAAAGTTATTCTATTGAATATACATTATATTATTTGAAAGAGAGTTTGCTTTAAAACCTGGTCGATACCTCTTCATATTATTGTAATCTTCCAAACGAATTTAAATTAGGTAGGTAAATTTGTTTTCTTTAGAGAATTGAATAGAATCCATATAAAATCGATGCTTGCTTCGTTTGATCAATGTAAAAACAAATTAAAAATTGTAATTAATCACCAGATACTAATACACAGAAAACTATTTTTTTTATGTCGCAACTTAAATAAAATCACCCACAAACGTAGTTACATATTATTAATACCCTTATATTAACAAAATTTTCAACCCCAAGTGTACCCATATAAACAAAGTTCGTCATTTTTTTTCGCCAGGCTACTAACACACTCAAAATACCCCAAATTCGAATAATAAAATTTATCAACCCCTAATAATAATAATAAATTAATAATTAAAAGGAATATTATCTATAAGGGGTCAAATTGAAGGATTATCTATCCGCTAAGAGTTCCAGTATTTATTTAATTCAAGAGTTAATTCTGCTTGGTGGACTAAAGCATTAACATTTATTTTATTTTGTAGTTTATTAAGACAAATAGACACCTATCTTAGTTTATTGTTTTCTCTCGCCCACTACGACTCAGTTATGCCGCGACCAAAAACAAAAGTTATAATTATTTTTATAACATCCAATACTACGAGAAGGGTGTTATAACCTCAAGTCTGCAGTTATAAACAGAATTTTGCACGACCTTTTCTTTTCAAGTCTCAGCTACACAGCACGGGAATGGTACTACTCACGTTCAATTGATCCTTAATTATCAATCGGGAACAACAATCAGCTTGAATCTTCAATTCCTTCTTTAAATACGACTCCAGCAATAACGTCTGATAGAATAATCGGAAGTTCTATTAATTACACTTTTTCTTAAAACTAATAGCAAAATATTTATTCCTAGTCCAGGTGTCCTTTATTTACTGAGTCAACTACTTAATTATACATAAATTTTCTTTGTATACAATGTATGTTAGCAAACTTTATACACCAGCAATGGTTGTTTATTCTTACACAGCTGTGAGTACTTATTATTAACAACGGCTCGGCGCGAGATTTTGCAAAATCAAAATACCTAAAACACTAATAAAGCCGCCGCAAGGCGTAAACTAATCTACCATATCGGGAAGCACTAATGATAAACACTTTCCTTTCTCGATGGAAACCAGAACGTTATGAACAATTGACGAAACAAAAGCACTAAAGATTTAGCCGGAGCGATTGAACTCTACCTAATCTTATTGAAAAACCCTCTACGCAACTTTATAACAACGTATTTGCTTTTAAATGTTACAATGTATTTTGTTGATTTTCTTTCAGTCGCCGATATTGCAACTTCTTTTCTAAGTTGGATCGACCGTGGGAGTGAATTGGTTTGCCACTGAGAAGTCCATACTTAAACCCCCTGGACTCCTTAGTGTGACCAAACTTGAAGGATGTGGGGTATCGTGAAGAAATTAGTTCTGTTGAGGAGTTTCGGCAGAAAATACAAGTATCCGCGAATACATTTAAAAATAATAGGAACATTTTGTTTAATATTCAGAGAGATTTAAGAGAATGTATAGGAAAATGTATTGAGGTAGGTGGTGGATACTTCCAGAATTTTATTTAAGGTTTGTTGTTATTACTATCATCGATAATTATCGATAATTGCTATTGTTATTTTCATCTTTTGATAATGAAAAAACGCCACAAAACAGTAGACTATCCAGTAAACATACGAGAAAAAATAGTAGAAAAAAGAAGACTTCGTAAAATCTGCCAAACGTCAAGACATCCACAGGACAAAACAAACTACAATGGAGCAGCAAGATAACTAAAAGAGTCATTAACAAAGACTCATTTCAACAATATCTTGAAAGCATAACGGCAACATTTCACACAGAGTACTCCCTATGGAAGGCTACACGTAGATTGAAGCAACCGAAAACACATATACCACCCATAAGCAATCCAACTGGAGAATGGGCTAAAACAGATAAAGACAAGGCCAAATCTTTTGCTGATTATTTAGAAAATATCTTTAAACCACTCGCAGCTGCTGAAGAAGAAGAAAATAACTTATTTAGAAGCACCAGAACAAGCAAGCAGACCTAGACAACCGGTAACGCAGAAAGGAGTAAAAGACATAATTACTAATGGCCCAAATAAAGGGTAAATTACTTAAGGAACTCCCGCATAAAGGGTTAGCTATGCTTATTCAACTTATAAATGCAGCCTTTAGATTCAAATACTTCCCAGCCCAATGGAAGGTAGCGGAAGTTATGTTAATACAAGAACTGGGAAAGATACCGAACGAATTTTCCTCTTATCGACCGATCAGTCTGCTGCCCATCATCGCTAAGATCACTGAGAAACTTTTGGTTAAAAGAATAAATAAACTAGTTGCCGAAACCGGATACCGGACCGTCAATTTGGTTTCAGAAGCCAGCACTCTACGATAGAACTAGCATATCGAGTCGTCGACGCCATCAACAAGAGTTTTGAGGAAAAGAGTTTTTGTGTAGCAGTATTACTAGATATCAGCCAAGCTTTTGACCAGGTTTGGCGTCAGGGACTTATATAAACTCAAAAGAGACCTACCGTATGAAATCTGCCTTATCATCAAATCATATCTAAGTTAAAGATACTTCCGGGTACGACACGAGTCTGGTATAACAGCAATATGTCCAATAACATCAGGCGTGCCGCAGGACAGTGTCCTAGGCCTGATTTTGTATCGGATTTGCACTGCCGACCTTCCCACAAACGAATATATAATCACAACCACATTCGCAGATGACACTGCCATCTTAGTCATACATCGTGATCCAGTAGAAGCCAAAAATCTACTACAGTTCAAACGAGTCAAACCATATTACATTTACCAAATGTCGCGGAAGCTCACCACCAATATCATTATATAATGAAATTATACCTAAGACAGATAACGTTAAATACTTAGGTATCCACTTCGACAAAGGGTTAACGTGGCGCACGCATATATGGAAAAAGCGCAAACAACACAGCATTTATACCCTGCCACAAAAATTACACAAGTACAAAGTTTATACTCTGGGGCGCAAATTGGCAAAAGATGAGGACTACATCCAATTCCAATTTCAGTTTATCCTATGATGTACCTCCAGCGTGAAATTGCAGATGCACATACAACATTATTAACATAGTCGAAATTACATAAGTACAACATTGCAAGGAAAATTGGTACAATATGAGGACAAAATTAAACTATAACTCAATTCCAGTTTGTCCGATGGCGTACCTCTAACGTGAAGTTGTAGATTAATTTATACTCAACAAGCTATAACTCAATTTCAGTTTTTCCGAGGGTGTACTTACAGCGTGACGTTGGAGGTGCAAGTATAAAATTATTAGCGTCGCCGAAATTACATGAGCACCAAATTTATACTCTGCTGCAAAAATTGGTACAAAATAAACACAAAATTATACAGTGTGAAGCACCTGAATATCACTATGTTGCATGTTGAACTTCACGAAACATTTGCCCAGTCCAAAATATACGAGTTGCAAACAGTTTTTTTACGTTCGCAGTGTTGAAAGTGATTAAAAACACAAGTTTTATTTTGAAATGGTGGAATTAAATATGCAATCAGTTGGATGATCTTCAACGAACAGCAGAGAAATATATTTTTGCTTTAATAATTAGCATACTATAGATATAGATTAGATACGTAACGTTTAACGTTGAACTTGGGACATCTAATGGATGTTTAATCTAGATATGTATTTATTTGACATCATTAAAATTGTTGTGATTGGCGCTATCTATGTAGAAGAAAAAATAATTCTTGCATTAATTTTAATACGTAGCGTATTATAGACTTAGAATACATATGGGGCGATTAAAGTTGAATTGGGACATATAAAACAGATGCCTAATTTATGTAGTTAGTTGGCATAATAAAACATTTGATTTATTTTTGTTATCAATAATTGAAAATCATTATTCTTTGTTTTCTATTTTCAGTACTCAGAACAGATATATCAAGTTTGCTTTAATACATAACATACTGTAGATCAAGGGGTGTTCTGTAGGTAGCGAACAGAGACAGTTTTGTTACTGTACCAGCCACATCAAATGGCAATTTTTACTACTGCCCGAAACTGAGTTATTTGAATAAACCGTCACAAACCGCTTAGAGCTCTTCTACACACGAAATTGGGTAAAATGCCACCGATTGGTAATTAATTACACTGTATATACGGTTAAATCAAAGTGTTACACTGGAACTTAATACATACATGGGGTTTGTTGGGGATGAGTAAATATATTTCAAATTAACACTTAATTGGAAATGTAAGTAAGGTCAGTATGTTTCTACGTAATATTTTTTATTTTTTGTCATAATTTAATAGCTTTTGAAACCGTGGGTTATTCGGGAGGCTATTGGTTGTAGTTACAGAACCCGTTCGGTCGTATCGGGTACCAAGAGCTTTTTGAACTTTTATGAACCACCATTATAAACGGTTGTAGCCATAAATATATTATCGTTTCCGTTTTAAGCAAAAACTAAAAACGCGAATTTGTTCTTTTCTTTTTTTGTTCGCCGTAATGTAAGTTTTCCATAACAATAAAGTGATCGTGTAAACAAACTTATATCGATAATTACCACGTTTTGACTTTAATCACTGTTTGTTTTTTATTGTGTTTATGGTGATTTTTCCCAGTTTACAATTAACGAGTTGAATCATCACCATGCAAAGTTTATTAATCCTAATTTGTGTAATTTTATTGGTTACGTCTCCCACCATGATGCAACACACTATCATTCACTCCTATCTCATTCAATTAACACAGCGCAGTCTACCACCAGACGGCCAATTTCTTTGAGATTTGAGTTTTGTGAGTAATTCAATATTAGGCTTGTAAATAGATTCTTAAGGTTTAACTATTGAGAGAATTTGCATCACCTCGAATAAGTTCAATATTATGCTCTTAAAGATTTTATACCCTTTTAATTATTGAGCTTAACTTGGAATTGCGTTTTTAAGGGTAGTGTACCTTGTTACACTACAACCTTTATTTCAGGACATCTAATACTCGACAGTTTAGTTTAACCAGTATAGGTAGGAATTCCACACGATAAAATTTAATTTAAAATCAGTACTACATATTCTCTTAAAGTTTCGGGTCTACATTGTGGTCTACATTATTGCTTATTATGTTCTATTAAGATTAAATTTTGCGGGCGATTGTAAAAATTACATCGCCACGACTAACTTAACCAAACCGTGAACTTGTAGGTGAACCACTTTTAAGTTATGCTCTGATGGATTTGTTTAAATGTATTTTTCCTAATTTTAATGTATTATTGTTAAAAATCCATTCCATTATAGACATATTATATTATGTTTAACCCATTTTCTTGCATTATGGCTACACGAATTGTTTTGTAATATTAACTTAATTGAATTCTACATTTTTCTAACTAATCTTAACACTAAATGAACTCCAACTCGAGTATTCTTTCTTAAATATGCTTATCGTTATAAATTGCTTATGTAGTATACTAATACACAAATGCCTGTTTAATTTTAAAGCTACCGTTTTAAATTCAGAAGGTTGTTTATCCACTACAATGCAGCAATTAAACACCAGTTACGCCCTGTTTTATGCAAAACTGCGCATAATTAGCATCTAATTAACGCATAAGAAAAGACTAATTTTTTTTATAAGTTCACAGCAGTGAAGTTCGCCCCGTCAATGTAATTTTTACAATAACTTGTTTCCTACAAGAGTGCGAAGCAGCGAATACAGGGCGCCTAATTATCGCGCATGAAAAGATTAGTTTATGTATAAGACTATGAACTTAGCCTTGACGATGTAATTTTTGCAATAACTTATTTTCTATGGGAGCGCTAAATCTTATTTTAGCGGCACAAAACAGCGCATAATTGGGGTCTAATTAGTAAATAAGTAAAAAATTATTTATGCAGAAGTTCACTGCTGTGAAGTTAGCCGTTTTACTTCCTATGAAGGTGCAAAATTTTATTTCATCGGCGCACAACAGCGCATAATTATGGCGTAATTAAAAAAAGAAGCTGTTGAGATACAAGCACCAATCGAATTGGGGCTTGTGTCTCGATAGCTCAGTTGGTAGAGCGGTACTCTAGCAAAGTACATGTCGTAGGTTCAAATCCCACTCGAGATAAACTTTTTCTTTATGTATTTAAAAAATTTTTAATTACATAATTTACTTATGAACTACTCTTTCGTTCATTAAAAACAAATAACTTAGCAGTATTTATGTTTTGTAAATAAATGTGGTCCTGACCAGGCCAAGTTTACCCTAACGTGTTAAAGCACTCAGGAACACTTAGGAGGATAAATAGGGTGATATTGAATTGCCAAAGAACTCTTATGGCATGTGGAGATTTGTACTGGATATTGATGATGTGAATGAGCGATCGGAGTAGCCATATCAAAGGTGAGCCGAGATAGTATCAAAGAATGTAATTCAGCAGTGCAATAGCTATTGTAATACCGATAATATAAAGAAAGAACGATTCTTCTATGCTCAAGGGAATGTATGTCAGAAGTTAAAGACGGGTCATTTATAGGCCTAAGAGAATTATATTCTATATACAGCAAAAAGAGTTGTCGCTAGGTCAAGTACTGCTTAGATATGTACAAAAAACTTATTTTATGCGCAGCTGCTTTAATATCTGACAAAAGATGGTCAACCCATGCTATATCTGAAAATAACGTCATTCCTAACATAGTTATAAGGTTTGAAAACTTAAGATCTGAATCATTCATATTTACAACAGGAAATTATCGATATTTGTTCAACCGACAGAAGGCAACGATGAGTTTTATTAGCATTAAATGTAACTAGATTGTCACTTCCCCAGTCCCAGATGCGTTGAACGTTTTTGTTGATTGAACTTGCCATTTTATCTTTAATGTCTTGATTTGACATAAAAGGTGGATTACCAATATGAATAGATTGAGATGAATTACAATGAAGAGTGC
The DNA here is from genome assembly GCA_036346205.1 of Vesta saturnalis. Classification (NCBI taxonomy): domain Eukaryota; kingdom Metazoa; phylum Arthropoda; class Insecta; order Coleoptera; family Lampyridae; genus Vesta; species Vesta saturnalis. The sequence continues at coordinate 4,157,965 of JARFJB010002232.1, read as the reverse complement.
TGTTTTCAGTAAAGAAATGGACTGGGTTAATCGTTGAAGGAAAAATATCAATTATGTGTGACACAAAAGTGTAGATACCTGCTAAGGATGAAGAAAATTACCCAAAAGACATAGAGATTGAATAGCCCTTAGATATTACTGGCACTAGTTCGAGGTAGCGTTTGTAATAAGTCAACAGCTGGGACACCGCCTGGGATCAAGCCTATTGATGATCGGCTCTAGGGGCGTGTACCCAAAACGAATTGGTTTTTTAGCGTATGCAGAAGAGTTGACTAAGTGCACATCTTTTCCAGAACCGTTAAGACACGAGTTTGATGCAAATAAATCCACAAAAAGATTGGTTTTATCTACAGAATCAGCAACTACACCTCCGTCAAGGTATGTCATTGGAGAAATGAAGATGTATCAAAGTGTTTACTGATGGCTTTAGCCAAATACCAAAATTTAAGAGTTGTAACTAGATGTAACTTTTACAATAACTTGTTCGTTACAGAAGCGCAAAACGTCGATGCAATTTTTACAATAATTTATTTCCTATACGGTCGCAGTATTTCATTTTATCGGTGCAAGACGGCGCTTAGTTGGGGCCTAATTACTAAATAAGAAAAAAAGTTATTTATGCAGAAGTTCACGGCTGTGAACTAGCGGTGTCGATGTAATTTTTTCTTAACCTATTTCCTGTGGGGACGTACAATTCTATTTTAGCGGCTCAAAATAGAGCATAATTGGCAACTAAATAAAAATTGGCTTACGCAGAAGTTAACGGCTGTAATGTTAGCCGTATAAATGCAATGTTTACAATATCTTGCTTCTAATAGGGTGCATAATGGGTACTTAATTATCGAGCAAGGTTAATTTCTTTATATCACTATGAAGTTAGCTTAGCTGGTGCAATTTTTGCGATAACTTATTTCCTATAGCGGCGCAATATTTCATTTTAGCGGTGCAAGACAGCGCATAGTTGGCGTCTAATTATTAAATTAAAAAAATTATTCATACAGAGTCGCGGCTGTGAAGTTAGCCGTGTCGATGTAATTTTTGCAATAACTTACTTCCTATGAGGGCGTAGAGTTTTATCTCACAAAACAATGCATAACTTATTCATAAGACTACGAAGTTAGACTAGTTGATGGAATTTTTGCAATAACTTATTTCTTCTGGGGCGCAATTTTTCATTTTAGCGGTCCAAGATAACGCATAGTTGACGCCTTACTATTAAATACTAAAAAAAATCACTTATGTGGAAATTTACGGCTGTGAGGTAGCGGTGCTTATGTAATTTTTGCAGCACTCTATGAGGGTTAAATCGTGAGTACCTAATACATATGTAAAGTAGATATCTTATATACTGTCTACGTCGCGGACATTTAATGTATGTATGTAATCTCTAAAAACTAGCATCTATTTACAGATGTTTTTTATTTATTAGATGGAACTGGGTTTACCAAACATTAATTCGATTTAAATAAATTTTTTGTGTATATTATGTGAGCGACATGTATTGTTTATAAGAAAGAAAGCAAAACAAACTAGCAGGATTCCCACCACTGCTCGTGCTAGAAAAAACCAGACATTAAGGAAATTAACCATGTGAGAGAGCACAAAATTGTACTTTGGCGCTGAAAAACCGAGTATAATTAGCGCATAAGTACTAAATACCTAAGAAAAAAATGATTTATGCAGAAGTTCACAGCTGTGAAGTTAGCTGTATTGATGTAATTTTTACAATAACTTTAGCAAGGCATATAGAAGTATATACATTTATTAAATGCAACTCTGTTTCATGTATATTATATAAGCGACATGTATTATTTATAAGAAAGAAAACAAAATACACTAACAGTATTCCGACTATTGCTCTTGCTGGGAAAAACTAGACATTCTTGAAATTAACAATGACAATGACAATCATCTGTAACTCTAATGTAAAATGATTTAATAAGATTAAATCTGCATTTAAAAATACCTAAACTATTATTTTCTGACTTGCCCTTTGTTTACCAGTACAAGTAAATAATTAGATAAGTAAACGTAACAGTGTTTCACTAGAAATAAATTAAACGCTGAACATCGCTTACACTAACAAAATCTATTTATAATTGTTTTATATGAAATCAAACATAGCATTAAAAATCACGCAAAAGTGTTGCGTTAGTGAACGTGAACAACGTTATGGAATGTAAAAGTGCAAGTGGATTGCTAGAGCGTGTGCCATGGAACTAATTCCTTTGGTGAATGTAACTGTCTATCATATTCATTTATTTTGTTATACGTTTTACATGTGCGTGTGGTAGTTAGTTTGCAAAAGGACGGAGAGTCAAAAAACCACCTGAACATGAGACTTGAGTTCATGGTCTGCCAAATTTTGAAGTGTTCCTATAAGGGAGCAAAATTTAACTTCAATAGGGCCAAACGGTGAATAATGGGTGCCCAATTATCGCGAATGAAAAGAAGAGTTTACAAGACTATGAAGTAAGCCTTGTTATTGTAATGTTTGCCTTTTGCGGGTGCAAAATATTATTTTAACGGTACAAAATAGCGCATAATTGACGAAAAAATGAGAAGTTTACGGCTGTGAAGTTAACCGTATTGATGTAATTTGTACAATAACTTGTTTCCTAGAGCGTCGCAATATTTCATTACAGCGGTGCAGTCGGTGTCTGATTACTAAATGAGAAAACACTCATTTGTGCAGCTCACGGCCGTGAAGTTGACAGTGGTGATGTAATTTTTGCAATAATTTACTACCTATGGAGGCATTAAAACAGCACATAATTAACGCGTAATATTAAATAAGAACTTAGTTAATGCAGAAGTTCACAGCTGTGAAGTTAGTAGTATTGATGTAATTTTTACAATAACTTGTTTCCTAGAGGGGCGCAATACTTCATTTTAGCGGCCCAAAGGGCGTATAGTTGGCGCTAATTACTAAATAAGAAATAAGTTATTTATACAGAATCAAGCTGTGAAGTTAGTCGTGTCGATGTGATGTTTGCAATAATTTGTGTCCTTTGAAGGTGCAACATTTTGTTTTAGTTCGCGCCAAACAGCGCATAATTGGCACATAATTATTAAATAAATAAAAGTTATTCATTCAGAAGTTCACGGTTGAGTAGTGTAATTTTTACGTTACATAATTATCGCGGAAAGATTAGTTTATTTATAAGACCCTGAAGTTAGCCTTCTCTGTATGGGCGCAATAGTTGGCCCCTAACTACAATTTGAGAAAAAAAATATTTATGCAACATGTAACTTTTACAATAACTTGTTTCCTGTAAGGACACAGAATTTAATTTCAATGGCGTAGTATGGAGGTGCCGAAGTATCGCGCACGAAATGACTAATTTATTCATAAGGCTATGAAATTAGTCTTTTCGATGTAATTTTTGCAATAAAGTATTTCTTATGGGGGCGCAAAATTTTATTTTAGCGGAGCAAAAGGCTCATAATTGGCGCTTATTTACCACATAAGAAAAACTTGATTCATGCAGAAGTTCACGGCTATGAAGCTAGCCGTACCCATGTAATTTTACGATAACTTCTTTCTATAACGGAGTAAAATTTTATTTTAATGGCACCTAATTTGCACCTAATTACTGCGTAAAAATTATACATCTAAAAATTCACACTTCGGTTCCATGAAGTTAGCCGTGCTTACAGAATGTGTGTTACGAGTCATTTCCTATTGAATTTTATCTTTTCATTCTTTACAAGTAATTTATGATCGTGTACTAGTAAAATCAGCTGGGTTATAATAAATTGTACGTATTTAGATAAATGAATTTAGAGTTTATGGCTTCAAATAAAATACAAAGGTATGTGTAATAAATGGAAATTATTTATAATGGATAAAAAGTAGGAATCGAGTTTTCATTGATCACTTGCACACAAGAGTAATAAGAATTGTAGGTTAATACAGTGTAAAATGCGGATATTTATTATACAGAGTGGATCAGAAGTCTGGAAACTCCCAATTATGTCGTAAATTGCTAGTACGAGTTGTACAAAATTTGGGATAAGCCTATTTTGGGATAGGGAGATTCTAGATTTGACATGTTGCCAAATTTGCCGTTTCTCTGATATTATTAGTCACTTTGGTTTGTTTAAATACACCACCCTGTATATGCAGTCATTATTGGAATCTCCTCTTCAATACGAGTTCAACCATATGTAACCCTTATGATTTTATGTAGCCTAGAAGGCCTGAAATACATAAAACAGTGCAAAATATGTAGATTTGAAGAAATTTAAATGTTTAAATATAGATTGCTGTGAATTTGACATTTTATAATGTTAATGGTGTAAATGGTAATCGTATGAAAAATAATAATGTAATAAAGAAATAAGTGTAAAAAGTTCTCCAAAAACAAAATAAGTTACACCAAAATGCAAATGAAGTTGCCTACCTCATAGCTATAATGCAAAATTAATTAAAATTTAATACAACTCAAAATGTGTTGTTACAATTTGTTCACCATTTACATTATTAAATAAAACTGATAGTAGTTTGATGTGCTTTGAAAAGTTCTGCAAAGTAAATTGTTTCTCAAAATGGTTGTTAATGAAAAAGAACGAATTACTATTCTAATGATGAGAGGGTACGGCAACAGAAAAAGATGATATAGTGAAGTACCCAATTTGTTGAAACGATACATTCCCAAACTGTTCTCCTATCCATAAGGCGACGGTACAAGAAACTGTAAAGCGCTTTGAGGACTCTGGTGGAGTAAAAGATAGATACCGATCAGGTAGACCAAAAACAGTTATAAATGAACAAAACTTTAGATATAATGCAGAGTTTCGTTGACATAATATAGGTCTTTCTTCAGTCTTACGTGCATTACATAAGAATAAATTTCAACCATAAAAAATTCATTTATTGCAAGAGTTAAATGAAGATGACTTCGGCCGTAGAGTAGAGTTTACTGAGGTAATTGATGGATAAAATTGAAATTGACGTAAATTTTGTTAATAACATATGTTTTTCCGGCGAAGCATCCTTCACACTGTGTGGAAGTGTATATCGACATAATTTAAGGTACTGGAGTGACGTAAATCCACACTGGATGTGTGAAAACCATACTCAAAGACCGCAAAAATTAAATGTATGGTCAGGTATAGTGGGTGCTCAGATAAGTTCGAAATGCTACTTAGAAATGAAATTGTACCTACACTGAGAAACTTGGAGCCAATTTTAATCAGATATGGTTTCAGCAAAATGGAGCTCCAGATTATTTTGGTGTAAATTTTCGGCGTTATTTAGATGAGATATTTCCCGGACGATGGATTGGTAGACGAGGTAGTGTTGAATGGCCTCCACGTTCACCTAATTTCAATCCTAAAGATTATTTTTATTGGAGATACTTGAAAAATTCAGTTTACAAAACTAAACCAGTAAGTCTTGCAGAGCTAAGGCAACGAATTATCGATGAATCTCGATTAATTTCTGGACAATCATGAAGAAATGTAGTAGACGCATTCTACCATCTATTACGGTACTGTCAAATCACAAATGGAGCACATTTTGAACAATTGATTAAGCAATCATTATGTTAAAAATGTTGTAATCTTTCAATTGCTACGTTTTAATGTAGTTGAAAATAGTTTGTATTAAAAAATTGATTGAGACAATTAGGCGTTGCCAGACTTCTGTTTTATGCATTTAAGACCTTCTACTACATAAAATCATAAGTGTTACATATGGTTGAAGTCGTATTGAAGAGGATATCCCAATAATGAGTGCATATACAGGGTGATGTATTAAAAAACCAAAGTAACTAATAATATCAGAGAACCGGCAAATCTGGCAACATTGCAAATGTCAAATCTGGAACCTCCGTATCCCAAAATAGCCTCATCCCAAATTTTGTACAATTCGGACTAACAATTGGGCGTTACCAGACTTTTGGCACACTCTGTAGATACAGAGTGTGAGTATGATCTTGCATCTGTAAAAAATATAAGGTAGACGTAGCAGTTAAATTAAGCGATACCAAACCGATAATTATAAGACGTCTGTTAGGGCTAAATCGTAAATATCTAGTACAAATATAAAAGTGATATCTTATATACTATCATTTATAGACGGATAAGTGTAGAAGTATACATTTATTAGATGGAACTGTATTTTATGGGTATGTAATATGGAGACTGGTCAAGCTAAAACGTAAATAAATGCTTTTCAATTTAGTACTGTTCCTTTTAATTTATTATATACCATGTATTTCTACAAAATCAGTTTATAAGAAAGGAAACTTAATAAACTAACAGTATTGCTAGGAAAACCTAGACATTAATGTAAAATGAATAAATAAGATCGAAGCTGTCTAACTTGCATTTCGAGCTGTTCAATTAACTGCTGTATACCTACGTTTAAAAAGAACTAAACTGTTACTTTTTGGCTTACACATTGTTTACGAGTGCAGATAAATAATTAGGTAAGTAAACATAATACCCTGTTTCACTAGAAATAAATTAAACGCTGATGATCGTTTGCGCTAACAAAATCTATTTATAATTTCTTTTTAGGATATCAAACTAAACCAACCTAGCATTGAAAACGCGCAAGTGATCGATAATGAACGTGAACAATGTTATGGAATGTGCAACTAAGTGCTGGTGCATTGTTAAAGCGTGCGTAAGGAAGTGAATGTAATTGTCTGTTATGACCACTCATAAATAAATGCTATTGTTATACGTTTTATATCTGCATGTGGCAGTTGGTTTGCTAAAGGACAGATTAGAAGGGAGTCAAAACACTACCGGGAGTTGAAACTTGAGTTTATGGTCTGATGAACCTTGAATTGTTCCTGGAAGGGGTCTAGGACGTTTCGCCGCGGCCGATTCGCCGCTGTCGTTTCGCCGCGGCCGTTTCGCTTCCAAGCCGTTTCGCTGCCAGCCGTTTCGCCGCCAAAACAGTTTTAATATTTGGAATAATATATACACCCATTACGAAGCTTTCTCTGTGCGTATTAAAAAAAAACAGCAGTCTATTGCTTCTTACAGCAATTTTTAATCATTTTAGAAAAATATTTTATAACGCTTATTTTGTTTTTTAGAAAATTAATATGGTAATGTTTATTTTTTATAGGGTACAGTATCTAAACTTTCCCTCTAATTTAATAAAAAAATTTCAAGAATAGATTAACCTTGTCTTGTTTACTCAAAGATATTACAAAACGGAATTAATGTAGCTAATTCAAAAATTATTACCTAGACAACTAGGAATTTACATAGGCTATAATGGATAATATCTAGTATTATTTTAGTATTACTGTTAAAACAGTGTAATACAATAAATAAACATATATTACTAGTACATAGATTCTTATTTGGACATTTTCTAAAAGAACAAGACATCAGCGTTAAAAACACATTTTTTTAGATGTATAAAAAATAAGCGTTGCCATATTAATTTTCTAAAAGTACAAAATAAGCTTTAAAAAATATCTTTCTAAAAAAATTAAAAATTTTTAATACCCACAGAGAAAGCTTCGTAATGGGCGCATATGTTATTCCAAATACTAAAATTGTTCTGACGGCGAACTGGCCTGGCGGCGAAATGGCCTGACGGCGAAACGGCCGCGGTGAACCGGTGGCGGGAAAACGGCGGCGGGAATCGGCCGCGGCGAAACGTTCCATACCGTCCTGGAAGGGTGCAAAATTTCCGTTTAACGAGGAAAAATTGCAAATAATGGGTGCTTATTACTACACATGAAAAGATCAGTTTATAAGACTATGACGTTCGTCTTGTCAATGTAATGTTTGCAACAACTTATTTCCTATGGGGACGCAAAATGTTATTTTAACGATACAAAACGGTGCCAATTACTATACAGGATAAACAATATTTATGCAGTTCACGGTTGTGAAGTGAAGTGTCGATGAAATTTTTTCAATATTTTACTTCCTACGAGGGCGCATCATTTTATTTTAAAAAAGTGAATTATGCAGAAGTTTACGGTTGTGAAGTTAGCGACAATGATGTAATCTCTACAATAACTGGTTTCCTAGAGGGGCGCAATATTTCATTTTAGCGGCGCATAGTTGGTGCAAATTTACTGAATAAAAAAGTATTATTGATAGGGGAAGGTTGTACCCTGGACCGATCTGTACCTCGGGTCATTAAATTTTTAGCAGAAATCTTTTCGATTTTTCTTTCATCCCAGGTAGAACTGTAATGACATCTGTTATACCATAGAGGGCAGTGAGTGCAATTTTGGTTAAACGAAGCACATGCTGACTTTATTCGGTTTTTGTGTTTTGTGCACCGATCGCATAAGTATTTTGTATAATTATAATGCGTTACCATCCAGTTTACTTATAAATATTATTGTTTTTAACTAATGTATAGTGAAAAATTGTTGTCTTCGATTACTAATTCTGTACATATTTTGTTTAAAATACATCACCATATTTACGAAACGAAACGAAAACAGTTCCACGTGGTGCTGACATGTACCTCGGGTCACTATTAGGGCTTGTACCTTGGACCAGGCCAAGGTACAACATCGTCTTTTAAGCTTTTAAGCGACCAATCGTGAACTCAGGAAAAAGACTTTGAATCTGAATCAGAGGAAGATATCTTGCTTAGTTCCAGTGACCGAAAATCTTTTGAGGACATAGTAGCAAAAGACGAAGAATTTCTAAAAGACAAAGAACGAGAGTATCTGAGTGAAGATGAAACTGTTAGCAGAGGTGGTTTTGTTTTAGTGAAAGTGCGAGGAAAGAAGACAGTGGTTTACTATGTTGCAGAAATAATTAATTGCCAGGATACTAACAATGAGTTTAAATATTTACAGAGAATTTCGGATTCCAATAAAGTTTTAAACAACGCAACAGTAACTTATGATTTTTTACGCGAAGATGTACGCAAACTTCGAACGCCACATTGTGTACCTGGAAAAGCTCGCAATAATTCGACATTACAGTTTTAATGTTCAATTTCAATATCCTTATGTTAAATAGTAAGTACTAAGTAAGTTGCGCAAGCAACACAGCGCATAATTGGCTCCTGGGGCGCAATATTTCATTTTAGCGGAGGATGCTTTGCACCTAATTACTAAATAAGAAAAAATATTTATACAGAGTTACGGCTGTGACTTTAACCGTGTCGATGTAATTTTTGCAATTATTTACTTCCTATCAGGGTGCAACACTTTATTTTGGCTTGAGCAAAACTGCGCATAGTTAGCGCCTAATTACTAAATAAGGAAAAATTGATTTATTCAGACGTTCATTGCTACGTAGGAAGCCGTATTGACGTAATGTTTATAATAACTTGTTTCCTATAGGGAAACATTAGTGGCCCTTAATTGGTGCCTAATTATCGCGTAAAAATCGATTAGTTTACTCATAAGACTATGAAGTTAGCTTAGTCGACGCAATTTTTGCAATAATTTATTTCCTATAGGGGCGAAATATTTCACTTTTGCGGCGCAAGACGGCGCATAGTTGGCGCCTAATTACTAGGTAAGAAAAAAAATTATTTGCGGCTGCGAAGTAGCGGTGTTAATTTTTGCAATAACTTACTTCCTATAAGGACATAAAATTTTATTTTAGCGGCGCAAAATAGTTCATAATTGGTAACCAAGTACTAAATAATAAAATTGATTTATCCAGAAGTTCACGGCTGTGATGTAATTTTCACAACTTATTTCTTATAGGGACGCAAAATTTAATATTAACGGCCCAATCATCGCGCAAGATTGGTTTATTCATGACTATGAAGTTAGCCTAGCCGATGCAATTTTTGTAATAACGTATTTCCTAAAGGGGCGGAATATTTCATGTTAGCGGTGCAAGATGGAGCATAGCTGGCGTCAAATTACTAAATAAAAAACATTATTTATACATAACTTCACGACTGAAAATGATTTATGTGAAAGTTCACGGGTTTGAAGTAGCGGTGTCGATGTAATTTTTGCAATTAATTATTTCCTATGGGGACGCAAAATTTTATTTTAGCTTCATAAAACAACCCATAATTGAGGACTAATAACAAAACAAAAAAATTAATTTATGCAAAAGTTAGCGGGTGTGAAGTTAGCTGTATTCATGTAACTTTCACAATAACTTTAACAGCACAATAAGGAGAATAATAGGTGCCGCAGTATCGCGTAAGAAATGCCTAATTTATTCATACTTCTATGAAGTTAGCCTGGTTGATTTAATTTTCACAATAAATTATTTCTTAAGGGGGCGCAAAATTTTAATTTACGGGCTCGAAGCGGCGCTTAATTGGCGTTTAATTACTGCATAAGAAAAAAATTGATTTATGCAGAAGTTTACAGCTGTGAAGTTAGTCGTGTCAATTTAATTTTACAATAACTTCTTTTCTATAAATGCGGAAACTTTTTTTTGGCCCCTAACCGGCATATAATTCCTGCGTAAAAAATTATTAATCTAAAAGTTGGCGGTTCCGTGAAGTTAGCCGTGCTTATAGAATTTGTCCTACAGTTATTTCCTATTCAAACTTCTTTTTTCTTTTTTTTACATGTAATTTGTGATCGTGTACTAGTAGCATGAGTCATACTACAATAAATTGAAGATGTACCTATTTAGATAAATGAAATTAGGGTTTATTTATGCCTGCAAATAAAATATAAAGTTACGACGTATTATATATATATATATATATATATATATATATATATATATATATATATATATATATATATATATATATAGGTGCGACATTAGTGCGTCGCAGTACGATATATCCGTTATTAAAGGAGATATAAAAAAAGTTATTTACAAAAATTACAGGGTGTTACATATTACCAGGGTGAATCAAACATACTTTTTTTTAAATGGGACACCTTATATATTATTTCACATGTAGATTAAGCTCATCTCCCCATACTTCCAATATAGGGTTTCATTACGTTATACAGGGTATTTCAAAAGTTATGGTCAATTGTACACGAAAATCATTCTCATTTCAACGTCCTGTACACCCTAGACAGAACAACCTAACATTAATATTTTTCCATGCATAACTTTTTGACATTGCTACAATGTTACGAGAAAGTGCTATTTCTTTATTCTTGCACCAATTGAATATAGAGCGAGCCAAAACTCGAACACACGATTTTGACAATTTTTTCAAACGAATCACCCTGCATTTTATTTTAAAAAGTGAAAATACACTTTGTTCTTTTATTTTTATTGAGCACTCCCTATAGCTAAAATCGTTAATTTCTGAGATATTTTCGGGGATAATAAAACTAGGTTATGATTATCATAACAGGTTCTACAGGTTTTAACGAGTGGTATCATCAATTTTTAACCATAACACGTGATAGTAAATATTACAGTTGCAAGATAATCAATACAATTATTTATTTCTTTGAAACTTTTTCTCACTTTGACAGTAAACTATTTTATTCATTAAAATCTTGTGAGTCAACATGCGGTGATAAAATTATCACCCATTTGATAGCCTATTCTGCGATTTTGTTTTTGTATTTTAACCAATGAAAATAATCAAAAATGTAGGGGAAGGTGGGGTAAGTGACGACGTTAACAAGAAAAATCATTTTTGGGCAAAGTAACTTTAATAATTTTAAATAAAAGTGACTACTACATACATTGGTTATCTACCTTTGAATTTAATATGATTTTAAACTAAACGCAAGCTCCAATATTAGTTTAAAAAAATATAAACAAAATTTTAGTCATCTTACCCCATAGTGCGGGTAAGATGACGAACATAATGGGGTAAGTTGACGCTTACAGACACAAATCGCAAATAAATTATCCCTGCCCACCGTAACTGGAGCAGTCTTCATGACACCACTCTTGACATTTGCAACACTTTATCCAATCTTCCACTGGTGGTTCTACGTAAAGTTCGTGGCAGATTACACAAAAACAGGATGACGACTTGGATGCCTGATCAGTCTTTTTGTTAGGTTTGTTAGGCCCTGATTTTCGTGTCTTCTTTTTTTCTTTTCCTCTTTTTCTTTTGCTAACCTATCTTTTTCTTCTAACTGGTCTTGCATGGGAGTGCACAGAAATTACGCTTGCCGAAAGCTTTTTACGCTTGTTTTGAATAGGACGATTAATAGTTGGTAAGGGTTTGATTTTTCAAAGTGAGTTGTAACTTTTAGACTGTGATTTTGAGCAGCTAGGACCTGGTTCATTTGCGGAGTAAAATAAATTGCATGATATAGGATGAAGCGCTGAAATCCTTGATGATTCTCCGTCATGTTTCGTAGGTGTAACCAAACCAAATGTTATTATTTGCGTCAACGGAATGTTATCATCTGATGGAAAGTCTGAATTTTCTGGGTTTTCATTAGCAATCTCATTACCAATCATATCAATCCTATCATTAGTATGGCCAGAAACATCCATGCTTGGATCATACTGTCTTTCGCTTGTAACTGCTCGGAAAAAATCGCTATCCTCAAAAATATGGGCGTTATAGGGTTCAATTCCACAGGCACGAAATCCTTTGATTGTGTTATTGACTGTTGCTGCTTTCCCATATGCCTCCCCAAACATTGGTCCAAAATTGCGGTCAGTTATCGGAGTAGCTGGTTGATTAACCATCATTGAATCACATGCTTGACTATAAACTGTTTTAAATGGACCAAAAAAAGCGACGCCAAGAGGTTGGAGCCTGTGTGTTGTGTGAGGAGGCAACCCTACCATTACTATGTTGTTGGATCTACAAAAGTAAATGGCCTCAAGCGAGATATGAGAATTGTGATTGTCCACGATGAGTAAAATCGGACGTTCTGCAGAAGGCTTGGCATGGTGTGCAAAATGTCTTAAATACTTAACGAAACTCTCAGTTGTCATCCATCCAGAGGGTTGGGCGATGCCGATTGTACATCGAGGAGTACCATTCAGAAGCTCTAACTTCATTCTCTTTCGAGCAAAAATAAAAAAAAAGGTGAAATATAAACACCCACTGTACTCATAGCGCATACAACAGTAGTGTTTTAGCCCCTTTCTGATGAATAATAACTCTACGATGACAAGTGGGTATTAAAATTTTGGGTAGTTTTGTTGGGACAGTGGAGACGCCTGATTCATCTGCGTTGAATATTTGATCTGCAGAAAAATTATATTTCATCCGGACATCTCTTAAAAGTTTGAAAAATTGGCTAACGGCGACTCTGTTGAATCCCATCAATCGGCCGATCGACGTGGCTTCTGCTTTTCGGAGACTGAGTCGATTGGCTTTCGTAAATTCCAGGAACCAGTCCTCGCCAGCAGACTTATTTTCGTGGTTGAATCTATGTTCGATATTGTTTTTTTCGGCATATTCTATTATAACAAGTTAGCCGTGAAAATGACAGATAGATATTATTCAGTAATAATTAGTAGCTTGTCATTTAATAAACTTCTTTGAGATGTGTAGTGTTTATTAATTTGTAAACACTTTAATACTGTTTGAAATGAACTTTTCTGTTGGGGAATTAACAGACATGATATGAGTACTGGGAGAATGTATCACATCGTAAAGATGGTCAACCCATCATAGATTTGAAGATACAGTCATTTTCAACATAGTAATATAGTTTGAACACTTGAGATCTGAGCCATTCATAATTAAACAGGAAATGATCAATCTTTTTTGGCGGACACAAGACAACACTGAGTTTTATAGCATCATTACTATTATATAGATTATTACTAGTTTGGAGGAACATTTCTTTAAGACAATAGCTGGGATACCGTTTGGCTAGTCGCCTTACTGAGATCAAGCCTACGGGTATATTAACGGTAATAAGAAGAAAATGGTTGACACAACATGAAAAAGAGAAAGTGCAACAAGGAAGAGGAATTGTAGAAAGAAATATACAGTGGAGAAAAGTAAAAATAAACATAATGACGATATATAGCAGAAAGATGAAAAGGGCTGTTAGAAGTGTGCAATGAAAGGGGGCGGGAAATAATGAATAGTAATTGAGAAGAAAGATAAATGGGTGGGTACACGTACATAGAAGGAGAAGCAATAATAGACTATGTAATAACGAATGCAGATGCTGGGGAAACGGTGAAGGCATTCAGGGTAGGGGAGAGGGTCGAATCGGACCACCAACCAAAATGGGAAAAACAAAATGGGAAGGTAACGGAGTACAAGAAAGTGTGGAGGAAATGAGAGAGAGGATGGAGGGGGAAAAACGGGATGGAAGATGTGGTGGAACAAAGAATGCAAGGAGGTCTAGAGGAAGGCAAGAAGCCAAGACTATGGAAAAAAGGGAAGGTAGAAAAAGACGCATTGATGAAATACAAGAAAACATCCGAGCGTAAAAAGGAGGAAAACAAAAAGAAACGGAAGAGCAGATAAAGGATATAAAAACGGAAGACGTATGGAAATATTTAAAGAAAGAAAAAGGAAAAGATGGTCACAAACGGGAATACAAATCAGAAATAGGAGAGACATTTTAGGAACTTGATGGGGAGCAAAGACAGAAAGGAGAATAGAGACAAAGTAAGAAATATGAAAATGTAAACTTTCACCATTAACACTCATAATAAAATACTTATCTTTTTTGGGATTTTTTAATGGTGTACTTTAAAGTACAACATTAAAAAATCCCAAAAAAGATAAGTATTTTATTAAAAGTAAGAAAGTATATGAAATATATGAAAAATGGGAAGAAATAAAAGAATAGGAAATAATAGAGGCAATACAGAAGGTGAAAAGGGTAAAGCGGCGGGAGAAGACGGAATACAAGATAAGGAGTGCGTATATGGAGGAGAAAAGGTGTACAAAAGGATGACGGAAGTAATAAACAAAATATGAAGTGGGGAAAGATTCCCAGAGAGATGGAGAGGAGGATATATATATATACCCAGAACACAAAAAAGGAGACAAAAAACAGCTGGGAAGTTATAGAAAAATTACATTACTAAACATGGCCTACAAAGCATACGCGTATATGCTAGAAGAAAGGCTGCAGAAGGAAACAGAGGAAAAGAAACTGTTAGCAGATGTACGGGCAGGATTCAGGAAATGAAGAAGACCGATAGATAGCATATACATACTGAAACATAAAAGAAAAGGGAGACCATGGTGGCGGTATTTTTAGACCTAGTAGCGGCATCTGATAGAGTGAGCAGGAAAAAGCTGTGGGAATACTTGAGAAAAAAAAGATAAATGAAAGGCTGATAAAATGATAGAGGAAATTTATGAGGAAACGACGAACAGGGTAAGAGTGAATGGGGAACTGAGCGTGTAATTTGTAGCATGGAAGGGATTGAGTCAAGGATGTCCATTGAGCCCAAGCCTGTTCTCTGTATTCACAGGAGACCTGAAGGGGACATTAAGGGGACAACAAGTGAGAGCCTTGGTGGTAGGGAACACGAAAGTGTGGACGCTGTCATATGCAGACGACACAGTATTATTATCAAAGGAACAAAAACATTTGAAGGAGATGATAAAAACGACGGACAGATACTTGAGAAAAAAAGAACTGGAAGTAAATGTAACCAAAACGAAGGTAATGGTGATGAGAAAAGGGGGAGGAAAAAGGAAAAAGAAAGAATAGAAATAGAGGGAGGAGGAGATACAGCAGGTAAATGAATTTACATACCTAGGATACAAGATGAGGCGAGACAACAAAGATGGGGAACATATAAAAGAATGAGTGCGAAAAGGAAATCAACTAATAGGGCAAGTGTGGGAGAAAGATTGTTTGTGATGAACTTAAGGAAAGGAAACTATTATTTGAACAACTAATTAAAAGTGTAGTTTTGTAATGGGGTGGAAAGAGTATAAAGAAATGGAGGTGCCACAAGAAAAACACTGGAAGTGGGTAGTGGGGCTGGAAAGAAAAACACTGGGGTATAACATGAGAGAGGAAGTGCAAGAAGAAAAAATAAGAGGATACCAATAGAGCAATAAAGTACGAGGAGGAAATGAGAGAAATAACGGGGTGTAAAATAATACAAGAATATTGGAAAGAAATAAAAGAAGGGAGAATAAAATATGGATAAGAAAACAGAAAAGAATATTATGAAAGAAACAAGTATGCGAAAGAAGAAGTGGAAAGATTAAGAAGGGAAGGAGTGAGAGTGAAAGATGGACAAAGGTGAAAGAAGGAAAATATAATGGCAGCTATAGCAACATTAAGGAGGAAGGGAATCCGGGATATTTTGAAGGGGAAGGGAAGAGGGAAAGAAAGAAGATGCAGGGAGTTAAAGGAATGGGAGAGGGCGGTATAAGAAATACTAGAGGAAGAAGGAAGGGGGCGGATTGGATGTAAGAAACATGGAAAAGGAGAAGACAGATCAGGGGAGAGAGGATAAAGGGGACGAAGACAGTGTAGGTTAAGTTAGAAAAGGATGTAAATAGTAGATGAAAATGTAAAATTAAACACGAATACTTTGCAAGATTTGCAAATAAAGATAAACTTATATATCTAGTTTTTCCCAACTAGAGCAATAGTGTAATACTGTCAGGTTATTGTGTTTTCTTTTTTATAAACAATACATGGGGATTAATATACACAAACAAGTTTATTTAAATCGAATTCATGTTTCGTAAACTGACTTTGTAGAATTCCATAGTATTAATTCAATTAAAAGAAACTATACTAAATTTTAGCTCGACCAGTAATTAGGCACCCATTATGCGTCGTTACAGGTTAAATTTTGCGCGCCTATAAGAAACAAGGTATTGTAAAAATTACATCTTGCAACATTTCCTTTGGGGAATCGAAAATTTTGGTTTTTCGCTAAAGCCATCTGTAAAAACTTTGGTACATCTTCATTTCCCCCCATGACATTGTTTGCCCGCTCTGTAGTTGCTGATACTGTACACAAAGCCAGTCTTCTTGTGGGTTTATTTGCATCAATTGGTCACCCTTTGTCCCTTCCTTTTCTATTGTCCCTTTCCGCGTAATGCAACACCCATGAGAATTCCCCTGGCATCTCCCTTTCCTACCACTCCTGTTCTTTTTCCTCCATCCATGTCTCTTGCAATCTCAACACGATCTGCTCCCTAATGAACTCCCAAAATTCATGATCTTTGTTCTTTATTCCCGCTACATTCCAGAGCAGTATCTTTAGCTCGTTCGTCTCTTCCTGCATTATTACCCTACTTTCCGTCCGTTCCCTTTGTTTGGTAAAAACTAGATATTAACGAAGTTAACAATGACAATGACAATTATCAGTAAATGACTAAATACGATTGAACCTGTTCTAACTTGCATTTAAAAGTACCTAAACTATTATTTTCTTGCTTACTCATTGTTTACCAGTAGAAGTAAATAATTAGGTAAGTAAATGTAATAGAGTGTTTCACTAAATATAAATTAAACGCTAACAAAATCTATTTATAGTTTCTTTTCATGAAATCAAACGTAGAATTGAAACACGCGCTAAAGTGTTGCGTTAATGAACGTAAATAAAATTATGGAATGTGGAAGTGAAGGTACATTGATAGAGCGTGCGCAAAGGTACTGATTTAATTCTTTTGGTGTATGTAATTGTCTGTCATAACCATTTATAAATAAATGCGTTTCATGTGCGTGTGGTAGTTAATTTGCAAAAAGACATGAGTTCATGGTCTGAAGGAATTTGAACGGTTCCTGTAGGGTGGAAAATTTTACTTCAACCGCGCAAAACGCCAAATAATCAGTGCCTAATCATCGCGAATGACAGGAGTAATTTATTTATGAGACTGTGAAGTTAGCCTCGTCAATGTGATTTTGAAACAGCTAATTTCCTATGGGGGTGCAAAATTTTATTTTGGCGGTACAAAATAGCGCATAATTGGCGCTTTATCATTAAATAAGAAGAAAAATGATTTATACATTCATAGCTGTGATGTTAGCCGTATTGATATAATTTTTTACAACTCATTTCTTATAGGGCCACAAAATTTAATTTTAACTGCACATAATGCGTGCCTAATTATCGCGAAGAATTAGTTTATTCATGACTATGAAGTTTTATTTTAACCTGCGTAAAACAGCGCATACCTGGTTCATAATTACTAAATAAAAAGAAGATTTATACATAACTTCACCTGTATTGATGTATTTACGTTGTGTAATTACCGCGGATGAAAAGAGTAGTTCTTTTATAAGGCTCTGAAGTTCGCCTTGTCGATACTTCTTATAAGGGCTCCATATTTCATTTTAGCGGTGCAAGACGGCGCATAATTCGCGCATAATTACTAAATAAGAAAAAATGGCTTCTGTATAAGTTTACGGCTGTGAAGTAGCGGTGCCAATGTAATTTTTGCAATAACTTGTTTCCTATGGAAAGAAAATTTAATTTACGGGCACAAAACGGCGCATAATTGGGGACTAATTACCATGTAAAAAAAAATTAATTTATGCAGTCTGTGAAGTTAGCTATAATCATGTCATTTTTACAATAACTCTATAAGGTCGCAAAATTTAACTTCAACGGCCGAAGTATCGCGCAAGAAATAACTAATTTATCCAGAAGGATATGCAGTTGGCGTTCTCCATGAAGTTTTCTCAATAACTTATTTTCTTATAGGGGCGCAAAATTTTAGCGACGCAAAACGGCGTATAATTGTCACTTAATTACAATTACTGCATTGCAAAAAAATGATTTATGCAGAAGTTGACGGCTGCGAAGTTAGCTGTGTAAATGTAATTTTACAATAACTTCTTTTGTATAAAGGCGTAAAATTTTATTTTAACGGTGTTAAATGGCGCCCAATTGGCACGTATGAGTGAGGCATGTTATAATAAAGTGAAAATGTACCTATTTAGATATATGAAATTACAGTTTATTTATGCCTACAAAGCAAATATAAAAGTATGATGTATAATTTATATATCTAATAAATATGTACACATAGCAAATTACCTATGCATACATATAGGATGATAAGGTACATGCTCGTAAAAGTCAACGATATACATTAACAGCTAATATAATTAGACATATATATGTCATAAATGGTAAATATTTATAATGGATACAAAGTAGGCATCGCGTTGACATTGACCATTTGCACACAAAAGTAATAAGCATTATACTATACGTTAACTTAGTACAAAATACGGATGTATATTATATATACATAGTAGATCTCAAATTTGAGTATGATCTTGCATTTGTTAAAAATATAACGTAAACGTAATAGTTAAATTAAACAATGAAGAACCGATAATGGTTAGACATCTGTGAGGGCTTAATCATGGATTCTAGTAAATGTAGATATCTTATATACTAATCCACGTCGCAGACATTTAGTGATCTTGTAACGAAACAAAATTTCCGTTACGAAAAAATTCCTTTTCCAACCGTCATCTGTCACCTAATAACAAAAAAAAACAAACAAAACCCAGTCCTTACATATCTCCCATATAATTTTAGGTCAGATTTATTTGAACGCCTGGTATATTTAATTTTTCAAATAATTGATTAAATACATTTTATACGATAATATACATATAGTTTTATTAATTGAAATGTAAAATGTAATAATTTATTAACTGATGGTCGTTATATTATATAAATTTAGATTTTCAAACATTAACATAATAATTTGTCATTGAACAACAAAATATTCCAAGTTTCATTATCAATTTCATAAACGTGGTATCATTTTATTGCAATTGACGTTGATATAGTATTAATGTAAGAATATACAATTTGGTTTGATAATGACCGGAAATTTCCTTAAATTGTATTACATCTAATTAATCACCGTAGGTAACTCTTGTTATTATTACCGTACAATTAATAACGCGCTGTTAATTAATATAACCGTATTAACCCTTTTAGTTTAGTTAAAATTACGTTTGCAAATATTCCGCCATAACCAATTTATCATCAACCATTGTTTATTATAAAAATTCAGAATATTAAGTAAATTTCCACCCGTTTGCTTATCGGTACTTATTTTATTCTACATCATGGTGTAAAAGATTCATTTTTTTAAAATCGTTTGTTCTTAATCATCTGGTTGCAAACTTAAATATATCATCCTTACCGCCTAATTCATTATTGTACATAATTAAAATTGATTTGTTATCA
Organism: Vesta saturnalis; assembly: GCA_036346205.1. Lineage (NCBI taxonomy): Eukaryota > Metazoa > Arthropoda > Insecta > Coleoptera > Lampyridae > Vesta > Vesta saturnalis. Next base: position 4,137,976 of record JARFJB010002232.1, on the reverse strand, counting down.
TTTACATTTAGCCAGGGCCCGCTCCAAGACCGGACAACCCGGACATTTGTCCGGGGCGGAAATCTTAGGGGCGACATTTTTACTCTCAGAATGTGAGAAAATATTAAAATTAAAATATTAATAATAATAGCATGCCGCCTTTGATTTGTAAAAACATTTCTTATTACTGTTTTTACAAGAAAGTTAAAATACCTGATTTTCATCTATATACATAGTTGTAAAGACAATAGGTATAATTACGAAAAAATAATTAATTATTCAATAATAATTATTAAATAAGGAACACGGGTGTTATTTGTATACACTACCTAATATAACCGCGCATCGCATATATACCATATAAATCAGCAAGCAGGATGCCGCATGAACTTATCTGAATTATGAATAGACAAGAAATGACTTGTTTATTGTCTTCAATTATAAAAGGGCTGTCTTATTACAGCATAGCATTATTTTTGCTCATTCGTCGGTGGTGATAACAAGTGCAACTCTCAATTGTATATACTGTTCTGGTTCAATAATCAGTGTGATTTGTAATTTTTTAAGGTAAGTTAACCGTTAACTTAGCGAATCTACGAAATTAGGGTATTTTGATCAGTAAAAGGCAAGAATGATTAACAAAATGCGTGGGGTGCTCGATGAATGAAAAATATGGCACAAAGCACCCCACGCTTTTTTCACAATAATACTAATCTTTTTCGTTTATTTATATTTTCTGTCCATATTAAGAATTATTTTTCGTTTTTTAGTTCGATTGATCATTAAAGCGTGTTTTTTTAGTTTTTTTAAACTATATTTATTTACATTGAGTTGTAGAATGGGTAGGATCGAAACAGTTATTACATAGCTTCAAATAATTGACTTGTTCTACTTGAAATATCTAATGCCTTGAATTCGTCACAGTAGGTGGTAGGCATGTATACTCCATGTCAGCCGGGGAGGTACCTCCACCCTTACCATGGGCTCCTTAATATTGGGTCTCCGATTTTCTGAGCTCGGTAAGGGCTGCCGGTTACCTTTTCCATCATCCTTAATCTATTCTCATCCTTATTCTTCATTCTCGCCCTCACTGTCTTCCTATCGGATTAAAAGACCCAAATTAAAAAATAAGATGGCTGTGGCTTCTAGGGTTATAAATTCCGGACGTAAAATCCTGCCCGACTCGAATGTCCGGGAGGGCAGGGCCCAAGCGACCTCGGTCATCGAAAGTATCAACTTTCTGATTCACTACTGCAACATCCGCGGTATCAGGTCTAATCTTAATGCTATTCACCAACATCTTGAACAATTACAACCTGATATATTGTTTCTATCTGAAACACAAGTCTCCTCTGAAAGATCCGAGTCACCCGACTTGCAATTTCCTCAATACCATCTTCACTCTAACTTTCGATATAAAGGAGGCGTATGTGCGTACATCAAGGACAGAATTGCTTGCAAGAGGGTTTCTTCCTTAGAAAATAAAAATTTTGACGTGATTTGGTTTAAACATTCTGATCTTAATTTTGTGAAATTCTACTGTTGCAGTTATAGGTCTCCTAATGACAGCAACTTTCAAGACTTCTTTGATTACCTTAGTATGAAAGTTGACTATCTCCTGTCTCAGTTTCCATCTTGCGATATCTCATTTGTAGGCGATTTCAATGTTCATAACTCTAATTGGCTTCAATTTTCATCTACTACAAATCCCGCTGGTCATAGTGCAGAAACATTTGCTATTTCATGTGATCTCACACAAATGATTTCTGAACCCACAAGAATCCCTGATAACCCTAACCATACTCCACATCTTCTAGATCTCTTTCTTACATCAAACCCTCTTGTTTATAAAACTTCCGTTCTTTCGCCTTTAGGTCTTTCCGACCATTGTCTAATAAAAATCATTTCTACTGTACCTAATTCCACTGTTGTTCGCAAAACCGATAGAACCTTGTGGTGTTTTAAGTCAGCTCGATGGAGTGATTTACGGGATTTCTTTGCAACCTTTCCATGGCGTGAATATTGTTTTAAGTCGTCCTCTTCTTCGGACATCGCTCTTTCAGTATCTGAAGTCATCCTCATGGGAATGGAGTTATACATTCCGAAAAAACAGTACCGTGTAGGTCATTCACGTTCTCAACCCTGGTTCAATAAGGCTTGTTCTGATGCAATATCTTTAAAAAATAAATGTTACATTAAATGGAAATCTAATAAATCGGTTGACAGTCATGTAGAATACGTTGGTGCTAGAAATATCTGCAAAAGTGTCATCACTAAAACTAAAAAGTTGTTCGAACAACGAAAATGCAATGAACTAGCTACATCTCCTTTAGGCAGTCGTAAATTTTGGTCTTTAGCAAAAGCCGTTAGTAAAACTTTCGAACATCTTCATTTCCCCCCCTGACATCTATTGACGGATCGGTAGTTGCTGATTCTGTAGACAAAGCCAACGTTTTTGTGGATTTGTTTGCATCAAACTCGTGTCTCAATGATTCTGGAAAAGATGTGCCCCTAGTCAACTATTCTTCATACGTTATGAAACCAATTCATTTTCGGTACAAGCTCTTGGAATCGATCATCAGTAGGCTTGATCTCAATAAGGCGTCTGGCCCAGACGGTATCCCAGCTATTGTCTTAAATAAATGTTCCCCCGAACTAGTACCAGTCCTATTTAAGCTCTATACGATCTCTATATCTTTTGGGGAATTTCCTTCATCATGGAAGTTGGCAAATGTTCAACCTATTCCCAAAAAAGGTGATAAGATCGATCCCTCAAATTACAGACCAATTGCCATCACTTCCATTTTGTCTAAAATCATGGAAAAAGCCATCAATCAGCAACTGCTTACGTTCCTTGAAACTAACAAACTCCTTAGTGACCACCAATATGTGTTTAGGCAAAGTCGTTCAACAGGTGATCTTCTTTCATATGTGACACAAATTTGGAACAATACAGTAGAGCAGTCCGGTGAAACAGTTGTAGTCGCTTTAGATATCTCAAAGGCATTTGACCAAGTTTGGCATAAGTGTTTACTTTCCAAACTCACCTCGTTTGGTTTAATTATTCGCTCATCAACTAAGTTTCTAGTTTCCTTGATAAAAGACGAATACGTGTCGTAGTTGATGGCTTTTTTTCGAAAGAAGTTAGCATTAACGCGGGCGTGCCACAGGGATCCGTTATAGTGCCTACACTTTTTCTGCTGTACATAAACGACCTTATTTCTTCAACAACTAACCCCATCCATTGCTTTGCTGACGATAGCACTCTTCACTGTAGTTCATCTCGGTCTACTCATAGTAACAATTCACCTTCTATGTCAAATCAAGAAATTAAAGCTGAAATGGCAAATTCAATCAACAAAGACATTCAACGTATTCTCGAATGGGGAAGCAATAATCTAGTTAAATTTAATGCTAACAAAACTCAGTGTTGCCTTATGTCCGCCAAAAAAGATCGATCATTTCCTGTTGTAAGTATGAATGGCTCAGTTCTTAAGTTTTCAGATTCTATTACTCTGTTGGGTATGACTATATCTTCAAATCTCTCATGAGTTGACCATCTTCTGTCAGCTACCAAAACAGCTGCTCGTAAAATAGGCTTTTTGTACAGATCTAAGCAGTACTTTACCTCTCGACAACTCCTTCTGCTGTATAAGGCCCAAATTCGGCCTCATCTGGAATATAATTCTCACCTTTGGGTTAGTGCTCCCCAATACGCTCTCGATATCGTTGATCGTATTCAAAAGAGAGCGATTAGGCTTATAAATGACCCGTCCTTAACTTCTCACATACAGTCCCTTGAGCATAGAAGGATGGTTTCAGTTCTTTCTTTGTATTATCGTTATTACAACGGCTATTGTGCTGGTGGATTACATTCTTTGATACCATCTCCGGCTATCTTTGCGAGAAACACTCGGTTCGCTCATTCACATCATCAGTATGCAGTACAAATCTCCACTTGTCGTACCAAACGGGCGCAATCCACATTTTTCTACACGGCTTCTAAACTCTGGAATGATCCCCCTAGTTCCTGTTTTCCTCTCACTTATGATATGAGAAAATTTAAGGTAGCTGTTCATAGGCATCTATTGGCAATTCATTATCCCTCTATCCATCCTCCTAAGTGTTTCTGAGTGCTTTAGCACGATAGGCCTTATTTAGCCTGTTCAGGTCCACAATTTAAAAAAAAAAAAAGTCAAAAATGAGATGGTTTTCCTTGCAAAAATAACATGACAGTTTATTTGGAGCTAAAATTGGAAAGGACTTACTCGGTCTGGACGATAGGCATTGGATTCCAATGCTCCGTATCTTGTATCATATGTATCGCCGACCGCGCGTATGCTTGTTCAAAGAAGTCGGTTACAAACAGACAGACAAGCAAACAAACATATAGGTGAAGCTAATATAAGCGTGTTAAAAACAAACTTTCATTTAAATTTCATAATCTTTTCAAGGTAGGTATTTGAAGAAGCTCCTTCTCAGATGAAAATTAAATTTTGAAAACGATTTTTGAAAAAAACAGATAAATTAATTAAAAAGTCAAAAGACTTGTTTCGATAATTTTAAAAGGACTGAAATTTGTTTATGTTTCGTTAAAAAATCGGCTTTGAAATTTAATTTTCATCTGCGAAGGAGCTTTTTCAAATACCTTAAAAAAGTTATGAAATATACTTAATACCCTAAAGCTTGATTTTTTTTGAACAATTCCTGCCTTTTACTGACCAATAGACCCTGATTCTTTTTTTATTAACAACTACTGGATGCGATCGCTTTTAAGTAAAGCTACGAATATTTTTACCTAGTTTTATAAATAAAATTTTCTTAAAAATAGCAAAAGTTTGTTAGGTATTTTATAAAATTAAAATAAAATATTTATAATTTCTTTATAATTTGCTTTGTTTTATTGCAGATATTTTGTGTATCTAACTATCTGGTTGCGAATATAAAAAACGAAGGGTGGAAAAGGAAATGCAAAGGCAAAGACAAGCTGGCACTTTACTAAATTATTTACAGAGTACGCGGGGCAGTACCAAAACAAGTGACGACTCAAAATGTTCTACATCAAAGACAGCATTCAAGACACTGACAACAGTGACAACAGAGACTCACCTGAGAAAAATGAGGATCAACAAATGAACGATATACCTGAACTAATACTTGCAACTGACAATGGCAGCCCTTCGTCGCCAAATCAGAGCACTATTGATACCAACGTGGCACCTACAGAAAGCGCTCAACAACTTTTAAGTACAGATCCATCACTCTGGCCAATGATACTACCAGACGCCGAAAGAATCTTTTTGGTAAGGCAAGGTCCACCTAAACCATTGTACAATTATAGATTTCCATACGATGAGACTGGTAGAAAATTTAGCTCTAATTATTATAAAAGAATTTTAAGTAATGGAGAGCTAATTTTAAGAGGCTGGCTAGTGTACTCTGCCTCAAAAAATTGTGTATATTGCTTTTGCTGTAAAATTTTTGGATGTGTACTTAGTTCCCTTTCAAAGGAGGGGTTTAAAAGTTGGAAGCATCTGAATCAAACTCTAAAAGACCACGAAATTTCTAAAAATCATATTCAGTCCCAAAAATCTTTTCTAGAACTGAACCTAAGATTAAAGTGTTGTAAAACTCTAGATGCGGATTCCCAAAGACTTGTCAACGCTGAAATAAACCATTGGCAAGAAGTGCTTTTAAGAATCCTAGCAATCACTAAAATGCTTGGTAAAAGTTGTCTGGCTTTCCAAGGTATAAGCGACAAGCTGTTTGAGCATAATAACGGTAACTTCTTAAAAATAGTTGAGCTGCTATCTGAATTTGATCCCGCCATGGAAGAACACGTACGTAGGGTGCTTAAAAAAGAAGAAACGAAAGCTCACTATCTTGGGAAAAATATTCAAAACGAGATAATAGACCTGTTGCATCAAAGTGTGAAATCTTATATTATTAATGAAATAAAAAAAAGCCAAATATTATTCGATAATTTTAGATTGCACTCCTGATATTTCTAAGGTGGAGCAAATGACTCTTGTAATCAGGTATGTTTCAATCAATAAAACTGATTCCAATCAGGATGAGGTTGAAATTAAAATTAAGGAAAGCTTTTTGGGTTTTCTTCCAGTTGAAAGGTCTACAGGGAAGCAAATGTTTGAAATTATAATTGCAGAACTTAATAATTTGGGTTTAAATTTACAGGATATAAGAGGACAGGGATATGACAACGGGTCTAATATGCGGAGCGATAAATCAGGAGTGCAATCTAGGATTAAGAACCTAAATCCGAAATTGGTAATTTAATAAGGGACAAAGCCTCGGGTTTATTAAGTTGTATTAAACAATTTAAATGTTTGTGTTCAATAGTTCTTTGGTATAAAATTTTAAACTGTATTAATCCAATAAGCAAATTGTTGCAGACAAAAGATTATGATCTAGCATCTGCACTTGATCTTTTGCAAAATTGCAAAAAGTTTTTTCAGGATCTTCGATCGGATAAATCTTTTAATGAAACTATTGTTGATGCGGGAGAACTGGCTGACGAAATTGACGTTGAAGCCAATTTTGAATCAACAATACCACGACACTGCGTAAGAAGAAAAAAAAGGAATACGAAGCTCGAGATGAACCGATCGAGAATCCTAAAGAAAATTATAAGGTAGATTTTTTTATTTTACAATTGACCAGGCACTAAATGCAATAGATACTAGATTTAAACAACTTAGTCACCATAGTAATTATTTTCAAGTTTTATATAATATATATGATTTAAAGGGCATGTCTAAAGAAAATCTTTTAAAACATTGCAACGATGTAGAAAGTATTTTAACTCATGGTGATTCTGTTGATATTAATGGGGTAGTATTAGCAGAAGAAATTTGTGCAGTATCTGGGATTATGGGCAAAAAAGAAAGCCCAAGCACTGTTCTAAAATTAATAACAATGTTAAATTGTGCCCCAAACCTAAGTGTTTCCTTAAGAGTATTGCTGTGTATACCAATAACTGTTGCTAGTGGAGAAAGAAGTTTTTCCAAATTAAAATTTGCGGAAATCAAAGTTAGAAAGAAAAATTTCTTTGAGGTTACTTTATTTTATAGTTATATTTTTATAGAATTTAAAATTTCTCTGTTTGGTTATGCAATATTTTTTGTACTTTCTTAATAGAATATAAGTATAGCAATAAAAATGCACCTTATCTGTACCAGTACTTTTAAGTTTTGCCCTTTTTAAATGTTTATTATGTAATGTATTACATATATTTTTTTAAATAAATGATTTTAACATAATTTTTATTTTATTTAAAAAGCTGGCGGCAAATTGTCTGTTTGTCCGGGGTGACATGAAGGCTAGAGCGGGCCCTGCATTATCAATACAGTCGCCTAGTTAGTGTAATTTACAAATTTACTTTTGGACCTGAGTCACTGATTCGGAGAATTATCACAGATTAATATATGATACTTTAATTTTGATGTCTAGAAATTGTCCCTTATGGCCACGTTGTTAAGGTTTATAATAAAAAGGTCTAAATTTGCGACATATTTGTTTCGTTATTATAACGAAATAAGTGGCGAGCGGTCTTCAAACGTTAACGACGAAGCTTCTATTTGTGTGTTATAAAAAAATTTCCATTTAAAAGACCCACAATTGTTTTTATTTCGAATTGACGATGAAGATTCAAACCACGAAAAGTCAACTTAGTTACGCCATACGTCGCTTTGTTATGATTACCACATAACCTCCAATATTACTGATTATTCTCAACTCGCTCTCGTTTATTCGCTTGTTCATTACCGTATTTCCCAAGTCTGCCTTTTATTAATGTTCGTTTTATTGTTTATTGATGTATATACTAACTTATTAGGTTAATAGTAGTTTTAGTACATTTATTTATGTTATCTGAACGTTTAATCCTTAGTTTAATTTTGTATTTGTACCTAGTAGCTGCAGTAATTGTATATTAACCTTACCTTTTTGTCCTTAAGTTTTACTTATTACTAATTCTATTAAGTAGCTAATTTAGTCCATTGAACTATTATTATACCCTAGTGTTCCATTTCATTTTGCATACCTCTACCGTTCTTTATACTACTTTTACACATCCTTTTTATTACCTGCAATAGGTTTGTGTTTTGTACCTGATTGTAACCACCGATATAACAGTGCATGTAAGATGTTCTCCTTTCCCAAGGATTCTGTACTGAAAGAGAAATCGTCGGTCCAGCATTATCTTGTTCTATATCCATGAAAGGCAACTTTTGGCAAATTGAAGTTAAACATTACATTGCACAAATGAGGAATTGTTATAAGAATTCATGATTTTTTCAAATGTTATTAATTTACGCTATGTCAAGGAATCAATAAAGTGGAAAATGTAATTTAGTGACTAATTACCTTTCGTTTTTTATTACTTTTAAGTTTAGGAGATAGAATAAACGGAGTAAATAATTTCATTTATTAAAAAACGTGTAGAGATAGACTAAAATTACAGGAGGTAGAATAAAATAAGACTAAATAAAATAACATAAGATTTTTGCTTAAGATGCTCCTATAGATTTTTGAAACACAAAATCAAAATTGGGGCCTTTATTTCCTTTAGGCATAATATAAACTTAAAATAAAATAAAATAAGGCCAAAATGTTAACAATAAGTTTTAACTTAATATTTATTTCTAAAAAATAAGGAAATAATAAACCTAATTTAACAATTATTATATCCACATTAAGTTTTAATTGCACAGTCTTCATTTGATTATCATTTTTTTGAGATATTTCTCTTTTTAGTTCCGGAAACAGATTTATCTTGTGAACGCTTTTTAGGTAACATCTTATCCGATTTTGTCTTGTTTTTAATACTTCCTTGTTGTTTTATAACTTTGCTATTGAGCTTTTGAAGTAAAGTTTGAAAAAACAGTTTGTCATCTTCATTTGGAATGTAACTGATCATTTCTCTTAAGTGTTTTTCTTTCTGTTCTGGAATACTTAAGTTATATTTTACATTTGGTACTGTTTTGTTAAAATCTACAGGATCGTGCTGATTTTTTCCTTTATAATGTAACTTGATATTTTGGAATGAGTTGTCACCAAACGATTTTTTATATTGAATATTATTTGGAGAATTCTTAGTATACAAGATAACTTTAAGTGACGCATAGGGAACTGATGAATACTGTATTAGTTTTGACTCCAAGTCAGTGGCGGAACTTTGTTTGAGTGGGCCCCGGTGCAAGAGGGACTTTGTAGGCCCCCATCTATGAAAAGAAAAGTATAATAACCCCTGATATTTTGCAAATATAGAAACTATGCACCAAATATCGGAATCGTTCTTTTGTAAAATTATTTGCTGGACTTTAAATTTTCATTAACAATATTTATGAAGCATTTATTGGACTTTAAATTTTCATTAACAAATAAAATAAGATGAAACAGGTACTCAAATAAGTCTTTTTCTACAAACGATGCAATCAGTTCGTCGATGTTTACACTTCTTGCTTTATCGTTTTCAATGGATATGACTGCTAGTCCACTGAGTCTCTCCTGACTCATGGTGCTTCTTAAATAGTTTTTTATCAATTTTAATTTGGAGAAAGATCGCTCAGCAGTAGCAACCGTTACTGGAATTGTTAGAAATAAAATCAACAATGTCACTACTTCGGGAAAGCTAGCACACAAAACACTTTGTTCCACGATTACTAATTTTGCTAATTCAGCAACTGTTGATAACGAAGATATTTTAAATTCCAAGCAACTCCTTAATGCTAATAATTGGGATGCGAGCGCCGAAGAAAGATCTTTTTCATAGAAACCAACTAAATTTCCAGATTTTTCATATATTTCTTCTTCAGTTGCAGATATCAGCTTCGCAGGATATATAATTTCAATTTATTTGAAATTTTCTTAATCCCTCAAATCTATTGCGTATTTGAAAATAATCACATCCAGAGCACGATAATAAACATTAACTTTGAAGTATTCATCTGCATTGGTTAAACGCTCATCTTCGCATAATTCATCGAAGTATCGTTTTCTTCTTCGCTTTTCAGTAAATGTCGATGAAATACCCCATTTAGTAGCGACTTCCTTAGCTTTATTTTTCATGTCATCATAACTATTCCTGAGGTTAATTAATTTGTTAATACCACTCTCCAGTAGTTCCACAGCCTTGTCTAACTGCATATCTGTACGCTGTAGAAATGTTTAAATTGCGTTGATAATCTGAAGGAATTCACATTGAAATATTGTGAGAAATAAAAATTCAAAGGTTTCCAGTTGGATACGCATTGATAACGCTTCATTTCTTTCTTCTGTATTTGTTGTTAACAAAATAATTTTTGCTAAACCTTTAAGGATATCTACGTATCTGTACCTCAGAGCGAATCATGTCTGGAAGACCACCTGGTTGGATTAAGTCTCTTCAAAGTTACCTGACTTGTGATGGAAGACAACTCTTTTAACATATGCCATCGTTTAATACTATGTCCGAAGAAAGTATACAGTTTTTCCACTAAGTCAAAGAAATTTTTTAATTCAGTAACATTTTTAACGCTGTCACTAAGGGCCAAATTCTGGCTTGTACTCCAGAATATGCTCCACTCATATTTGCACCTCCATCAAAACCTTGCCCGCGACATTTGGATAAGGATATCCCTTTTTTTTCAATTATGCCTAATATTTCTTTTTCAATATCTTCAGCAGCTTGACTAACAATTTCATGAAAACCCATGAATGATTCCACAATTTTTATGTCACATGGAACGCCGTTTTCGTTATTCAAAACCTTAACATAGCGAAATATGAGAGATAATTGGTCAACTTTTGAAACGTCTTGTGTGCTATCTACAATTATAGAGAAAAAAGGTGCATTCGTTATCTCTAGAATAATATCTTCTCCAACTTTATGTGCTAGCAATGATATAACTTCATCTTGAATTTGATGACTTAAATATTTATGAGAACCTTTTTCTTTTCCAATAAGTTCCCTTAAGATTGGGTCATACTGTGCCAAAAGTTTGATTACAGAAATAAAATTACCACTGTGCGGGTTGTCAGTCGACTCTCTATGTCCTCTAAAGGGTAAATTGCAAGTCGCTAGAGTAATGGTTGTATTAATAATACGACGTAGTACATTCTTCCAAAAGTTCTTTAGGCTTTTAATTTCTTGTTCATATTGAACGTCAATAGTCTTATTTGAAATCCAAAGTTGCAGTGTTACACAAGCCTTTAGATGTTCATGAGACAATCCATGTGTCTTAATTCTGTCACTTAAATGAGCCCAATCTCTAATACCAGTTATCCATGATCCATTAAAGGAAGAAGCACTTCGATTGGCAAATAACCAGCATGGCTCGCAATATGCAAAGTCTTTAGAAGGGGAGTAACAAAGCCACGAATGAGCAATCTGTAAACCTGCTTTTGATGTTTTAAAATAATAATTTTCGGAAAAGCATCTACCTTTCTGTGTACTGTCTTTCGGAAATGGCCCTTTAGGTCGAGAAGATCCTAGTGAAATGATTGACCGTTTCAATTCTGCACTAACAATTACATCCGAGGCAAATTTTCCTCGGTCTGAAGATAATATCACTTCTTCAGTATTATTATTATTCGTTGTTAGATTACTCTGAACATTAACTTCTTCTGAATCTTCTGGACACCGTTCAGAAGTTGAAGGAGTTTCTTGCAATACAATTGAAGACAAATCTTCAGATTTCTGATTGAAAAATTGGTCTATTTTTGGCAATTTGTTCCTAACATCTTCCTGTTGCTTCTTGATTTTCCTTTTTTGAGAACCACTTTTATACTTTTTGTTGAGTTGCGACATTATTAATGATCATTATAAATAATTAATTGATTAGAGTATTCATTAAAAATAAAACACAATACATATCCAACACTCAAAACGTAAAAAAATTCACAGTTCTTATAAAAACACAAACGAAAACAGCGTACATAAAGACCGAGACACCGAGTGCCGACACGGGATCTAAAGGACAACTGAATCGTGAATAATTCTGACAGGGTAATCAGGAGATAGATTTAAAGTCTTACTAGGTAGTCTGTTACTATATTTTTCAAAGAATTCTAGGTAAAATATTTTATTCTTATCTTATCTTATCTTTGTTCATAAAGGTCTTATTCATGAAAGGCACCGTTGTTAGTCATCTGTTGACAATAATACAAGCGTAAGCAATTAATGGATGTTGCCGACTGAAAAATACAATTCGCGCCAAGCGATGATTCATTACGCATTCCTTTAAAAATTGTTCTTAATTTATTACATCTTTTAATTTAAATTAAAAAGTATCTTTTGGGCCCTTATAGGGCATGGAGGGCATGGGCCCCGGTGCACTGCACCGGCTGCACCATAGTAACTTCCGCCACTGCTCCAAGTGATAGTCTAGGTAATCATTTTCTGTCATTTGTAGTACTTTATATTCATTCTTCCAAGTCTTCGGTAGAGATAATAAAAGTCGTAGTAATGATAAAGGGCTCCATATTTCCAGATCCCGTAGATGTCTCTTTATGCAGCTATGTGCTGCGTCAACTTCTTGTACATTGCCATGACCCATTATATAATTCTTATTTTGGGGTACACAACTGTCAGACCAAATAATTAGTTTCTTTAGATCTGGATTATCCTTTACTAATTGCATCAAAATCTTAACGAGAGCGTTGGAAATATGTACAGCTGCTCGACCTGACAAAAATTCGTGCCAAACTGCATTATAGACAACCTTTGTTTGAAGCAAATGAGCAGAAAAATTGTAACAAAACAATTTGCTTTTATAATAAAAATTTGAAACATTTGCTCTTGGAAGAGAAAATACGTTTTGAAGATCGAAAGTAACTACACCTGTTTCAGTTTCATCTGTACCACGAATTCGATCACGTTTTCTTTCTTCATTTCCAATTTCCTTTCTTTTAAGATGTTCTTCTTGAGCAGTTTGTTCTACTTCAGTTGGATTTTTTAATGTTTTAAATAATTCACATTTATCGCAAAGGCCTTTCTTCGGCTTTAAAAATGAAATATTAAATTCTTGATTAAATATTTCTGCATACATATGAAATTTAACCGGTTCTGTCACGGCTTCTCGATATAAATTATACATTTTTGTAATGTTCAAGCCAGTCTCAACATATTTTCTTTTAGAATTTTTTTTACAGTAGTGTGAATCTACAGATGGAAAAGATTGAATATGATTACGGACTTCATCCTTTTTTTCTTCGGCAATTGCTTTCTTCCTGTGTTTTCCGTGTTTAATTTCAACTGCAATCTCAGTTTGAGGATTTGTGTGAACTTTAAAATAGTAATATATACGTTGTTTCCTAATATTTAACGTATTTAAAAAGTATTCTTGACATACCCGAATTTGAACACGCGAAATAATAAAAAAATAAACACACGAGTAAGTTTTCCGACTATTTTCTTCTTTTGTTCTTTTTCGCATTTTTAGATGTCTTTTAACATGCTTGGAGTAAAAATGGGCCTTTTCTTGATCATTTAATGACCAAAAGCTTTGATGCAACAATTGCCTTTCTTGTTCGTTAATTTTTATTGTACATTTAAATTTACACAACTTTGAGGAACATGTCTAACTTCTTACCGATTTTGAAGGTTTCATATTCCCTTTGGAATCTCTATATTCTTCACCCCCTTTTCTTTTCATCTTTCTGATATTTTGTTTCCAGTTCTTAACATTTGCCTTTCTTTTCCTGGTATGTATGTTTTCTTTATTTTCGATATTAGACGGCGTAATCTTTTGGTTTTCAACATTTTCATTATTGATATTTTGTTCCCTCTCATCTATAATCAAAACAGTATAATTACATTCAGTAAACTGTTTAACCCACCTTCACTCACCTTCAACAAACTTAACTTCAATTTCTTGTGTGTTACTTGCTATACAGTTGTCCTTGTTTATATATATATTATTCCCACCATATTTCCTTCGGTAGATAATGCATTATTATCTAGTAGAATTAATTCATTACCTAAAGCCTCATCTATTGTTTGTTCTAATTCCCTACAAAATATTAAAATGTCAGGTTAGGAGGATGATTTTTAAAATAATAATAAGTTAGCTTACCTCCAATCATTGTAATTACAGCTGGAAGGCCGCTTTGGAGCATCGGAACTTTGTGTTTGAAAAGAACTAATTTTTCACTTATTATAATTAAAAAATATAAAATAATATAACACACTAATTCACACCGTAATGCAGTCTGTGGACATAGCACATTATAATCCGTAACCGAATCCGTATTTGTGTATTTGGAGTGAGTGTTGTAATAATAATACGCATGCGTATATGGATATAGAACAGAATAATTTTACACAAACTAGAAGTTCAACATAATACTATTAACTGTGAAATATTTAGTGGATGTAGAATATTTATTTACTAAAAAAATCTTTGTGCATCAAGATAACTTGATACAAATTTGGATATAGAATAAGATAATTTTTTAAAAAATTTTGATGTCATAAGTCCATTTTCGATAAAAATGGAGGTAGAACAAGATAATTCTGGACCGACGAAATGGTTGAAGCTAATAAGGTCAGTAATTATTTACAAAAACTAGATAATTTTTTTAAGTTGCTTGTTATCAGGAGGACTGATGCGACACCTAATAAGTTTTCTTTAGTTTGTGCCTGTCACTTTGGGGATGGAAACAAAGAAAACTTGCCAACGTTACTCCAACGTAATATTAATACAGTTTATACATCTCCAACTATTGTAGTACAAAAACGTCCGAAGATGTCTATGTAAATAATATAGTGGAAATATAGAACTCATGTATTTATTGTATATGTGTTTTTAGTAAAGAAAACGAAAACACTGCTAGACATAAGTCTGCAATTGAATTAAATCAACTATCAAAGTCCTCAATGCTAACTGAAGCTGAAAACCTTTCAAAAGATGTTGTTAACACATTGCATAAAAAACTAGAAGCTGTGTCTTTTTCATATGAAAAGTAATTGAATAACGATTCTCTTATATCGATGTACACTGGGTTTCCCGGTGGTGAAATTTTTGAAGTGGTGTTCAATTACCTAAATAAAGCCAAGATCAATTACTACAATGGATGAAAAGTGGACAAAATCAGTAAGCGTGATCAAATATTGATGACATTAATGAAACTAAGACTCAACTTGTTACATGAAAACTTGGCAATAAGGTTTAATTGCTATGCAGCTACTGTAACTAATATCATTTATACATGACTTAATGTGATACATTGTGCATTATTTGAAACATTAGTCAAAAATAATATTCTATCTAGGACAAAAATAAAACCTGTTTACCTCCTGCATTTGCTAATTTTACAAACTGCAGAGAATGATTATTGATTGTACTGAAATACAAACAGCAATTCCACTCCAATTGAACAAGCAAAAGCAAACATAGCAATTACAAACATGGAAATACTTTAAAAGGTTTAATAGAGGTTGCCCCAAATGGAACAATTACTTTCATTAGTGAATTATATGTAGACAGTACTTCTGATAAAAAAATTGTTCAAAATTGTGGTGTTTGTTAATTGTAGAAGCAAAAGGTCTCTTGTTAGCTGATCAAGGATTTTTAATCCAAGATATTTTACCATCAGGTGTTTTTTTTAATATCCCACGGTTTTTAACTAATGCTCAATTTACACCATTATAAATACAACAAAATCAATTTGGTAGGTAAACATAGCTAAATAACATTTTTCTTTTTTTAAAATATGTAACTGACCCTGTATCTGATGATAATAATCATGTTCTTTATTTATGATATGTGCGCGAGTTGAGAATAAGTAATATTGGAGGTTATGTAGTAATCATAACAAAGCGACGTATGGCGTAACTAAGTTGACATTTCGTGGTTTGCATCCTCATCGTCAGTTCGAAATGAAAACAATCGTGGGTCTTTTTACATGGAATTTTTTTTATAATACACAAATAGAAGCTTCGTGGTTAACATTTCAAGACCCCTCGCCACTTATGTCATTATAATTAAGCAACAAGTATGTCGCAGATTTAGACCTTTTTGTTATAAACCTTAACAACGTGGCAATAAGGGATAATTTCTAGACGTCAAAATATGAGTTGCCCAAAATTTTAAATTTCCCAGAAAACTTTGACGTCACACTAATGGGTGTATTAGTCATAACCGTTTAATAATAAAATTGTCTTTGATCAGCGGTCGCTGAATTATCTTTATTTTTCTATAATCATTAAAGTTTTCTTCCCTCCGTTTTGCAATACTGAGTTGATTATTTTTTTAAAACAGTTTAAATCTCAACTCAGAAAATTTTTCGCGGTCCGTTTGGCGCTTAATCTCTGATTACAGCAGCACCCATCCGACTACCACCAAAGACCCCTGGAAACCGACGCCTGCACTGAGATCCCCCGGACCAGTGACGCTTTTGCCGTTATCTCCAAGAGGAATCCAGGCCTCCAGGGGAGATAACACCGCTTACCTGGATTAGCGCCCGAGGATCATTATTATGTTACAGTTATTTTGTATTTTTTTACCTGAACAAACTTTTTTTATAATTTTACTAAATCTTGTTTTTGGGTAGGGGACACAACGAACATCCTTGAGCTATCATTTACTGAAGGATAAGTCTGAAGTGTAATATCGAAACTGGTCGAGCCAAATCTTGAATAAATAGTTTTCAATGTAGTATAGTTTCTTTTAATTTAAAATTTTTGTTATGCATATAGTTTATAAGAAAGAATACAAAATAAACTAACAGTATTCCCACCACTGCTCCTCATGGGAAAACCTAGAAATTAACGAATTAACAACGACAATGACAATCATCTGTAAACTCTAACGTAAAATGATTAAATAAGGTTCAACCTGTTTAACTTGGATTTAAAAATGCCTAAACTATTACTTTTTAGCTTACTCAGTGTTTACAAGTACAAGTAAATAATTAGGTAAGTAAACGTAACAGAATGATTCAATAGAAATAAATTAAACTCTAACAAAATCTATTTATTTCTTTTTTTTTGAAATCAAACATCGCACTGAAAAACGCGCAAAATTATGGAATCTGCATAGCTAGAGCGTGCGAAAGATAGTAATCTAATTCTTTTGTTGAATGTAATTGTCATTTATAAAAAAATGCGTTTGCTATATGTTTTACATGCGCGTATGGTAGTTTGCAAAAGGACGGAATAGAGGGGAGTCAAAAAGCTACCTGGACTTGAAATTTGAGTTCATGATCTGCGAAATTTTGGAGGGTTCTCGTAAGGGTATAAAGTTTAGCTTAACGGCGTAATTATTGCGCATAGAAAGATTACTTTATATAAGACTATGAAGTTAGCCTTCCCGAGTGTAATTTCTACAATATCTTATTTCCTGTGGAGGCGCAAAATCATATTTTAGCGGCACAAAACAACGCGTAATTGGCGCTTACTAAATAAGAAAAAATTGAAATTCACGACTGTGAAGTTAGGCGCATTGATGTAACAACTTGTTGCTTAGAGGGGCGCAAAATTTAATTTTTGCGGCACAAAATGGTGCGTAGTTGGCGCGTAATTACTAAATACGAAGAAAAATATTTATGCAGTTCACGGCTGTGAAGTTATCAGTATCAATATAATTTTTGCCATAATTTACCTCCTATGGAGGATCAATATTTTATTTTAACGCGCGCAAAACGGTGCTTAATTGGCCTAAAATTACTAAATAAAAAAAATTGATTTATGCAGAAGTTTAGGGCTGTGAATTAGCCGTATTTATGTTTTTTTAATGATTGTGGTCCTGAACAGGCTAAATTTAGCCTACCGTACTAGAGCACTCAGAAACGCTTAGGAGGATGGACAGGGGGAATTTATATAGTCAAGAAATGCCTATGAACGGCTACCTTAAATTTTTTATGTCATAAGTGAGACGAAAACAAGAACTTTAGAGATCACTCCATAGTTTAGAAGCCGTGTAGAACAGTTTGGATTGGTACTACAAGCGGAGATTTGTACTGTATATTGATGCTGTGACCCTAGCAAAGGTGGCCCGAGATGTTATCACAAAATGTAATTCAGCAGGGCAATTGCCATTGTAATACCGATAACATTGTAAGATGGAACTGAAATGATTCTTCTATGCTCAAGGAACTGTATGTCAGAAGTTAAGGACTTGTCGTTTACAAACCTAATCGCCCCTTTTTGGATACGAACAACAATAATGAGAGCGTATTGAGGAGCACCAACCCAGAGGTAAAAATTATATTCTAGATAATGTCAAATTTGGGTGTTATACAGCAGAAAGAGTTGTCGGCAGGTAAAGCATTGCTTAGATCTGTACAAAATTCCTATTTTACGAGAAGCCGCTTTAGTGACAGGAGATGGTGAACCCATGATAAAATTCAAGATACTGCCACTCCCAATATAATAATGGGACCAAAAGCTTAAGATCTGAGCAATTCATACTTAAAACATGACATGATCGATCTTCTTGGTGGACACAGGGCAACACACGGTTTAATTAACATTAAATTGAGCTAGATTGTTACTTCCCCATTCAAGGATACATTGAATGTCTTTGTTGACTGAAATTGCCATTTCAGCTTTAAAGTCTTGATTTGAGATAGAAGGTGGATTTACTATTATGAGTAGATTCAAAGAAACTACAATGAGGAGTGCGGTCGTCATCAAAGCAATGCACCGGGTGAGTCCATATAACTTATCGCTGTGGCATGTCTGCGTTAATGCCAACTTCTTTTGGAAGAAGCCATGAACTACGACATCTCTTCATCTTTTATCCAGGAAACTAGAAACCCAGTTGATGAGCGTATCAGTTAACCCAAGCGGGGTGAGTTTGGCAAAAAAACACTTACGCCATACTCGGTCAACTGATTTTGAGGTATCTAAAACGACTAGAACTGTTTCTACGTTTTGTTCTAATGTATTGTTCTAAACTTGGGTCACATATCAAACAAGATCACCTGTTGAACGATTCTACCTAAAACCATATTAGTGGTCACTAAGGAGTTTGTTATCTTTAAGAAAAGAGAGAACATTTGCTAATTTCCATGATGAAGGAAGCTCTCCAGAAGCCATGGGGATCGAATAGAGATTAGATAGGGTTGGTATTACTTTGGAGGAATATTTCTTTAAGATAATGATTGGGATATCGACTGGGCCAGTAACCTAATTGAGATCAAGCCTACTGATGATCGACTGTAGGAGCTTGTACCGAAAATATATTGATTTCATAGCGTATGAAAAGGAGTTGGCTAGGGGTGCATCTGATCCACAATCGTTAAGGCACCAGTTTAATGTAAATAAATCCACAAAAAGATTGGCTTTGTCTACAGAATCAGCAACTACAGATTCGTCAATGCATGGCATGAGGTAAATGAAGGTGTACCAAAGTTTTTACTGGTGTGTTTAGCCGAGACCATCGATAATATCGATGGTCTCGGTTTACCTCAAGACCAAAATTTACGACTCACCAAAGTAGATGTGGCTAGACGTAATTTTTACAATAACTTGTTGTAACATTTCAATTTAATTGATTAAAATGGGTGTAATGTATTTATTTAAGTTTAACGTTTAAAGTAATTTAACATAGAGGTTTATTTAAAATTATTCTAATGCTAAATCGTAGTTATTGATCCCTGATGGCAGGCAACTCAAATTACTTATAAATTTCATTTGGCATTGACCGGGGTTATCAGAATAATTTTGTGTAAGGAGATTATCGGATACTTTTCTCTTTTAAACAAGAGTACTAACAAGTTCATAAGACGTTCTTAATTTTAATTGTGGGGTGGTTATATTAAATTAAGAACACTTGCGGCTGTATCCATTTATTTTGGTTGCTATCAAGATATTCTACAGTACATGAACTGGATTTCGAGTATTAACCACTAATTATAATTGAGGGGCATTGGATTGGGATTTGAATCCTATTTACCTCTCACATCTAACACCTTTGTCAACCCTAATTATATAAGGGGTATGCCACCTTTTTTTTTTCGCTTGTAATCCCGTCCTCAGTTTTTCGTTCGGGCCTATAATAAAAGAACAGAAGCGGGTTGTAATATAGTTATCGCATACAACATACTTACCATCCAATCTGAGTCCGTTGTTGAAAATATATCATTTCAAATTGATGCACCATTGGAGTCAGAGGTCACAACAATGCCCCAATATCTGCACCTGAAGAAAGTTAAGTGCAATTCATGCTATAAACAAAACTTAATCATTGATATTTAACAAAATTGTTAAAACATTGTTAAAATAAGCCCACCAGTATGGCTTAGTTTTCCTACTGTTGAGAGGCGAGAACGCCATGAAAACACCTTCGGATCTAGGAATGTTTACCGAAAACAGTTTACCGAAAGACAATTAACCAAAAGGTCAATTTACTGAAACAACAATTGGTCGAATTACAATTTACCGAAAAACATTTTTACCTAAACCCAGTTTACCGAAAGGAATATTAACCGAAAATATATTATAATGCTATGAGGTAGGTGCAGATTATATATCTAATGATATACTATTATATACAAACGAACTTTTGCTTCACACTTTACCAAGGCTTAGGACTTGTAGCTCAAATTGCTGGCGTGTTTAAAAAGTCGGTAACGAATTACTTTCTCATTTTTTTGTATTTTCTTGTGTTTTGATTTTTTGTTTTTCTTTCTTTATGCTACCACTATATACAAAAGTTTAAGTCTTAATTTGAAACTAATAACTTAAATTATGGGCTATACCACGTAAGAAGTCGGACACATTTTCAATGTTATAATTTTCAACAAGATGTTTTATTCGCTGTGCGCAGTCCCTGTATTTCTTGCTGGCAGGTGTACCTTCCACACTACATACTGTTCCACTTGGACTTCATGCAAGCTTTGCTTCCTCTGAATTGCCTCTATAAGTTTCAAATATTAGGATGGTCAGAGGAAATTTGTAGCTCGAATCCTCGGTGCCAACTTTCTATGGAGTTATTTGTTTTAGGCAAATCGGTGTGTACTCCTTCGAAACAGTTCCACATCTCTCGAGGAAAACGGGCTGAACGACGCCGCTGTCTTCTTTGAAGACGTCCTATCCAAGTGTCCTCAAAGTAGTCTACAACTGCTTGTGGTTCTGGGGTAACACGTCTTCGTCCAACAGAGTTTCAAATGCACTGATAACTTCTCCTGTAGGTACAAATGCTACTGCAGCTAATAATCGCAGTTTCAATGCAAAGTCAGTATCTGTTTCGTACCGCTGTTTAAGACCTTCTGATTGAATTTTTCGTAATATGCTTTGCGAGAAATGGAAAAAACATCCCCGATGTCTGGTTTGCGGAAATTCTTCATTAAGGGCACATATCATGCCACTTTCAAAATCTGTAAGAATTTTTGACGGTGAGGTTCCTGGAAGAAGTTGTTTTACTGCCTGAAGAAATCGAACGTACGTTTCTCTGGTTTTATCAGGTAGTAAGGCGTAGATCAAAGGAATAGCGGCATTGTGTTATACTTCGTGAAGTGTATATAATTGGTGTGGTACAGTTTTGAGGGTGCCGTCACCGTACCAATGGTCACTCAGAGCCAGAAGTCGAAGATTTCTTCTAGTAGAAAAAATTTGTAGCCGATCTTCGGTGGGCCCTGAATCGAACATCAAAAAATCTCCATTTTTTGTTTTCTTATAATCTTCTGGCAACACAATAGCACTGCGACTATTAGGCAGTGCTGGGACAGCTTGGTTTCTAGTTCGTACATTACGTATGGTTCTTTTGATGCAGCTCACCTTTGGAAGCCTAACTGCTGCAGCTTGACCAATTCCAACAGTAGCGTTAGATACAATATAATGTGGTGCACCTTGAGTGTGCTTAGCGTTATCTCGTATGATGTTGATTACCTTGCTGTCTTCTACATGTGCTGCATCAGCGATGTGATTATGCGTTCCACTATTTTTAAGAATAGTGTCATCCTCCGTTATGATACGTACATTGCATTTTACCTTTCGATAATTTTCACATATCCAATATGTTTTTGATTCTACTTGCTGATCTTTATAGAATAAGTAATCGCCAACCTACAGTTTTCACTTGCCCTTTACATTCGTTATGTACTCGAGCGCCATCACGATGTTAACTGTTGCACAACTGTATGACTATAAGTAAATTCAGCTTCATTTATCAAGGAAACGTTATTTAATACTTCGGGACAAGCGAAGGGGACGGAAAATACAATATTCGGATTGGGGTTTCAGCTACAGCTACACGTACCAACTCCACAGGATCCTCTATTACCAAGAAATATGATATATCTAAAGAAGTTAACATTTCAACAATAAAATTATTTTTTCTAAGGATTAGTATTAAAATTAACATAGTATCGTCTGTAAATGTTGTAATATACCTGATTGTACTTGTATGAATTTCAAGTGATTAGAGCAGGTACAAATATTTTATATTTATGTAAAAGCTGTTTCTTTTGTTACCCCATCCTGTCTAGTTTTTAAGTAGAATTATAGAAACTTTCGTTAGAGCAAGACGTAATTATCATGATCAAATAAAATCAATAATAAAAATAGCAGTTATTTCATTCTCGTGTGAAGACCCATTACAATATTGAATAAAGCACATACCGAATGTCTAAATCTAAAAGGTCTGGTTTCGTGGAAATGCCTAACTAAAAATAATAATTTCTTGATAATATTACAATGGTACTTACTAATGAAATGAAATGGGGATATTTGTAATGTAGGGATTTTAAAAGCTCATTAACAATAATGACATCCTATTAATTAACTATAGCAAAAATATTGCTATTAAGTATTGATAGTTGCGATGTCATTAACACGTTCACGGCTCATTGGAAATAATGTAAACTTGTATGGTGCTGACTACTGTAACTTTGTTTATTTATTAGTTTTGTGGTAAAAAGCTTAAATAATTTTATTTTCTCAAAAAATTTTGTGCCTATTTTGAAAAAACAATCGTGACGCACATGTTGCGTCGTGAGCACTGCACAGTATTTTTTTATGTGTAGTACTCACTGACGCATATGTGTCGGCAATAAAACATGTTTCATTATTTTATTATTTATTATGAATAATATAAGTAAATACAACGAAAACAGCATTCATGTGATAAAAAACCTAAAAGCTAAAACAAAACAACAAAAGTGAAATAAAAAATGTTGTGAATAAGAAAACAATCAGGTAAGGTTTTGTCAAGTCTACAAATTGTTATGAAATTCCTGAAAGCAAGGTTCTAGACACAATCCCGGAAGATCGGCACATGCTTTGCAATAATACATGGCATCTTTTCTTTTTTGAACACCAGCGACATCTTTTTCGCAAATTTCTTCCTGTTTTTCCGGTTTCACATTTTGAAGGAAGGTGTGGTACATCTTCGCTACAATTTTCTGTCGGTGCATTTCCATTAATTTCCAACAATGTTTCAATAATTGAATGCCGGAAGTCTATAAAAGGCATATTTGGCCCAGAATAAACATTATAGAGTTTGTAGGAATTGTGCATCATCATGTCAAAAATATGGAAACCCACTTTCTTACATCACCGAATGGTTTTTCTGTGCGTAGGGTAATACGATTGCATTTGATCTTGAAGATCTACGCCAGACATATATTTATTATATTGTGCGATTGGCGAAGGTTTCATTTTTTTGTTACCAGACCTAGAAGTAACTTCTTCCAAGTTATTTTCGTGTTCAGTTGTAAGGTAAAGTACTTCACGTTTGTCTTTCCACTTACCCACACACACATAGCCTCCATATCGCTGAATACATTCACCTGTTTTTAGTTTGGCCTGACCCACTTCTTTAGGCGTTTCCTTCCTTCCAGCACGCAAAGTACCCGTACAGTAAGTGTTTTTATCCAAAAGCTTCCTTGCGAGTGATACAGAATTATAGTAATTGTCCATATAGATACTATAACCCTTATCCAAATAATCGGAGACAATATTTGCAGCATGCCCTTTGCCACCTAGATCATCACAAGGCCCGGTATAAATCTGCATTTTCAAAACTGTTCCATTGCTTTCTGTCAGTAGATAAAATTTTATGCCATATTTATGTTTCTTGTTTTTTATATACTGCCGAAACACTAAACGGCCTCTCCATAATAGCATTGATTCCTCAATACTGAGGTACTTGCCCGACGAGTAAATGGATTTCATTTTATTATTAAAAAAATCAACCAAGGGCCTAACTTTATAGAGTCTATCTGCAGGTGGGGCTTTTCCGCCATCTTGGATATTTGGCGCAAAATGTAAACAGCGTAATATAATCAAATACCTATCCCGGCTCATACACATCCTGATGGCTAAATTATGTAAGCGATCAGTTCGCCAATAATCACGTAATTTTGGTAGCTGCAATATCCCCATGAAAAAGGACAACCCCAAGAAAACCTTCATTTCGTTTTTGTCTACGGGCTTCCAACGGCTAATTCGTGAATGTGGTCCTTGTGGTTCATTTAGAAAAACATATGTTGCGTAGGAATTTGTTTCACTCACCAAAATGTCAAAAAAGTTACCATCAGCAAGGAAATAGAAAAAGTCAATAGGTTTTCCGTCACCGGCCACAGGGACTTTCAATTCTTGTCGTCCAGTAAATGGAATGGTTTTTAGCAGAGGCGGATTTTCTACCCACTGCAAAATATTTTGATTTACAATATCTACAACTGAATCATCATGATTTAAATCAGATCCGGTCATGTCGTCTTCATTAGGTTCTTCGGCGAATTCTTCCGCAACTTCGGAGCCGCCACTCCACTCACTTCCAGAGTCTTGGAACATTTCTTCCTCCGATTCATACATCAATGCGATCAGTTCTTCTTCACTTTCCTTTTTTATTAGAAAATCTTGGCCTTTTTGAACCAGAAGGTCCAGCAACGGGATTGTCGGCCATATTGGAGCAATAAATAGTCGAACTACCGAACCAAATCGTTTTCGTATACTTTACACTTCTATCGACGTGCTCGTACAATTGCACAAGCTCAACTGCAGTGCTCACTTCTAGGCACCACTTGTAATATTAACATGCCGACGTCGACACGTGTGCGGCGTGCGCACCTCTACAGAAACGCTCACGCCGACACTGTGTCGGCATGAGCCGTGAATGTGTTAATGTAATGATTGTATCAGCAAACTATTAGAAAGCTGCTTTCATTTATTACTCATACACAATAATTATGCATCCCTTGCAAGGATAAACAATGATATTTTTAAATATTAACCCTATCTGCAGAATATCCGAAAGCATTAAGATATTAGACATAATATAAAATATGTAAAATAACATTCAACGCAGGGAAGGACCACCACAAAAAAAGTATACTGTGATGTAAATATTAGAATGAAAAACTACGATGCTAATGATAAGCTGATGTTTTAAAGAGAATCGCTTACAATTTAAATTTAAATTAATAATAATAAGGGTTTTAAGTATGCATGTATTATTTGAACGCAATGAAAAGTATTATTAAAGCTCCTTCTTTGCATATTATTTTACTTTCTTTCAAGTAGCGTCAGACCGTGAACCATAATTTTCGGTTAACTTCTCTTTCGGTAAACTGTATTTCGGTAAAAATGTTTTTGGTCAATTGTAATTCGACCAATTGTCGTTTCGGTAAATTGACCTTTCGGTTAATTGTCTTTCGGTAAACTGTTTTCGGTTAACTGTTTTCGGTAAATTTTCCGGGACCGAAGACCTTCGCCCGACCGGTTTCGTTGTTATTGCGGCTTATCAGGAGCGAGTAGATCTCATGGAATATCTCAACTCGGAACTTAATCACTTCAAATTTCAAACTTACTAACTTACTGTTTTTATGTGCACAATGGTCTAGTTTATTTATTATATATGTACCAAAATTAATCACTTCAAATTTACTTACTGTTTTTATGTACACACTTGTTTTATTTATTTATCGGTACTTACCTCATTGTTAAGTGGCGGTTTCCTTGTATCGTATTTATAGCACTTTGCCGCGCAATTTTTTCTCGAACCCCCTTCATCCGCTGTTGGCTAGTCGCCAAAATAGGTGCTGCAAATTCTAAAACGAGTGTAGGCGTATAGAACTCAGCGTGCAAAATTTAAGTTTAACAGCACATAATGGGTGCATAATTATTTCCCAAGAGTAGTTTATTCATGGGACTATGAAGTTAGCCTAATCCTAGTCGATGCAATGTTTGCTTTAGTTTATTTCCTACAGGGGGCATTTCATTTTAGATGTGCAAGATAGCGCATAGTTGGCGCAAAATTACTTAACAAGAAAAAAATGATTTATGCAGAACTTCACGACTGTCAAGTTAACTGTATTGGTGAATTTTTTACAATATCCTGTTTATACGGGCGCAAAGTTTAACTTTAGCGACGCATAATGGGCGCCTAATTATTCCGCGAGGTTAGTTTATTCATAAAACTATGAAGTTAGCCTAGCCGGTGCAATTTTTGCAAAAACTTATTTCCTATAGGAGCGCAATATTTCATTTAAACGGTGCAAGGCGACGCATAGTTGTCGTCTAATTACTAATAAAAAAAAATTATTTATATAGTCACGGGCGTGAAGTTAGATGTAGCGATGTAATTTTCGCAATAATTTACTTCTTATGAGAGCGTAAACTTTTATCTTAGCGGGCACAAAACAGCATAACCGGCGCATAATTAATAAATTAAAAGAAATGATTTATGCATAAGATCACGGCTGTGAAGTTACCTGTATTTATGTAATTTTTACAATAACTTGTTTCTTATAGGTGCGAAAAATTCACTTTTACGGTGCATAATGTCGCATTATTGGCACGTTGCTATTTCATAAAAAATGTTCAAAACTTCGTGAAGTTAGCCTAGTCGATGCAATTTGTGCAATAATATATTTCCTATGGTGGCGCAATATTTCATTGTAGCGGTAGGTAGTGCCTAATTACTAAATAAGAAAAAAAATCTCCAGAAGGTCACGGCTGTGAAGTAATGGCGTTGATGCAATTTTTGCAAAACTTGTAGCGTCCCCCAGGTACCCTATCTTGAAAAGCGTAATTTGAACTTATTTTCAATAAGCAAATTCAAGAACAAAACAATCGCTAAATGGTTTATCTTGACTTGACTGACAATTATGTTACTATTACTCAAATTGATTGCCTGCCTTACTTTAACTTTCGTGGCAATAATTAAAACATTAGAATTTATGTGGTAGGTACGTTGTGCTATCTGAATTAGATAGACTGGATGAGATACGTGTTGCATTATGAGGGGCAGGTAAAGAACAAAAATGAAATTACTCAAATTAAAATCAACGAGCGTTGCGCATCGGTGGTTCAGCCCGTTAATGTACTATTGTCGGAAAGAACCACCAATAAAACCCACTTTATTCATACATAAGTAATTGCACGAGTACATCATTAAATCAAATAACACAAAAAAAAACAAAGAAAGGGTTAAATATATAACAAAACACCATTAAATCAGGTTAAAATGCATACAAAATTATAACATTAAGAGAAAATGAAAATGAATAAAAAAAGCAGTTTAGTTACACAGAAACAATAATAAAAAACACATGTAGTCACACGCACAATTGGGTCATAAATAATGAAAATAAAAATCATAATAAAAATCGTAATACCAAACATGTGGCCTTTTAAAACCATGCCGGTCTTTAAGTAAATAGGCATATAAAACAATAAAGAAAATTACGGTACATATAAAATACAACAACAGTAAAATTGCACAGGTGATAATAAGGTAAAGGCAAGGACAAAAGAAGACAGACAAGGAATTTACACGTACTCAATTGTTTAGTAACCACCAAAGCACTGAATGCATAAGTCAAATTACAATAAGCAAAGAGAAATCAGCTCGTAGGTAGATAATACTATTTAAACAAACTGACAAAAAACTCATTAAAACAAAGCCTTGCAAGGGCAAGTTATAGATCACTAACATCGTGACCGATATATAAGTTTGAGTGTATTAGAAAAATACAGTGCTCCTCTCTCAGGTTACACATTCATCTATACAACAAATAAAAACAATAGAAATAAAAATTCGAAGTGTTTAATGGTCTGGCCCGGGAGTGTGTACCTACTTGGAAATTGACTTTTACAATTAGTAACCAAAGCGGTATCCTATACCCGTTCACCAGCCAATTTTAAAAATATGCATTCGTCCGTAACAACCCTATATTTCTCTTTCGAGTTTCCAAGTAACAAACAAAGATATCTTTTGATCGCGGTCTGTACCGATAGAATTACTTATTAAGTTAGTGACATTTTTCCATTCAGAATCGGCGCATAAGAAATTCCAATGCTTCGTTACGTCCCTTCAGCAAAGAATTTTTAAGCGTGCACCTGATCCCTTACATAAAATATATAAATAAAACATTAGCAAATTACGACGTATTATCAAGATATAAAAATCCACTAATTATCTTTTCTATCGCGGTAACAATGGCGATTTGGCAAACGTTTATTACAGTAATACAATTTTCACGGTCCGTTACCTACAAACTTAATTCGTATCGGGAGGCAAAATTTTATTTTAGTGGCACAAACCGCGCCTATTTATTAAATAAGAAAAAAAATTGATTTATACTGATGTTTACGGTCGTAAAGTTACCCGTATTAATGTAATTTTTATAACAAATTGTTTCCTAGAGGGGTGCAATATTTCATTTTAACGGCACAAAACAGCGCATAATTGTCGCCTAGTTATTAAATAAGAAAAAAAATTATGTATGCAGTTCACGGCTGTGAAGTTAGCAGTATCAGTGTCATCTTTTCAATAATTTACTTCCTGTGGAGGCGTAATATTTTATTTTAGCGGCGCGTATAATTATAGCGTAGCGAAAAAAATGATTTATGCAGAAGTTCACTGTTATGAAGTTAACCGTATGGATGTAATTTTTAACTTGTTTTCTAGAGGGGCTAATATTTTACTTTAGCTGCGCAAAACAACATAGTTGGCACCTAATTACTAAATAAGAAAAAAGTTGTTTATACTAAGTCAGGGCTGTGAAGTTAACCGTGTCGATGTAATTTTTGCAAGAATTTACTATGATTTTAGCCCGCGCAAAACAGCGCATAATTGTCGCATAATTACTAAATAAGAACAAATTTATTTACGCAGAAGTTTTACAATAAATTGTGTCTTATAGGGGTACAGTATTTCACTTTAACGGTACAAGACGGCGCATTACTGAATAAGAAAAACTAAATCAAAAAAGTTCACGGCTGTGACGTTAGCCGTATTGCTGTAATTACAATACTTGTTTTCTATAGGGGCCTAAAATTTAATTTTAACGGCGCATAATGAGTGTCTAATTGCCATGCAAGATTAGTTTATTGATAAAATTATGAAGATGACTCAATCTTTGCAATAACTTATTTCGTATAGGGGCGCAATATTTTATTGTAGCTGTGCAAGTTGGTGTCTAATTACTATATAAGAAAAAAGTTATTTAAAAGGAGTCACGGCTGTGAAGTTATCCGTGTTGATGTAATTTTTGCAATAATTTACTTTCTATGAGGGCGAAAAATTTTATCTTAACGGGGGCAAAACCGCGCATAATTGCTCATAATTACTAAATAAGAAAATATGAATTATACATAACTTTAAGGTCGTGAAGTTAGCCGTAGTGATGTAATTTTTACGTTGCTTAATTATTGCGCATGAAAAGGTTAGTGTATTTATAAGACTCTGAAGTTAGTCTTGTCTATATTAACTATAGGGGCGCAATATTTCATTTTAGTGGTGCAAAACGGCGCAAGTTGGCGCCTAACTACTAAACAACTTTTTTTAACGGCACAAAACATCGCATAACTTTTGACTGATTACAAAATAAAGAAATTAATTTGTGCTATACGGGGAATAATAGGTACCGTAGTACCACGCAAGAAATTACTAATTTATTCATAAGGCTATGAACTTGGCCTTGGCGATGTAATTTTAGCAATAACTTATTTCTTACATGAGCGTAAAATTTTATTTTAGCGGAGCAAAACGATACATACGGGCGCTTAATTACCGCATAAGAAGAAAATAAGAAAAGGTTGTGAAGTTAGCCGTGTTTATGTAACTTTACAATCACTTCTTTTCTATAAAGGCGTAAAATATTTTAAGGGCGCCATATTGAGTGTAATTGGCACGTAATTACTGGGCAAAAAATTATATATCTAAAAATTCACGGTTCCGTGAAGTTAGCCGTGCTTATAGAATTTGTCACAAGTTATTGCCTATTGAATTTTATTTTTTCTTTCTCTATACGTAATTTATGATGGTAGTAGTAATAGAATGAAGCTACTCGTATATTATAATAAATTGTACCTATTTAGATAAATGAAATTAGAGTTTATTTATACCTACAAACAAAATGTAATGGTAAGATGTATAATTGTATATTTACATAATAAATATGTATACAGAGCAAATTACCTATGTATACATATAGGATGATAAGGTATATGCCCTATGTATACCGGGTGTCTAGAATCTACCCACGTTCTATAGGGCTATCTTTGTTATTATAAGACATACAGAGTCGGTTAAAATAGCAAAGTTGGGCAGAATTACATGATAATTCAAATAACGATCAGAAACTTCAACAGTGTTGCCAACTTTCTAAGATATCTGAAAATAACTAAAACTCGTCCAAATTTTCAATCGGCTATATCTTTTTTAATATTCAAAATACGAAAAAGTTATAAGAGAGACTTTTGATAGCTATTTTTACGGAAAATGGGAAAATGTAAATAAAAATTTTTTTAATAATTATTTTTCGAGATACAACCCAAACATACATTTTTTTAAACGGCAACTATAGGTGGCTATGGACTCATTACATGGCCTATTTTTTTCTGATTTCAAAAATGTACAGCTTTGTATGTTTAATATTATTAGTTAACTCACAATTTTAAAAAAAAGGTAATTATAATATTTATTAAACAAATTAAAGTGTGCCGTGAACATTTAAATAACAAAATACGCTTATATTCTACTACTACTTTTGTGGAAACAACAAGAAATAATGTACTATATTATCAAAATCAAAAAGTTCTAAATAAATTTAACGAAGAGTAACAGCAAAAAATATAAACAGGCAACACAATCATAGAAGTGCATCAAATTGCCCTCCATTATTTGGAGCATGCATTTGACATCGTTTTAAAATTTCGTTTTGAACTTTTAATAAACTTTGGGTTCTAATTTGTAATTAATTAGCAACACGAATTTTATTTTTTAAATCGTATAGATTACCAGGTTTTACTGGGTACACTTTGTCTTTAATTGCACCTCACAAGAAAAAGTCCAGGGGGGTTAAGTCTGGAGATCGCGGCGGCCAAGCTATGGGACCTCAAGTAATGCATTGTGTGGTGGTGCCCCGTCGTGTTGAAAGTAATTCAAATTTTGAATTACGTTCAACGGAAGGTCGTCCAAAATTTCTTCAAATCCGTTTCGTAAAAAAGTTAGATATCTTTCGGAATTTAGATTGTATTCATAAAAAAACGGCCCAAGGATTTTGGTACCAATAATACCGCACCAAACGTTTACTGAAAAAGCATATTGATCTCTCCTCTCAACACTAATATGAGGATTTTCTTGTGGCCATTGGATATGATTTTTTCTATTGAAGATGCCGTTGTTTATAAATTTTGCTTCATCGGCAAAAAGAATGGTTTTCGAGAATTGATTCTTGCTCGACTTTCATTAATCAACCATGTAGCAAAACGTAATCTTTTCTGATAATCTTCAACATACAATGTATTTCCTATATGAAAATGATATGGCTTAAAATTATTTTGTTTCAAAATAACATGGGCTTCATCTTTGGAAGTGTTGCACTCGTTCACAATTTCACGAAGAGATGTAGTAGGTTTAAATTCGACGTAAACTAAAACACGTTCTTCTGTTTCTGTGTTAACATTAATTTTAAAATTTTGAGGTTTAGTAAAAGCCCATATTTTTTTAAATTCGATTCGAGTTTGTCAAATAATCTCACATCGGGTTGCCTTCTTTCCATATAAGTTTGAAGATATAATTCCGAAGAATCATTAGCATCTCTATTAGACACGTAATAGCAAAAAAGCATATCATTTCTTTATTCAGAAGAATAAGCCATTAATAAATTAATATTCACTATTTAAGTACGAACGACTACTGGTTACAACAAATAATTCAATATCACCAATTTGACAGTCAGTCAATGAAGAGTTTTGTTTTTAATTGTCACAGCACACCACGCAAATATTGCATTTGTTTAGTAAATACTATAATTAAAATTTTTTGAAAATTGTGAGTTAACTAATAATACTAAACATACAAAGCTATACATTTTTGAAATCAGAAAAAAATAAGCCATCGAATGAGTACCGGGTGGCCAACTAAGAACGGCCGTCGGCCATATCTCAGAAATGGATTATATCACAGGTTCGGGAAAAAAAATTTTATAACAAAAGTGGCCTTGAGAAACGCCTGGAAATTATTTTCAGAATTGTAGGTCCACCGCTAGAGGGCGTATTTGACAGTTAAAATCAAAATCAAGTTAAAAGCAAGGTATTTGAAAAAATGGTTAACAATAGATTAAACTGGTTTATAGAAACCAACGACCTCATATCGAAACATCAAGTGGGTTTTAGGAAACAACACTCTACCCTAGATGAGCTAGTATATTTAGAACACCTTGTATTAGAAAGCTTCTTAAAAAGAAGCCATACTGTAGCTATTAGCTTCGATATACATAAAGCCTATGAGCTCATGTGGAGATATAGCATTGTTAATAAACTTCATCAGTGGGGCATGAAAGGTAATTTACCGCAAATTATAAAAAGTTTCCTGACATATCGTAGTTTTGTAGTGCGTTTTGGAAATTACACCTCAAAAACTCGTGTACTAGAAAACGGGATACCCCAAGGGTCTGTCCTTAGTTGTTCATTATTTTTAATTGCAATAAATGATCTACTTACATCAATACAATCTCCAGTCTACAAATGCCTATACGTAGATGATTTAATCATTCTTTATGAAGACCATTCAATGGACAACATACAAACAACCCTAAATATAGCAATAGCCGAAATAGAAGGAAAAGTGGAAGGAATGGGTTTACAGCTATCTATAAGCAAAACATCTGCAATTCACTTTTGTAGACTAAGACACCAGCACGATGAACCACAATTAATTTTAAAAGGTACCTCTATCCCTTTAGTCGCAAATATGAAAGTCCTAGGAATTATCCTAGACAAGAAACTGTATTTCAAAGAACATCTCAAGCATATTATGACCAAATGCAAACGTAGATTAAACTTAATAAGATGTATGAGCAGTATAAACTGGGGCTCAGATAGGCAGGTATTAATACAATTGTATAAAGCATGTGTCTTATCTATATTAGATTACGGTAGTATCGTTTACTCATCCGCAAGAGTAACACCTTTGCGTCAACTTGACCGTATTCATGCTCAAGGGTTAGGATGGCAATTGGTGCTTTTCGTACTAGTCCGCTACTGTCAATCTTTGAAGACGCGGGCATTCCACCATTAAGCGCTAGACGACAAATACAATTATGTAACTATATTACCAAAATAATTTCAACGCCTAAAAACCTGAACCACCAAATGTTAAATAACAAAGAAACTATTGCCGAATTTCAAAAACGACCAACCGTAAGCAGACCTACAATTATCAGAGGATTTGAACTAATCTCCGATCTACAAATTGAAATGCCTCCAGTGTTCAGCTACATGGAGCCGAAATACCTCCCTGGACCAACCTAAAACAAAATTTATTCTACATCTAACAAAAATGAAAAAAGAAACAACCCCATCAGGACAATTCCGAACACGAGCCAGACAAATAATGCAAACACACACACAAGCTAAAAGCATATACACAGATGCCGCCAAAACAAGAATTGGAGCTGGGAGCGCAATATTCTTTGACAGACAATGCCACAGTTGGTCACATAATCAAATAAGCAGTGTACAAACCCTAGAACTATACGCCATCTGGCAATCCCTACTTCTATGCCGGCTCCAAGAATATAAAGACTACATCATTTGTAGTGACTCATTAGGTTCATTACTAGCGATCCAAAGTCAAACCAACGAAAATAACACCTTATTAAACATGATCAGAGGCCAACTACACTGCTTAGAATCTAACGAAATGAAAACATATACCTGATGTGGGTACCTGGACATGTCGATATACATGGAAACGCATGTGCAGATAAAGCAGCAAAACAAGCCGCCAAGCTCCCTGCAATAGACGAACTGAGCGTCACACCACATGACTTAAGGATATTTTAAAAAGAAAATTGAGGTACAATGGCACGACACTTGAGAGAACAAAATGTTGCATTAAATCAACAGAGGGCACGACTAACTGCCTGGCATAATCGGTTTAACTTAAATAGAAAAGAAGAAGTGATTATGACAAGACTGAATTGGACACACGAACATTACTCACTTACACGTCTTGGACAATCACCACAAGAGATATGTAGAACCTGTAACAAAAATATAACGTTACAACACATATTTATCGACTGCCCACTGTATATAGAACAGAGAACGTTTGCAACTTAGCAACCGAATGGAAGACATAGTAATTGACAACCTAGAAAACACAAAGAAAGTACTACAGTTTTTGAAAGAAACGAGACTATTTAACAGAATATAGTAACTAAAAACAGAACAAAGGCACAAAACCACAGCAGTTGACGCCTTAAACATCAAAAAAAAAAAAAAAAAAAATTTTTCAAAATTTACCCAATTAAGGGGCATATTAAATATTATAATCAGATTCCTCGACAAATTCTGCATATTTTTTATTTGACAAGTTTTAGTCTATCTCTTCAAATAAGGGCTGGGGGAGAGTGGGAACCTTGTTACGAAAAAACGCCTTTAATTCAGGTTCTGCTTGACCGATTTTAATAAACTTGATGTTGTTTTCAAAGAGCTTTTGTTAAACAATAGAAAATTTGTAAATTTGAAGCAATCTGATTAATAGCATAAATGCTAGAGGGCGCTGTTTAATATTTTTTTTAATATTGTGTTTTCTCTTTACAATTTTAAATGGAAGCATAAAAATTTAAGTAGGTCTTTAAAAAGTAGACTAAATTAGTAATAAAACAGTGAAAACTGCAAGTCGATATCTTTTTCCTATCCTGAGATATCGTAAGAAACAGGCAAATGGCGGGAATTGTTCTTCCAACGTCTAGTAGGCTAGTTCGCGTTAACGGAAATGATTAAATTTAGCCTGGATGAAATGATCTTACATTGGTCTGCAGTAATTTAAACTGTTATCATACTAATGTTATGGTTACCGCTAGATCACCTAAATGTAATGCTGTCTCTACTAACAATGAGAACAAATTATAAAATAATAATGTGATAAATCTAACATTTTTTTAATTATATAAGAATGTTATATTTGTTCTCAAGCGATGTGTTAGTAAATCAAAAGCATAAAATATCAATAAAAACCGATATTTGCCCAGCAACAACAAATACAGTTTAAAATATGAATTACGATTTACTGATGATAACAAAATTAGTAAAGAGGACCATGTAAGATATAAAATAAATTCCCCGTTGAAAACAAACAAGCTATG
Source organism: Vesta saturnalis (assembly GCA_036346205.1). Classification (NCBI taxonomy): domain Eukaryota; kingdom Metazoa; phylum Arthropoda; class Insecta; order Coleoptera; family Lampyridae; genus Vesta; species Vesta saturnalis. The sequence continues at coordinate 4,102,444 of JARFJB010002232.1, read as the reverse complement.
ATTTTCACGCATATGTCAAAAATTATTCATCGTATTGCATTTAATAGACTTTCTTTATCTTTTCGTACCAAAATGATTCTTACAAATGAAGAAGCATTTGATATGTTGGCAGTTTATTTTGAATGTATGAGAAATGCAACCGTTGTCGCTAGAGTGTATGCACTCCAGTACCCAAACAGACGGCATCACAGCAGAAGAGTTTTTCTCCGACTCGCACACCGTGTGCGTACTACTAGAAATGTGAATCTTCCTGTGTACCGAAGACAACGCAGAGGTAGAACAGAGGAAAATGTTATTGATGTTTTAGCTTATGTAAATGTTAACCCTCATTCAAGCACCAGAGCTATAGCTAGAGACTTCGGTATATGTCGAACCACCGTCCAAAATAATTTAAGAGAACGCAGGTGACTACTTATTTATTAATGCATGTTTTATTCGGTATTATAATGATAAAAATGTTTTAATTTTTTTCGTTTGTCGTTATATGATCATGTCCAGTTTCAATAAAACAAAAAATTATTTAATGAAATTATCTTATGCTATGTGAATAGATTTTAACTAACAACATCCTAGTCACGCAGGCATAAAGGGAAACGAGTTAGCCGATCGAGCTGCTCGTCAAGCGGCGGACCGAGATACAGTCGAGGTAAACATACATAAACATAACGACGTTAAAAGGCACGTAAAAACGCTATGCTATGACGTTTGGGCATTGGAATGGAGTAGCGTCAATAACGAATTAAGCTCTATTAAAAATTCAACAAGCCGATGGAGACCACCATTCCAAGTTTCAAGAGCTGAACTGGTTAAGCTGCATCGAGTAAGAATTGGCCACACAGCTGTTACTCACGCCCATCTGCTCAAGGGCCAAGAACCCCCTAGGTGTCATCATTGCGGTGAACGTTTGACTGTAACCCATATTCTGTGCCAATGTGATGGCTACAGTCAAATGCGTCAACGTCTGGGTCTGTCTGATAATAAAAGGGATAACCTGACGGATGCGATCAAAATTAAAGCCAGTATCACCTCCATGAGCGCGATAAATATTTTTAATAAAATTTAGCAGTCTCGTAAGTCGAATCAATAACCACAGCGCTCTAACGGGGAATACAAAATAATGCTGAAGATAGTGCCAATGACCTTAGCAGTCGACGCACTTCATTGGAAGGAAAAAAAAACATGATGATTAAGTGAGGCAAAGTAAAGTAAAAAGGTACCAATAATAAAAAATAATGAGAGGTCGGGCGAAAAAAATTCGTAATAACATTACGAGAGTTAATGCATTTAAAGTCCTTTTTCGTTTACTAACAACGAAGGATTTCAATGTGTCTTCTTGATCTGATTACTTTATATTTTAGATTGCACCCATATCACATGGTCCTACACCATAGTTTGAATGCTCAAGATTTCGATACCAGGTTGGATTTTTGCAACTGGCTCTCAAATATGGGTTGACCATCTTCTGTCAGCTACCAAAACAGCTGCTCGTAAAATAGGCTTTTTGTACAGATCTAAGCAGTACTGTACCTCTCGACAACTCCTTCTGCTGTATAAGGCCCAAATTCGGCCTCATCTGGAATATAATTTCACCTTTGGTTAGTGCTCCCAATACGCTCTCGATATCGTTGATCGTATTCAAAAGAAGCGATTAGGCTTATAAATGACCCGTCCTTAACTTCTCACATACAGTCCCTTGAGCATAGAAGGATGGTTTCAGTTCTTTCTTTGTATTTTGTTATTACAACGGCTATTGTGCTGGTGAATTACATTCTTTGATACCATCTCCGGCTATTTTGCGAAAACACTCGGTTCGCTCATTCACATCATCAGTATGCAGTACAAATCTCCACTTGTCGTACCAAACGGGCGCAATCCACATTTTCTACACGGCTTCTAAACTCTGGAATGATCTCCTAGTTCCTGTTTTCCTCTCACTTATGATATGAGAAAATTTAAGGTAGCTGTTCATAGGCATCTATTGGCAATTCATTATCCCTCTATCCATCGTCCTAAGTGTTCCTGAGTGCTTTAGCACGATAGGCCTTATTTAGCCTGTTCAGGTCCACAATCATAAAAAAAAAAAAAACACTACGACCCTGAAATACTTTCACGAATTATGTGGACAGATGAGACTACTTTTCATAGTGATGGTAGTGTAAATCGACATAATATGCACTACTGGTCTGAAACGAATCCCCACTGGATGCAGGAGGTCCAACATCAGGGTCGTTGGTCTGTAAATGTGTGGTGCGGGATTCTAGGTGGAGAAATAATTGGGCCTTTTTTTTAATCAGACTGTTAATGGAGAAAGATATTTAGATTTTTTAGGCAACGAATTGCCACTTCTTTTAGAAGACATACCCTTGGCCATTCGTCGTGACATGTTCTTGCTACATGATGGTTGCCTGGCACATTATTATAGAGATGTTTGTAATTTCTTAGATCAATCATACCCTGAAAGGTGGATAGGACGTGGAAGTTTATTTATTTGGCCACCAAGGTCTCCAGACCTAACTAGTTTAGATTTTTATTTGTGGGGGCGAGTAAAAGATCTCGTTTATGCCGATAGACCCACAACAAGAGCTGACATGATTGAAAGAATACGACAGACAATACGAAGTATTTCAAGGGCAGAAATTGAAACTGCTGTTCTCTCCACCCGTCAGCGATTGATTTCATGCACTGAAAATGATGGACGACATTTCGAACATCTAGGGCGACACTAATTACATAGTTATTTATTTAAGGTTTTAATTGTTAGATTTATCACATTATTATTTTATAATTTGTTCTCATTGTTAGTAGAGACAGCATTACATTTAGGTAATCTAGCGGCAACCTAAACATTAGTATGATAACAGTTTAAATTACTGCATACCAATGTAAGATCTTTTCATCCAGGCTAAATTTAATAATTTCCGTTAACGCGAACTAGCCTACTAGACGTTGGAAGAACAATTCCCGCCATTTACCTGTTTCTTACGGTATCTCAGGATAGGAAAAAGATATCGACTTGCAGTTTTCACTGTTTTATTACTAATTTAGTCTGCTTTTTAAAAACCTACTTAAATTTTTATGCTTCCATTTAAAATTGTAAAGAGAAAACACAATATTAAAAAAATATTGAACAGCGCCCTCTAGCATTTATGTTATTAATCAGATTGCTTCAAATTTACAAATTTTCTATTGTTTAACAAATTTGAAAACAACATCAAGTTTATTAAAATCGGTCAAGCAGAACCTGAATTAAAGGCGTTTTTTCGTAACAAGGTTCCCACTCTCCCCCAGCCCTTATTTGAAGAGATAGACTAAAACTTGTCAAATAAAAAATATGTAGAATTTGTCGAGGAATCTGATTATAATATTTAATATGCCCCTTAATTGAGTAAATTTTGAAAAATTTTGCTTTTTAAAATTTTAACTGTCAAAAATAGCGGTGGACGTACAATTCTGAAAATAATTTCCAGGCGTTTCTCGAGGCCACTTTTGTTATAAAATTTTTTTCCCGAACCTGTGCTATAATCCATTCCTGAGATATGGCCTACGGCCGTTCTTAGTTGGCCACCCGGTACATAACCACCTATAGTTGCCATGTAAAAAAAAATTATGTTTGGGTTGTAGTTCGAAAAATAATTACTAAAAAATTTGTTTTTCCATTTTGCGTAAAAATAGGTATCAAAAGTCTCTCTTATAACTTTTTCGTATTTTGAATACATATTAAAAAAGATATAGCCGATTGAAAATTTGGACGATTTTTAGTTATTTTCAGATATTTTAGAAAGTTGGCAACAATGTTGAATTTTCTATCGGTATTTGAATTATCATGTAATTCTGCCCAACTTTGCTAATTTAACCGACTCTGTATCTCTTATAATAACAAAGATAGCCACAGAACGTGGGTAGATACTAGACACCCTGTATACATAAACATCAAATATAATGAGATATGTGTGATAAATGGTATATGACTATAATGGACACAAAGTAGGCATCGCGTTTATATTGATCATTTCCACACAAAAGTAATAAGAATTATACGTTAACATAGTATAAAATGCGGATATATATTATAGATACAGAGTAGATCTCAAATTTGAGTATGATACTGCATCTGTTGAAAATATAAGTTAGACGTAGTGGTTAAATTAAAGCGATAAAAAACTGATAATGATTAGACGTCGGTGAGGGCTAAATCGTGGATTCTAGTAAATATAGATATCTTGTATACTATCTACGTCGCGGACGTTTAGTTATCTGTAGTATCTAAAAACTTTCCTGTATTGATGGATATTCAATTATTAGATGAATCTGTTTTATGGGAAGGTATGTAAAATCGAAGCTGGTTCAGCCACAACACAAATAAATAGGTACTTTTCGATGGTCTAGTTTGTTTTAATTTAAAATTTTTTATGCATATTATGTGAGTGACATGTATAGTTTATAAGAAAGAAAACAAAATAAACTAACAGTATTCCCACCACTGCTCTTGCTGGGAAAAACTCGACATTAACGAAATTAACAATGATAATGAAAATCATCTGTAAACTCTAATGTAAAATGACTAAATAAGATGAACCTGTGTTCTAACTTGCATTTAAAAATACCTAAACTATTACTTTTTGGCTGACTCATTGTTTACGAGTACAACTAAATAATTAGGTAAGTAAACATAACAGTGTTTCACTACAAATAAATTAGACGCTGAAGATCGCTTACGCTAACAAAATCTATTTATAATTTATTTTTGTGCAATCAAACATAGCATTGAAAAACGCGCAAAAGTGTTGCGTTAATGAATGTGAACAAAATTATGGAATGTGGAAGTGCAGGTGCATAGCTATAGCGTGCGTAATGCTAGTGATTTAATTCCTTTGGAGAATGTAATTGTCTGTCATAATCATTTATAAATAAATGCGTTTGTTATACGTCTTGTGCGTGTGATAGTTAGTTTGCAAAAGGACGTGAGTAGAGGGGAGTCAAAAAACTACCAGAGTTGAGACTTGAGTTCATGGTCTGAGGAATTTTGAAGGATTCGTAGTGAAGTATTTACGTTGTCATTATTGTTTTGACAAGTAGTAAATAAAATCTCTTCGTTAGAAGTGAAATTATGCGCCATCTACTTTAGATGTTACGTGTAGGTATGCAATGCGTCGACTCGCTGTTGTGCGACCCACAGATATCGAAAGTACGAGAACTCTGAGTGCTGGCTGTATCAAACGGATTTTCAGTTCCGTTCGGTTGTGCATAGAAATAGCGTCGCTGTATCGTTATTATGACGTCTCGTACATGTGATTAAATGTGTACTCTTTTATTTTAATTTCTCAATTTTTAATATGTGATCATTCTAACAGTTAAAGTAAATTACCGAAGAGATTTGTTTAACAAAAAAAAGGTAAATATTTAGGATTGTTTTTGTGTATCAGATGCTCATTCATCGTGATCTGTGTGTAAGTCAGTGTGCTGCTTGCAACTCGCTTCTTCTTGTCATCGCTGTTAACTTACCATCAAATACTATTTTACGAACATTTTTATTAAATATTTACATTTGTTAAATGTGTAGTTTAATAATAATTATTTGACCCGCGATAAACTGTATAAACTTTGCCGGAATCAGCGCACATTCCCAAAATTACTGTTTTACATTGCGTGCATAGAATTCTTGTTATTGGTTCCGGGGGAATTACCCTCAAAATGGTAATAATTATTATTATATATTTGAATTAATAGATCGTTTTATCTAAAATTACCTATTTTAACTTTTACACTAGTAAAACATTTATCAAGTTGAGGGTAACTCCTTCGGTAAATTCTTCGCGAAAAATCCCTTGTTTCACTCGGATTAATATTATCGTACAGTAGCCGATTTATCTAAAGTTATTGGAAGAGTCCCAGGAATGTCGACTAATATTTTTTCCAACATTCTTCTAAGCACCTTTTTCGAAATATATAGCTTTACAGTTTTTCTCTTTTCTTTTATTCCTTTCGAAGTGTGTAAACAAATTATGCTAGAACTAAATTCATTCATTTAACTAAATCAATTATAAATATAAAAATTCAATCCACGTTTATAATCTTTAATCCATGAAACTACGAAATTAATGTTTACGAACCTTCTCAAATGGCACTGAAATCTTATATAAATCCCAGCTATTTCTGATTTGTAATTCAATATACGTTAGAATCTAAAAAAATTTGCATTGTACAATTTTATTAAATAATAAAATTTCCGTACTTTCCATTTTAATACAATTCAGTTATTAAATATGAATGTGTTTTCTAATTTGTTTCTTGTTTAATGTATAAATTTAAACCCAGTAAACAAATTGAGAATTTCTTTCATTCTTCGTACCTTCAAAAGAACGAACGCCACGTGTTAAAGAACCGGTAAACCCGTTATTCTCAAATCAAACTTATCAAGCTTTATTTAACAAATTTTACTAGTGAATATACTTGGCCGTTTGGGTTGATTTATCATTTCATAAAAATTACTAATAATATAATTGCGGCCTTGGATTGTAATAAAGCTTGCTCCTCAACTACTCCTAAGCATTTTTATATACACAATTAACCACCCGTTATTGTTATGTAAATTAAAAAATTGTGGGCTGCGTTAATTAGAACTACAATTTATGGATTCTTAATCTCACAATTATAAGAGCTACTTGCGGGGTTCCCCAAGGGTTTATTTTAGAACCACTATTTTATGTTTATATTCTGGGTTTTACTAAAATATACTAATAATCTACATAAAACACATAGAGTTCATAAAGGAGTGTTTTCTTTCTTAAAAATAACATATTAACCTTGGTTTATTATCCCAGAAATTTTTATTATTCTGCATTAAATAATGCCTCAATCAAAATGTTAAATATATAAATATTCTAGTCCATTTAAAGTAACTTAAACTGAAATAAAATATATACATTTTCAGTATTCGCAAATTTACGCACATTCTTTCGTATCGCTTGACATATACTTTTTACTTTTGCCCAAGTTCGTTTTAACAAAATTTTCTCTCGGAAAATACGATATTAGCCGCGTTTTGTCTGTCCTTTCCACGTCCATCCATTAGTCCCAAACTCGTGTAGTTAGCAATATACGTTATCTACAGATTTAAATTTTTTTATACTTCCTTTAATGGTAAACGGCGACAACTGAATGATACATAATTACATGCATTAATAGGTATTTTACATGTCTAATGCATTCAACTTTGTATTTTATTAATTACGACTTTTACTTATTGAGCCATACTTTATGCAAAAATCATCCATAATAACTTTAAATCATAATCCACCCATACTATACTTATCCAAAGGGTCTCGCTATACATTTTATGCAGTACCCAACTGTATATACAGTACACGCATTTATTATGCAGTACTATAAGTAGTTACATGAGCCATGCAACACTGTACACAACCCGATGTGAAGTTAGCAATAACTTACGAGAAGTAGATTCTGAATATATTTTATGTGAATTTAGCAATAAGTTTTCAGCATTAAATATGCGTAACAGAAACCGGTGTGAGGTTAGCAATAACATTCCAGCAATAGATTTTTCATATTTAGGGGAAGGTTGCCTATATTGGACCACTATATGGTTTTAGGGCTATACTTAACTTTAAGAAAATAAATTAAAACACTTTCAAATTTATACACCAAATACTTTAATATGATGTACACTTCTAGTAATATTCTCGGAAAAATATAATCCGGAACCCTTGCAGCTGGTCCATTATAGGTTGGGTGACCATATTTATTTTCAGAAAAATAAGTACAGAAATAAAAAGTAACAAAAAGTTGTATTAGGAATAGATAAAAACGGACAAATCAAAGAACTAAATGTAGAGTGACATAGCCAAGCATCAAAATGAGTATAAAAAATAAAATAATTTTTAATGACACATGCATATACATAATATATGTACCTATATTCCTATATTAGAAAAAATACAAACACATAAAATACAGAAATGTGTAATGTTATTAATTATTTTGACGTGCCTGCAACGCCATCAGTGGGGTCACCTTTGTGCCAATCGTATTTTTGAGAGCTTAGGATAGATTCCAAAATTTGCTTTCTGGTCTTCAAATACTGGAACATTTCACTGCAAGTCTCATCGAAGTTTGTGTACACTTGCATCACAGCTTCTAGTGTCGATATTTTCATTTGCGATTTTCTGCACTCCAGTAGTTATTAATATTAGAGAATAGTCGCTCAATTGACGCACTTGTTCCAGGAAGACAAAAATAAACTGACATAAAATCTCACAATTTTGAAATCTTCACTTGATCCAGACCCTTGATTCCATTTAAATACTTCAACCCATCGATCTTCGGTAGCTATATTTTTCGAGTTCCACTCGGCAATTTTATCTTCTGACAGTTTAGCATGTAATAGACTAACTTCATTGAAGAGTTCGTCCTCATTCAGTGTCGAACCCAAGTAGTCTTTAAAAGCAGCACATGAACACAAAATTTGTTTCCATGAAACTTGGTTTCTCAAATTTATCCATTCAAAGAGCCTTAATTCATTTAAATTTGTACTCCAATTCTTCAAGTAACTCACACCATTTGAATAAAATAATCTAACCTGTGAGATGAAGTCATCTCGATAGTTTAAACTACCTTCCCAATTGTCAAGTTGTAAAAGATTCTCTTACTTTAAGCGGCAAAATAATTCATTCAAACGATTTTCAAGCTTATTTTGAAGATCGAAATACTCTAGAGCGGCCTCTGTTGCGCATATTTTGTCACCCTCTACCTTTAATATGACTTTGTGAAACATAGAAGCAATGTTGTGTACAAACCACATCCAAATTTCGCTGGTGCGACACTCAAAAATTGCTTCAAAATCATTGGACAATTTTCAATAGACAAAAGTATGCTTTCAACGGTTCGTACATTTGTAGAATTCGTTCAATTGGGGGCATCAGACTTAAAAATCTTGTTTTAGAAAATGATAACATCTTTTTGTATTCAACATTAACAAAGTCGCAGAATTGTTTAAGTTGATTTACCCTCACTGTATAAATATAGAAATGCTTAAATAACTTAACAACAATAACCTCAACGTCAATTGGTAAGACGTCCGTAGCATTTTGTACGCAATTGCTCAAAATGTGTGCAACACAACCAATGCCAACCAGAGGTTTGCCACGAGAAGCATTCAGTTTTGCAAATAGGTTGTTCACTCCCTTTCTTTTCATTCCGCCAAAATTTGTATTGGTATTATCAGCAGCTAATCCAATACACTTGTCCACTAAATTGTGGGTTTTAGAAGTATTAAACACATAACTATTTAACTGTTCTGATGTTTCACCAGGTAAGTCTTGCAACTGAAGTAATTTCACTTGAATACCTTTTTCACAATTAAAGTATCTCACCAACAAAGGTACTATTTTAATTTCTTTGTGGTTGGACGAATCGATCATGATGCTAACAAAATGTGATTTGTGTAGATCAAGTTCCAACCGCAACTGGGATTCTTTAGCAAAAACATTTTTACAATGGCTTCAGTTTTGGTTCGAGCTGCCATAAATTTGGGCTCAAACATGTTCGCTATTAGCTTTGATGTGCAATCCAAAGATCTAAAACTCTGCTGATGCTTGATCGTATGATACGCGAAAGTACCTTCCTTGGCTGCAATTAACATATTTTCAGAGCTGAAGTTTTCACTTTTGAAAAAATGTTTAGTGTAGCGCTTTTAGACTTCGTATTTGCAGCTAATGTATGCTTTTCTTGGTTAGATGAGCCTTAATATTGCTGCGACCACTGTTGGAAATATCAACATCACTTCTACAAATTTCACAGTACACAATATGCGGACTCAATTTATTTTTATTTTCATAAACGGATATTCTTTCTGTAACTCCAAATTAAAATGACACTTTCTTCGAGGCGGTGCCATGTTTACGCAAATAATGCACAAGTAGGTAACTGAAATCAAACGACGTTGCTTTTTAGTAAGCGAAACCAGCACAGAAAACCAGACTGCATTCAACAAAACAATTAACAAATAATATGTTCGCTTGCTGTCGAACGGTAGAACTCGTGTAGAATTGAACTTGTTTAGTCTTAGTCCGAGCGCTGTCGCTATTTATATGCGGCTCGCTAAACTTCGCTTCGATTCTCGCACGTTCCAGTCGCGGAGAATTCTGGGCTGTGCGTCTAGGATAATCGAGGGCGGACTGGAACGTTCGAAACAAACTACGTGAACATTCTCAACAACTTCTTAACGTCGTTATTGCATCATGATCAGTGAATCACCGATAAGCATTCTTTTTAAATAAAAAATAAATATTTTGGTATACCTATTTGCGATATTTGCATCTTCAAGAAAAAGAAAGTACATTTTAGTGTACTTCATGCTTCTATTAAGGACCTTAGGACACTGGCAGAAAAGAAAGTACTGTCCTACTAAAATAAGTACGTATGGTCACCGTAATTATAGGCGACTGGTTGTCTAAATTGAACCAGTGGGTTCCTATATTGGACCATCTATTTCACGCACGTAAAATTAAGTGAAACTTTAAGTATACATTAGAGGAACAAGAGAATATAATTTTTGTTTAAAAACCAAATATCAAAACACAAAAATTTATTAAATAAACATTAAAAAAGTCAAATCCTGCCAGTCGCTCTATTGTAGGCACTAAATCATGTCTTCAACAATGCTCTCAGAGCAAAATTTGCAGGACCATTCTTTGACATGAATTCTTTTTTTTTTCTTTCAAATGCCGGAGTTTAATTTTATTTTGCGCTTGACAGTTTTCTTTTTTGATATATTTGATGATGTCTGTTTGACTTGAAGATCATCTTTGTATGGTGTGGATGTAATGATTTGTGCTTTTTGGATACTTCCGGTTGGTCTTTGATCTAGGAGGTTCATTTCTTGTTGCAACTGGTCTTTTACTGTAGCGACTCAAGGTCATATCTTCATCACTGGAACCGGAAATACTTTCAGTGTTATCATGTTCAGCCACTTGTTTTTGGGATGAGTATACTTGAAGGTGCGAAATCAACGTCGCTGAAAACATTACGGCCTATCGGCCAAATTTCCGTTTTCTTGAAACCATTCATAGCAGTTGCTAACACAGCTCCCCTGGCATAAGCTTCTCCAAGGAGTTTAGCAACTTGGTATTGAGAAACTATCAATCCCGGATTAGTCCTTAGCCATTTCTCATTAGCTTCATAATCACTCCATTATTTCGTGCCAGCTTTATTGCCTCAAGATTTTTAAAGTGAGTACTGTGGCCGTCTAAAACAAGCAAAACTTTATTGGTCCTTGTTGGTTTTACTGCATTGATAAAATATTTGAGCCAGGTATCAATCAGTTCTTTATTGATGTATCCGTTGTCAAATATCTCTACCACGCAGTCAGAAGGTACTCCAACTCTGAGATCTGGATTAGCTCTTTTTCTCTTGAATATTATCATCGGTGCAACAAATTGGCCGACTGCACTAGCGCATACAACCATCTTGGTATTCACCCCACGTTCGCCGCTAGAAACCGAACCCGCTTAGCGTTTTTCTGGTAATTCTTGGCATCAGTTGAAAAGCCAGACTGGTCTACATTGAATATTCTTGTTGCATTAAACTGGAATTCATCGACAATTTTCTATAGAAGGCCGAAGAGCTGGGTAACAATATCTCTATTGAATCCCTTGCACCGAGCTATGAAAGGAGATTTTAGTTACCGCTATAAAATGTTGGGATGACTACAGCGTACAACCGCTTTTTTCCAGCCTGCTTTTTTTCTCTATTGAAATTGTGTTTGCTGTTGTTTTACTCCGCCAGTTCATACGCTGTATTACGGACATCTTTTATGGTGACCTCCATAAAACATCTTCTCTAGGTTAAGGATATGCGTTGCCAACCTCTGCTCACACTCCGGTAAAAAGACGGTGGTTCTTCCGAAGATCTTACTCGGTGGTTCTTCCAAAGATTTTACGCTTTTGGTTAACCTTTTTATTTTTTGAGTCCAAATGCCGTTTGGGCGTCGCTTTTGGGATACTGTACATGCGGCATATTTCATTTAAACCATACTTTTTGCCTTTGTAAGCCTCTAAGGCTTTCGCCATATCCGCTTCACTCCATTTACCATATTTTATGCCTTTGATATTATTGGAAGACATTCTGGAACAAAGTAGAACATTGGTAGCCTATGTTGGACCATGCATTTGACACTAACTGTATAATGTATAATCTTAAACATGTATGTTGATTATTGCATATTGACACGAATTCCAACACTTAAAAAGATAAACATTAGAAATAATTATAAAATAATTTTCCTGCATACCATCTTTGTAGTTAAAAAATACGTACTTATTACTTGTTGAATTTCTATTTTGTTTATGTATCCGTTTCAGATTTCTTACTATTCTAATAAATACTAATAATAAAAGCAGTTGTTTCCGTTTTCATGGCAATAGCTATTTTGTTTTTAAATAGTGGCCTTGTACGCCTTCAAACAGTTTTTTGATTTACAACAAAATTTTCTGATATAATTCATAAAATTTTATATTTACAGAAAGAAAAATAATGAGGAATCAGATAGTCTAAAAAAATACACTGTCATTTATAAAACAATAGGTGTGTTCGTTTTCGGTTTAACCGAAAAATTTCTATAAAAACCTATAAAAAATTAATAATCCAAAACATATTAAGAGGAATATTGATATAAATCACACATTTTCCACTTATTTAAAATTAAAAACTTATAGCGATCTCCTCGGTCAAGCGCATGAACAAATTCTTTATGCATGATATGTGGGACCACTTTTTTTTAAATTTTTTTGTCAAATCCTTGAAGAGTACATATTACATAACATATCCAAAAATTGGGATGTAATTATCTTTTATAAGATTAGAAAATTACTTTGAATTTGGATGTATTTCGGATCAAAATTTAGTACCTGCTCAAATTGTTTATGGATGACATGTGGGATAACTTTTTAAATTTTTTGTCAAATCCTGAAGAGTACATAATAATACATAACATATCCAAAAATTAGGATGTAATTATTTTTATAAGTCCAGAAAATGGCTTTGAATTTGGTGTATTTCGGGATCAAAATTAGTAAACGCACATAAACAAATTGTTTATGGATGATTATAACAACTTTTTAAATTTTTTGTCAAGTTCTGGAAGAGTAATAATACATAACATATCCAAAAATTAGGATGTAATTATTTTTATAAGATCAGAAAATGACTTTGAATTTGGATGTATTTCGGGATCAAATTAGTAAACGCGCATGAACAAATTGTTTATGGATGATATGTGGGACCACTTTTTTAAATTTTTTGTCAAATCCTCGAAGAGTAATAATAATACATAACATATCCAAAAATTGGGATGTAATTATTTTTATAAGTCCAGAAAATGACTTTGAATTTGGTGTATTTCGGGATCAAAATTTAGTAAACCGCATAACAAATTGTTTATGGATGATATGTGGGACAACTTTTTTAAATTTTTTGTCAAATCCTGAAGAGTACATAATAATACACATATCCAAAAATTGGGATGTAATTATTTTTATAAGTCCAGAAAATGACTTTGAATTTGGTGTATTTCGGATCAAATTTAGTAAACACCATAACAAATTGTTTATGGATGATATTGGGACAACTTTTTTAAATTTTTTTGTCAAATCCTCGAAGAGTACATAATAATACATAACATATCCAAAAATTGGGATGTAATTATTTTTATAAGTCCAGAAATGACTTTGAATTTGGTGTTTTTCGGAATCAAATTTAGTAAACACGCATGAACAAATTGTTATGGATGATATGTGGGACAACTTTTTTAATTTTTTTCAATCCTCAAGAGTACATAATAATACATAACATATCCAAAAATTGGGATGTAATTATTTTTATAAGTCAGAAAATGACTTTGAATTTGGTGTTTTCGGATCAAATTTAGTAAACCGCATAAACAAATTGTTTATGGATGATATTGGGACAACTTTTTTAAATTTTTTGTCGTCCTCGAAGGTACATAATAATACATTACATATCCAAAAATTGGGATGTAATTTTTTTATAAGTCCAGAAAATGACTTTGAATTTGGATGTTTTCAGATCAAATGTAAACGCAATAAACAAATTGTTTATGGATGATATTTGAACAACTTTTTTAAATTTTTTTTGTCAAATCCTCGAAGAGTAATAATAATACATAACATATCCAAAAATTGGGATGTAATTATTTTTATAAGTCCAGAAAATGACTTTGAATTTGGTGTTTTTCGGAATCAAATTTAGTAAACACGCATGAACAAATTGTTTATGGATGATATGGGGACAACTTTTTTAATTTTTTTTCAATCCTCAAAAGTACATAATAATACATTACATATCCAAAAATTGGGTGTAATTATTTTTATAAGTCCAGAAAATGACTTTGAATTTGGTGTTTTCGGAATCAAATTTAGTAAACACACATGAACAAATTGTTATGGATGATATGTGGGACAACTTTTTTTTAATTTTTTTTGTCAAATCCTCGAAGAGTACATAATAATACATAACATATCCAAAAATTGGGATGTAATTATTTTTTATAAGTCCAGAAAGTGACTTTGAATTTGGTGTTTTTCGGAATCGAAATTTAGTAAACACACATGAACAAATTGTTTATGGATGATATGTGGGACAACTTTTTTTTAATTTTTTTGTCAAATCCTCGAAGAGTACATAATAATACATAACATATCCAAAAATTGGGATGTAATTATTTTTTATAAGTCCAGAAAGTGACTTTGAATTTGGTGTTTTCGGAATCGAAATTTAGTAAACACGCATGAACAAATTGTTATGGATGATATGTGGGACAACTTTTTTAATTTTTTTATCAAATCCTCGAAGAGTACATAATAATACATAACATATCCAAAAATTGGGATGTAATTATTTTTATAAGTCCAGAAATGACTTTGAATTTGGTGTTTTCGGATCGAAATTTAGTAAACACGCATGAACAAATTGTTATGGATGATATGTGGGACAACTTTTTAATTTTTTGTCAAATCCTCGAAGAGTACATAATAATACATAACATATCCAAAAATTGGGATGTAATTATTTTTATAAGTCCAGAAATGACTTTGAATTTGGTGTTTTCGGATCAAATTTAGTAAACACGCATGAACAAATTGTTATGGATGATATGTGGGACAACTTTTTTAATTTTTTGTCAAATCCTCGAAGAGTACATAATAATACATAACATATCCAAAAATTGGGATGTAATTATTTTTATAAGTCCAGAAAGTGACTTTGAATTTGGTGTTTTCGGAATCAAATTTAGTAAACACGCATGAACAAATTGTTTATGGATGATATGTGGGACAACTTTTTAATTTTTTGTCACGTCCTCGAAGAGTACATAATAATACATTACATATCCAAAAATTAGGGTGTAATTGTTTTTTATAAGATCAGAAAATGACTTTGAATTTGGATGTATTTCAGGATCAATACTCAGTAAACGCGCATAAACAAATTGTTTATGGATGATATTTGAGACCACTTTTTTTTAAATTTTTTTGTCAAGTCCTCGAAGGGTATATAATAATACATAACATATCCAAAAATTGGGATGTAATTATTTTTTATAAGTCCAGAAAGTGACTTTGAATTTGGTGTTTTTCGGAATCGAAATTTAGTAAACACGCATGAACAAATTGTTTATGGATGATGTGGGACAACTTTTTTTTAATTTTTTTTGTCACGTCCTCGAAAAGTACATAATAATACATTACATATCCAAAAATTAGGGTGTAATTATTTTTTATAAGATCAGAAAATGACTTTGAATTTGGATGTATTTCAGGATCAATACTCAGTAAACGCGCATAAACAAATTGTTTATGGATGATATTTGAGACCACTTTTTTTTAAATTTTTTTGTCAAGTCCTCGAAGGGTATATAATAATACATAACATATCCAAAAATTGGGATGTAATTATTTTTTATAAGTCCAGAAAGTGACTTTGAATTTGGTGTTTTTCGGAATCGAAATTTAGTAAACACGCATGAACAAATTGTTAATGGATGATATGTGGGACAACTTTTTTTTAATTTTTTTTTATCAAATCCTCGAAGAGTACATAATAATACATAACATATCCAAAAATTGGGATGTAATTATTTTTTATAAGTCCAGAAAGTGACTTTGAATTTGGTGTTTTTCGGAATCGAAATTTAGTAAACACGCATGAACAAATTGTTTATGGATGATATGTGGGACAACTTTTTTTAATTTTTTTTGTCAAATCCTCGAAGAGTACATAATAATACATAACATATCCAAAAATTAGGATGTAATTATTTTTTATAAGATCAGAAAATGACTTTGAATTTGGATGTATTTCGGATCAAATTTAGTAAACGCGCATAAACAAATTGTTTATGGATGATATTTGAGACCACTTTTTTTTAAATTTTTTTGTCAAGTCCTCGAAGAGTACATAATAATACATAACATATCCAAAAATTGGGATGTAATTATTTTTTATAAGTCCAGAAAGTGACTTTGAATTTGATGTTTTCGGAATCGAAATTTAGTAAACACGCATGAACAAATTGTTAATGGATGATATGTGGGACAACTTTTTTTTAATTTTTTTTTGTCAAATCCTCGAAGAGTACATAATAATACATAACATATCCAAAAATTGGGATGTAATTATTTTTTATAAGTCCAGAAAGTGACTTTGAATTTGGTGTTTTTCGGAATCGAAATTTAGTAAACACGCATGAACAAATTGTTTATGGATGATATGTGGGACAACTTTTTTTTAATTTTTTTTGTCACGTCCTCGAAGAGTACATAATAATACATTACATATCCAAAAATTAGGGTGTAATTGTTTTTTATAAGATCAGAAAATGACTTTGAATTTGGATGTATTTCAGGATCAATTAGTAAACACGCATAAACAAATTGTTTATGGATGATATTTGGGACAACTTTTTTAAATTTTTTGTCAAATCCTCGAAGAGTAATAATAATACATAACATATCCAAAATTGGGATGTAATTATTTTTATAAGTCAGAAATGACTTTGAATTTGGTGTTTTCGGAATCGAAATTTAGTAAACACGCATGAACAAATTGTTATGGATGATATGTGGGACAACTTTTTTAATTTTTTTTCAAATCCTCGAAGAGTACATAATAATACATCTACATATCCAAAAATTGGGATGTAATTATTTTTATAAGTCCAGAAATGACTTTGAATTTGGTGTTTTCGGATCAAATTTAGTAAACACATGAACAAATTGTTAATGGATGATATGTGGGACAACTTTTTTAATTTTTTTTAATCCTCGAAGTACATAAAATACATAACATATCCAAAAATTGGGATGTAATTATTTTTATAAGTCCAGAAATGACTTTGAATTTGGTGTTTTCGGATCAAATTTAGTAAACACGCATGAACAAATTGTTTATGGATGATATGTGGACAACTTTTTAATTTTTGTCAATCCTCGAAAGTACATAATAATACATAACATATCCAAAATTGGGATGTAATTATTTTTATAAGTCCAGAAACTTAATTTGGATGTATTTTCGACTAAATTTGATAAAACACCAAATTCAAATATTTTTGGAGATTGGACAATTTTTAAATTAATTTATCAATCCTCAATACAAATAATAACTATCCAAAAATTGGATAATTATTTGTTATAAGATAGAAATGACTTTAATTTGGATGTACTCTTCAAGGATCAATTGTAAACGATAAAAAATTTATGGTGATATTGACAATTTTTTAAATTTTATAAGTCCCGAAGTATCATCCATAAAAATTTTCATCGCTAAATTGGAGACTGATAATTTAATTTTTAAATCAGAAATGGAATTAATTTGGTGATTTTGATATCAAATATTAACCTCTTAATAATGTTTATGGATTATTGAATTTTTTATAGGTTTGTATCAAATCTTTCGAAAACGAAAAATACATAACATATCCAAATTGGGATGTAATTATTTTTATAAGTCAGAAAGTGACTTTGAATTTGGTGTTTCGGTCATTTAGTACACATGAACAAATTGTTGGATGATATACAACTTTTAATTTTTTGTCATCCTCGAAGATACATAATACATAAATTGTTATTTTTTATAAGTCAGAAACTTTGAATTTGGTGTTTTCGGATCAAATAGTACAATGTATGGATGATATGACACTTTTTTATTTTTCATCCTCGAAATATAATTACACATATCCAAATTGGGATGTAATTATTTTATAAGTCCAGAAAGTGACTTTGAATTTGGTGTTTCATCGAAATTTAGTAAACACCTTGAACAAATTGTTATGGATGATAGTGGGACAACTTTTTAATTTTTATCAAAGAAGAGTATACATACATATCCAAAATTGGGATGTAATTATTTTTATAAGTCAGATGACTTTGAATTTGGTGTTTTCGAATCAAATTTAGTAAACACCATGAACAAATTGTTTATGGATGATATGGGACAACTTTTTAATTTTTTGTCCTCGAAGTACATAATACATATCCAAAAATTGGGATGTAATTATTTTTTATAAGATC
The DNA here is from genome assembly GCA_036346205.1 of Vesta saturnalis. Taxonomy (NCBI): domain Eukaryota; kingdom Metazoa; phylum Arthropoda; class Insecta; order Coleoptera; family Lampyridae; genus Vesta; species Vesta saturnalis. The sequence continues at coordinate 4,083,839 of JARFJB010002232.1, read as the reverse complement.
AGAAATGACTTTGAATTTGGTGTTTTCGATCAATATTCAGTAAACGCGCATGAACAAATTGATTGAATATGACAACTTTTTCAAATTTTTGTCATTCTGGTAAAAATAATTACATACTAAATTTTGGATATGTTATGATTATGTCTTTCATAAGATCAAAAATTTAAAAATGTGTTTCATCATATTAGTAACCATAAACAATTTGTTAATAATTGACTTACTTAATTTTGATCGAAATACACCAATATTAAACACTTTCATAGAGGACTATATAAAAATGAATTAATCTAATTTTGGATATTTATGTATTATAGTACTCATTCAGGATTTGGCAAAAATTAATAAAAAAATTTCTCAACAAAATTGTTATCCATAAACAATTTGAGATTTGACTAAATTTGATCCCGAAATACATCCAAATTCAAAGTCATTTTTAATCTATAAAAGATAATTACATCCCAATTTTTGATATTTATGTAATATATGTACTTTCAAGGATTTGACAAAAATTAATAAAAAGTGGTCATATCATCCATAAAGAATTTGTTCATCGCTTAATGAGGAGAACGCGATAAGTTTTTAATTTTAAATAAGTGGAAAATGTGATTTATATCAATATTCCTCTTAATATGTTTTGGATTATTAATTTTTTATAGGTTTGTATCGAAATTTTTCGGAAAAACGAAAAAAAAAATGTATGGATGAAATTTATGGCCAACTTCACGTAGGTCCTCTACTTTGGATCACACTGTATATCAAGCAGGCAATAGACAATGTAAATCTATCTTTCAATCACGTAATAATGCTTGGGTCAGATGGGTCAAATGTTAATAAAAAAGTATACCGATTAATTAACGAAGAAATAAAAGAAATTACTCAGTTTAGAAAAGGAGTTATAGACATTGGTGAAAATTAAGTTTCATGTTGCTGATTGCTTAATAATATCTATACTTTAGGAACATGCCCGATACATACTGTTCACAATGCTTTCTTGAAGGGAATGGAAAAATGTGGTGAAGAGTAAGTGACTTCATTATTTTAATATAGTATTATTTTAAAAAATATCCACTCCGACTGGAAGAGTTTATACAACATTTAAAAAATATCCCAAAACATAGCTTTATTAAGCATGTTGCAACTCGACGGTTAACAATTTCAGAAGCAACCGAAAGAATAATTGAACAATGGCCAACTATTTTGCATTACTTTAATAGTTACCTTCCAACTAAAAATTGTAGTGCAACAAAGACAGATAAATATAAAAAAATTATAAAGTTTTTAAAAACACCAAACTTTCTGGCACAGTGTATTCCTGTTGTGAATTAAAGCTCTTGTGACTAGAATAGCTAGTATTGTATGTACAAAATAATATATCTGAGTATCGACACTGCTTCAAAGCAAGAATTTAGTAAATATAGAAAATATCGATCTAGATCCTCGAATTAAACAACATTTAACGGGTAACAGAGAACTATCCTTGAATCTAAAAAAATGTTAAGAGATCATTATGTAAGAGCTGCCGAATATTTGATACATAAATTTGATACATAAAAGTCCTCTTACAAATAAAAATTTTAAATATTTGAAATGTATACAACCGCAAGTTGTGGCAAAGGTTATAGTATGGAATTTTATTAAAAAATGTATGATTTTTTAATAATTGTAGTGCACATTGAACATGTAAGAAGTTAGCCCCCCCCCCACTTTTCGAGTTTACCAATTTTAACAGTTGTGCTGAATCGTGCTAGGTTTGTGCTATATTGTGTTAGAACATTAAACTCGAAATATGAAAAATAGGCTAAAAAATTAAAAAAAAAACGGAATTTTTGGGCCAGCCCCCCACTTTGCGTTATTTCCAATTTTTTAAATTGTGCTAGGTTGTGCTAAAATATTGCTTTCAAATATTGATAAATACAGAAGTTATAATAAAAAAACGTTTTTACACAATTTTCGACTAAATTAATGTTTAAATTCCCACCAATTGTTTAAATGTTACAAAATTGTACTGGCAAAGTACAAGACAGCACAACGTTCAGATTCTCCGGCACAACGATATTAAAGGCACTTTGCTCTTGAGCGCGGCCCTTTGCGCTCGCATTATTTGTTCAAAATTTGGGTTTCTGACTGTCCGATGTAGTCGAAACTGTATATCTCAGTTGTGCTGGCCTAGCACAAGTCAGCACAACGTTCAGATTCTCCGACACAATGATATTAAGGGCACTTTACTTTTGAGCGTGGGCGCTCTCGCTTACATTCCATGTCCTTATACTTATACATATTTGTTATTATCTGATAAAAGGAGAATATTATTATTCGAAGACCTCCCTTTGTAGTACTTATTTGCACATAAGCCATTCCACCGCGGCAAAGTGGGAATCATCGGAACGGTTTTCTACTTGTTTTTCTGTTTGTTTTTTATCTTTTTTTTTTTTCTTTTTTTTTTCTTTAATTATAATAAATTTAAGGTGTTTACATTTTTTGGATATTTTTTAATTAATTTTTATATATAGACAAACTACTAGACTTACAGTGCTATCTTCAGTAACTGATCTACAATTTTTCAATAAATCATCGAAAAGCAACCATTTATCTCCATGCAAGGAATATGCTGTGTAATGTCCAACTGATTGTACATTCCGTCTGTCACTGTAATGTATTATACCAATCAAAGAAAACAATGAATTATGACGTGTAATTTTTCTTGGAAAAGTTTTTAGTGCTATTTTTATATACGGATCTCCAATACATTCAATAAATAAATGTGAGTGATAGTTTGCTTTCAATTCTATATTTTCTCCACATTGTGTACATGTTTTGTAATTCTTTTTGTATAATTTAGTATAGCCTGAGCAATATTGTCATATCCAGATTGTTGAATTCTTTCAAAATCGAGATTAAAAAGAGTTAGAGTTCTTGTTAATTTTTTTGCAATTATTACATTCCATTACCAATGTACAACTTGGCTCTTCTTTAAAAACAAATTCACATAAATTAGTAATATTTGATATTGTAACAACATTACATGCACTTTCGCTAACAAAATATTCTATTTTGCGCAATAGTGTTGCGCGTTCTCTATAAACTGATTTGCACGGGCCTTTTTTGTCAATGAAATTTTTAATAAATTGTAATATGTCCGATGTAGCATTTATAACTGTATTATAAAATACTATATGTGTGCACGCAGTGGCTAATAATTGAACAATACTGTCGAATCCTCATGTATTTATAGTAACAATTCTATTTTTTCCATCTTTTAATGTTTCGTAAAGATTCCCGTTTGCAAGACAGCAATATCAATTTTTCTTCTTTTGCAAATTCCTGTAAAATCAGGTCGTGGTTGAAGATCTGTTGTTTTAATCCTCGTTCCTCGCTCATTTTTATTTCGCCAATAGTGATCGTTATTCAAATCAGAGTACTCATTTTCTGATGTATCACTCGACACGGTATCATATTCGTAATTTTCTTCTTCGTCCATATTTAAAATATTAATTTGCGTTGCCCATCCTATCTCGTGTCCTTATGTCCCCACTCGCGGTATACCCACTCTGCCCGTCCACGCTCGAGGCATCTCCGCTCGTGCCTCGGAACTAGGAGTGGAATAACGCTGATAGTGTGGTATCTGCCATATGCCGATGCGCATTGGTGTTGGTACCGTAAACCGGGGGAACTTCGACAGGTTTTTGACATATTTAGCCTCGCCCACCACAATGTGTCAACTAGAAACAGTTGACTCTTATGCCGTTGTAACACTTGATGTCTTGGCTTCCAACCACGAAAATATCAGCTTTGTCCCTCACTCCCTTTCCCCCCTTTTTTTGGTCTCTTTTTGGTGTAGAAGTTACCCGGTATGTGGGTTAACTTCGACACCCTATGTATTTTAGTAGATTGTCGAAGTAGGACAGTTCCTGGGTAACTTCGACCCAAAAAAAGTAAAATTGGATTACTTCAATATTGTTTTATCATATTTTAAAGGTCAGAACTGGGTATCAAATAAGAGTACACAAGAGTATATGTTATAAAACTATTGTTTACTAAAGTAAAAAACTTTGGTTTAAGGCACATTTGCCTTAAAAAAACCAATCACATTCTCTAAAAACTAAAGTGAAAGGAAGGAAGGAACATTCTCAAAAACAGTTAGTAATAAACAAAGTAAACAAACATACAGAACAGTAAAAAAATATCATTATAAAATGATTGCATTAAAGTAAAAACCTTTGGTTTTAAGGCACATTTGGTTAGAAAAAAACAAATTTCATAAAAAATAAAATCAAAAGGAACATTCTCAAAAAAGTGAACAAAGTAAACAAACAAACAAATAAAAATTATAATAATATTAATAGTCAGTTTTTAGTCGTCTTCATCCTCACAAACAGGACATTCCTAATTTGCTCGGTTTGAGCCTTTATTACACTGTCCACAAACCCATTTATCGCACGTTACGCACTTAATCCAAGCTTTCCGATTGATGTACTCGGAATAAGATATCAAGCAAATTGAGCACGAGGCACAAGAAGAACATTCATATTGGGGATCATCCGAACCATCATCCAAGTGCCACAGACCCACTTCAAGCAGCTGACGTAACAGATCCAATCATTTTTGCCAGTGTAATTTTTATAACTGCAATTGCATAATGAGCAGTAAGAGTCAGTGTTGCTATCAATATTTCCGCGTGACGTTAAGGCTACTGGCTTTGTGGTTTTTACCTTACGGTTAAGGCAGGTTACCTTTGGTTTTTTGTTTTTTGATTTGGCTTTGTTAGCAACAGTCTTTTTTGGCAACTTTGGTGGAAAAACATCACATTCTTCGGTGACTGCAGAACTGGGTGTCTTAGTGGCTGCTTCATCTGATAAAACATCAAGTTCTTCGGCATCTGCAAAATTGGGTGCCATCGTAGCTGGTTTCGATTTCATTTGTTCACCTGGTCTTGTCGAAACTTTTTTTCCCCTTTTTTGAATTGCTGTTTCTTCATTGCAACCACGAGATTCCTTCAGAAATTCCAGTAAACTTTCATCCAAAGACCTTTCCGAATTTGACTGTGTAGATGGAAGTTTTGCTAAAACTGTTTCTAGGCTAAAAGGGCTTATCCCTGTTGATCGAAATCCGGACTGCAGGTTCTTTGCTGCATTTGCTTATACGTGTACCCATAACCGGTTTAAAAGCAACGGGAATTGCTCTTTCGGGATGGACCCTTTTCGACGTGATTCCTTTCTCCAGCTATCCAAAACCTCCCTCCACTTTCGTTTCATCGTAGCAAAAAAAACTGACATCCAGCGGTTGCATTAAGTGCGTAGAGTTGGCAGGGTGGGGTATCATGTATATATTGTTGGCTAAGGCAGCTTCTACAACGCGAGGTGAAAAGTGCGACGCGAGGTTATCGCCTATCACAATTTTTAATTCCTCTGGAGCGGTATTTTGTTTGGTGTAAGGAAGCAATATTTCAAAAAACCATCTTTTGAAGGTCACCATATCAAACCACCCGCTTAATGTTGAGTCATACACTGTGTCTTTAGGCCCCCCAATCGTCCAGTTTTCGTAAAGATGTCGTGCTTTATAGACAACCATCGGGGGTAGTAGATCACCTTTTGCTGTGCCGCAAACCATCACACTTATCGAAGTTCTCGAATGTTCCTGGACCCTTTACACTCGCTTAGTTCCCCTGGGGACTAAAACTTTCTTGGCCCCCGGGTCATCTGATATATTCGTCTCGTCGTAGTTGTAGACGTTTTAACTTATCTTTAATGTTATTAAAAAATTCGGTTATTTGTGTTGCACCAACCGCAGCTCGTTGGCGTTTAATATTGGTGGCTAAGCGAGTGCTTAAGTTGTTCCTTACCGCAAAGCAATGTACAAAGTCTTCTCCAGGTTGATTATTCTTCCATCCTGGAATAGATCGTCCCTGTTTAGTCACAAATTTTGAAATAACCTGGCGAACGTCAGCTTGCGTCATTGGGAAACCCAAGTCGCTCACTATCCGGAGAGATTTTGCTATCAACGCTTCTTCCTCTTGGGTTAGCACAGTAGGACGACCTACTTGTCTGGGATGCTTCTCGTGGATTTTTTCCAACAAACTTGTCCTCGGGACCTTGAACGTTTTGCTCGCAGCCAACTGGGACATGCCCCGCTTTACAGCTTCAATAGCTTTGGCCATGTTTTCTCGACGATAATTTTGATAACTCCTTCCCCCCACCTTCTTTGCATATGTGCTATCTAGGCAGGTACCTACTTATTCTAATTGTTCACTAAAATCAATCTGAAAAGAAAGAGAAACATAATCAACAGAAAAGAATACCAAAGTAATATAAAATTTAAAAAAAGGTGTCGAAGTTTATCCGGATGTCGAAGTTCCCCCGGTTTACGGTAACGTATCGCAATAAATAGAAGTCGCTAAAACGCTTTCACGTATAATTAACAATATTATTTTAGTAAAGCGATTGTGATATCTATGTATACCGGGTGTCCAAAGCGTCACACGACGGAAGATCGTGGCTTCGCTGATGATTTTTCATTAAAATCATTTATACAAAAGTTGTATGGTTCCAATACGTGCACAACTTAAAAATATTTTAGCACCTACAGGGTGATTCGTAAAAGTAGCGGAGGTATAACTTTTTTATTTTAAATGCAACACCTTGTATATCATTACATTTTTGGATAGCATAATAAATAAGCTTTTCAACGATGTATAAATTTGTAAATATAAAATGCAACGTTGCCAAGTTATTTAACAAAAATATATTTTTTCCTGAATGTAAGCTTAGCAATAAAAATTAATTCTTGATTTGTTATCTAAGTCGAGACAAATTAGTTCAGGGATATAATTAAACTAGGTATAGGCTTTGAAAAGATGTAAACGCTTTATTGATATATTGAATAGGGGAGAGACGGCTCCGTGTGAAACTTTAACATGTTCAACATACATCAATTCTCTTATTTCAAATGGAACACCCTGTATATTTTGATATGGGCGAATAGTACTCTTAAAGACCTAACTTTTATCTAAATAATACACTGATACCGCTAAAATTTATAGTTTTTAAAATATATCCATTTTTTTAATTTTTCTATAATTATTTTTTAACGTAACGATTTAATAGAGTGCCATCAATTCAAGTCACAATACCAGATTAGTAATAGTAATTAATTTTATTAAATATTTTTAACAATAAACTAAACAACGTAATATTGAAATAATAAACAAACAATTAACAAGAACAAGAAGTAGGTAAGTCAAACATATGCAAATGTGCACTTAAAAAAATTATATATATAGTTGAAACAAGCCTCCTCTTTTCTGAATACACTGATTCAATCGTTGTCTGTAGGAACGTTGTTAATTATCCAACATTTGTTGGGTTACATTATGAAACGTTTGTTCAATTCTTTTCCTCATATTTTCTGCAGTAGTCGGCGATGTTCTATAAGCTTCATTTTTAATGTAGCCCTATAAAAGTAGTCCATGAAAGTCAGATCGGGTGATCTAGCTGGCCACCTGATATGCCCATAACGGCCTATCCAACGATCAGGAAATCGCCGATTTAAAAACTCCGTCACATCACGAGCCGAATGTGCAGGAGCACCATCTTGTTGGAACCATATTTCCTGATTAGCGAATGGGACGTTCTCTTCAATCCATAGTACCGCGTTGGTTCGCAATAAATTTAAATAATTTACTGCATTTAAATTGTTTTCTAAAAAATAGGATCCTAATAATCTGTTGCCAATAATACCAGCCCAAACATTGAGACTCCATCGATGCTGATTGTTTCTGTATCTAATTACATGTGGATTTTCCATGCCGTAGTAATGGCAATTATGTCTATTTACAAAATAATTGTTAGGAAAAGTAGATTCGTCTGTCATAACTGTATTAAAAAAATTATGCGGTTGTTGCAATCCCCAACGACAGTAATTTAATCTATTTTCAAAATCATGTTCATCCAATGCCTGGTGGAGTTAGATCTTGTATGGATGGTATTTATTTATATTCATTAATTATATTGTGTATTGTTGATTTCTGTAAATCATGTTCCACTGCAATTTTTCTAATACTTATTTGAGGGTTTTCTTGTATAGCTTGAAGCACCACTAGTCGAGTTTCCTCGCTGTTTACAAGTTTTGGACAATTGTTCTTTTTATATGCAATCGATCCGGTTTCCTCAAATCTATTTTTTAAATTTTCAAGAACTCGTTCATCTGGACAACGGGTATCGGGAAATTTTTGTTTATAAATTCTAGAAGCAAGTAAACAATTACCTTGGGCTTCTCCAGATTATGTAAATCATTTGAATTAATTCGTTCTTCGTATATTTCATTTTAAAATTTAGAGTTAACTTCTCTTAATTCAAGTTTTCTTCTAAATACAAATGTAGTGAAAAAGTAGTTTTGAAAGAAATCAAGTTAAAATACACCTAATTCACATATTAAAATTTTGAATTATTATATTATATTTAGAATTTACATCAGTTCTACATACATAAAGACAAAATTTACATCGATTGGGGCTTGAACCTTGATGGCGCAATTGGTTAGCGCGGTACTCTAATAATTATAGAAAAATTAAAAATCCGGAGAATTATCACGCCATATTTATCTACATTAAATCGTTACAAAAACTAAAACGTCTTATATGCCAGTGTTTCAAATGTTGAGCGCATGTCAAAATACAAACACTATCCATTTCTGGTTAGCAGAGATCATAAGAATTGGTATAAAACATGAACCAAATTTTCCATTGCCAAAACAAGCAGTTTGCGATTTCGACAGGGCTTTAATAGGAGCTATTGTCAGAGCATTTTGTCAATGCAAAAATTTAGAAAACTACTTGTTCCAATGCTATTTATGTTTGAATGGAGAATTAAAAAATTTGCCACGTACATTTTTGCGCTTAGATGTGTCGCATTTCATCCATATATCAAGATAAAAGAATTGAAAATTATCCATCCTCAAGCACGTGTATTTTATATTACGATCATGGCATTCCTCACAAAAATTTCAAGAATTCCAGGAAGTAGCGAAATGTGATATTGGACTAACAAATAGTGAAATGTTTGGAAATACGAAGGATAATATACCGTCTTATGCAGAACACTGCTTTAAGAAATTGCATACAGTTGTAACACAAAATACTGTTTCATGTGAAATTATTGACGCTGAAAAAAATGAAACGGAATGTTTTGACTACTTTGATATTCACATAGAAATGTAAGAAACGACTCTAAAGCAAATATGATTTTACTAAATGGTTGACAACATTCTCTGCTGAATATATAGCAATAACTAAAGACAATGCTATAAAAAATCCAGGATGTAACGTAAATCCTTACTACTCGATAGGAATAGGAAAACGAATAACATCTTTATTGCTGTATTTTCCACTGTATTCGAATATAATGACGCCCATTTTTAATTATGGGTCTTCGACTGCGACGTCTTCTGCGGCGGAGGCAGAATTTAATGATTGCAAGCATCGACTTTTAAAAAAAATATTTCGCGTCCGATGCGAATCGACAAATTTGTAACTGTACACCTGCAATCAGTTTCCTGTCGAGCAAAACTCGCAATAGCAGTGCAAAGACCTGAAATTAAAAATACATTCGAAAATATAAAAAAATATTGAAAATAAAAGTAACGGAAAAGAAACGGACTCCGATGTTATATCATGCACACAAGATTCACAACAAAATGTCACAAGTACCGATGTCCAACTCACTCATAAATATAACGAACATGTACGGACAGAAAGAGATTCAAGTATTATATCGTGCACACCACATTCAAAAACATAATCTTACATGCACTGATGTCCAATTTACGCAAATAACATATAACGAAAATGTACAAACCGATAAAGACGATATTAATGTAATGTACAACGGAACCTCACGGGCAACGCAAATTAATATTTCAAATATGGACGAAGAAGAAAATTACGAATATGATACCCTGTCGAGTGATAAATCAGAAAATGAGTACTCTGATTTGAAAAACGAACACAATTGGCGAAATAAAAATGAGAGAGGAACGAGGATTAACCCTTTCAAGATGACTTTTTTCTATATTATTTTTTGCAAATATGTATGCAATAGACTTAATGTACATTCAGGACAACACCACAGCAATTTTAGATTTGTTCAAAATTCGGTTTTCGAAATTTTCGTCAGGGACACATATGTCCAACCAGACTTCTTATCCAGGACACATAAATCCCAATAGGCCCATGAACAAAGACAGTACACGAGGGTGGTTTGACGGAAGAGTGACTTTTTAATAAAAAAACTTGTTTTAAGGCAAAGATATATTTTGTTTTTCTACATAATTTCCTTTTAATTCTATACACTTATTCCAACGGCTTTCCAGCTTTTTTAAACCTTCAGAATTCTCTGCAAAATATGAATCCGATGCTTCCATTACTTCTTCATTTGTATGAATCTCTGTACTCCGAGCCACTTCTTCAAGTTTGGGAACAAGAAGAAATCACTTGGAGCCAGATCTGGCAAATATGGAGGATGGGAAAGCAATTCATAACCTAATTCAATTAATGTACTGGATGCAATAACGGACGAGTGAGAGGGCGCAATATCACGATGGAAAATAACTTTCTTGTTGTTTAAATGTTGTAGTTTCTTTCTTAATTCCGCACCAAAGCGTGTTAATAAATTGGAATAACACTCGCTAGTTATAGTTCTGCCCTTATGCATGTAATCAATAAAGATTACCCCTTGAGAGCCCCAAAAGACCGTAACCATAACTTTGTTGGCAGAAAAAAACGGTTTTTGCCTTTTTAGGGGCACGTTGATCCGCAGAAGTCCGTTGTTTCGACTGCATTTTCGTCTCAGTTGTGTAATGGTGAATCCACGGTAACGTATCGACGAAATAATTCGCTTGAATTATGTTTCAACTTAACCAAACAGGCACTTGAAATCGAAACACGTGTATGCATTTGTGCTTCTGTTATCAAACGCGGCACCCATGTTGCACTTAACTTTTTCACATTTAAATATTGATGCAAGATATTATGCACTCGTTCTGTTGAAATATGCAGTTAATTAGCTATCTTTCGCACTTTTAACTCGACGATCACTTTTTATGATGGCACTGACTTTATCGATTATTTCTTCAGAGGTAACCGTATTCGACGGTCCTGGGCGTTCCGCATCTTCCGTGCCCATATGGCTACTTTTAAAAGCAGCAAACCACTTGCAAAGCATTCCATGGGGCGGAGCAGATTCGCCGTAATAGTTGCGTAATTACTGTTTGTTTGATGTTTTTCTACGTAAAAAATAGTATTTTATTCAAATATGAAATCCCTTTTATCCATTTTTAATTAAATATAAAACGTGTCTTGTTTGATTGACTGTCAAACATAAAGTAACTGACGGATTTTTACGAAATTTTGACAGCGGGCTTCTAAAAGATGGCTGAAGTATGCAACATAATATCGTCACATTAGGGTTGCCGCTTATGAAAAGTCACATTTCCGTCAAACCAGCCTCGTATTTCAGCTGAATTTTATTGAATATAAAATAAACAAAGTTTTTACATAAAATAAACAAATTTTTTGAAGAACTAAAACATTAACATACTAATATGCGTTAAAGAAACCTTATCAAAATCAAAGAAAAGTAATAGTTAAGTATGGCACGTTACACATTTGGCACATGGTAGTAGCTCGTTTTTCTACTTTTTGTGTTGCACACCTACTGCATCTCCACCGGGTTTTTCCTTTAACAGGAAAATGGTCCCCAACATTTAGTAATAGCTGAGATGAAGTTGAACGCGTTCCAGTACAGCTTTTTCTTACAACAACAGCATTTTGACGACCACGCCCAATTAGTTCTTCAGCAAGATCAATGAGAAACGGTATAAATGGTTCTTTCTTGTGTATTGTTTTATTGTGCGATATGAAGCATTTACAATGGCAGTCATCAAAAATTTGTAGAAGACTTTTCGCTACCATTTCCTCGACTTTCTATCAAAGTCGTACAGAGTTGTAAGCTGATCGGAGAGATCTACTCCCCCCATGTGGTCGTTATAGAAAGTAATCGCTTCTGGACAGTTAATAACTTTTTTCTCTCTATTTTTCATTTTCCTATAAACAAAACATCTGTTGTTTCTCTACCGTGACAGTTGCTCAATACAAGAACTTCTTTCGTGTCTCTCCACAAATAGGCTGCTGTGCCATACATATTTCCCATAGCTTTGTGCTCGGGTCTCTCCATGCTTCCTTCAAATTTTGGAATATTTTTTCGGTTTCGCATGCACGTACCAACTGCAGCAAATGGCAAGTTATTAATAAGATTCACTGATGTAAAAAATCTGTCAAAACAAATGGAAGTCTTCTCATCATTTGGAATATAGTCTATGAATTTATGAACTACTCGTCGCCTAAAGTATTGTTAACGTTTGCTTTAAGCTCTTCACCGAGTAAATGTCCATATTATAAACATATCCAGTTTTTGAGTCACATATTTCCCAAATTTTTATGCCTCTTTTTATAGGCTTGAGCGGCAAATATTGTTTGAGGCTTGATCTTTCTTTGAATTTTGCCATTGACTCGTCGATGCTGTGGTTAGTGGTTACAACCTGGGCTCACGGCTGCTTAAAATGTTTTCTTCAAACAGCGGACAAAATGGTCCACATAATAGGTTTTGGAGCAATCGGTGGGTTTTTGTGGGTCTGTATAACACATTTTAGAAAGTAATAACTTGCAGCGATCTCTAGATGTGGCACTTTTGATAAGTACATTTCCTAAACTCCTCTTGCTTGACCAATAATCGGAAAATTAGGGGAAACAATTATAGCATATCATAGGCGTGCAACCTAATCATGATTTCAGAGGAATCTGTAGACGGAATCTTCTTTTTCTTCATCTCTTCTTCCATTACTAGTCGGATATTCGTATTTTGCGCAATATAAATTAGTAAACTTCTTGGGAAAAGTTTCAAAAATATATCAAGTTTTGAGCAACTTTTGTCAATGTTGGCTTAAACACCTGGAGCTTTGAAAGCTGGGATCTGCTTTCTAGGTTTGAAATTATTCATCGTATCCAAATTATTCCATAAAATGATTTCGTTGGGTGGTTGTTGAATATCCCTGGTTGTCTCGTCACTTGATTCGCCTTCAGACGAGGAGTTTCCCGCACTTTCCGAAAGAACCTTTTTTTCTCCTCTTTTTCATCTTCGCTTGCACTCGTGTCGCTGTGTTCACTATTAGACCGAACTTTTCTTTTTTCTCCCCTTTTTTCATATTCGCTTGCACCCAAGTCGCTATCACTGCTAGGTACAAAATCCAGATCGTCGTAATCGTCGCTATCATGAAGCGAGTCTTCAATTTCAGATGAATTTTCAGCCAATTCAAGTAGCTCTTTTCAGAAAGACGTTTACTGATTCTAGTAGAAAACAATAAATTTCACCTAGGACTAATGGGACATATGAGACCATTAAAAAAGACTAATGGGATACATATATCCCAGGTCCGTTCCTGACCTAATAATTATTGATAACAACGTTGTACGTAAAATAAATGCAGCCAATTCAACAAAATTATGTTAACTGTACATTTTACTTATGTTTTAGTCGAAAGATTCCCACTAATACTCAACAAATTACACGAAAAACACAATATTGTAGGTTAGGTGAGCAACCGCTTGAGAATAAACACAAACTAAAAGCCACAGAATGGCCGAATCGATGCGGAACTGGTCGGAAATGCTCGAGTACAATATAAATCACGGGTAGGACACGATCTAATAATAAATTGACGCGTTTTAAAACCGACAGAATTTTTTAAAAGTCCACTGGGACGTATATGTTCCGTTAGTATTGAAAGGGTTAAAAAAACATATATTCAACTACGACCCGATTTTACAGGAATTCGCAAAAGAAGAAAAATTGATATTGCTGTCTTGCAAACGGGAATCTTTGCGAAACATTAAAATATGAAAAAAATAGAATTGTTACTATAGATAGATACATGTGGATTCGACAGTATTGTTCAATTATTTGCCACTGCATGCATACATACAGTATTTTATAATACAGTTATAAATGCTACATCGGACATATTACAATTTATTAAAAATTTCATTGACAAAAAAGGCCCGTGCAAATCAATTTATAGAGAACGTGCAACACTATTGCGCAAAATAGAATATTTTGTTAGCGAAAGTACGTGTAATGTTGTTACAATAAATGCACTATCAAATATTGCTAATTTATGTGAATTTGTTTTTAAAGAAGAGCCAAGTTGTACATTGCTAAAGGAATGTAATAATTGCAAAAAAATTAACAACAAGAAATTTAACTCTTTTTAATCTCGATGTTGAAACAATTCAACAATCTGGATATGACAATATTGCTCAGGCTATACTAAATTATACAAAAAACAATTACAAAACATGTACACAATGTGGAGAAAATATAGAATTGAAAGCAAACTATCACTCACATTTATTGATTGAATGTATTGGAGATCCGAATATAAAAATAGCACTAAAAACTTTTCCAAGAGAAATTACACTTCATAATTAATTGTTTTCTTTGATTGGTATAATACATTACAGTGGCGGACGGAATGTACAATCAGCTGGACATTACACAGCATACCTTTGCATGGAGATAAATGGTTGCTTTTCGATGATTTATTGAAAAATTGTAGATCACTGTAAGTCCAGTAGTTTGTCTATATATAAAAATTAATTAAACAATAACCAAAAAATGTAAACACCTTAAATTTATTATAATTAAAGAAAAGAAAATCACTAAATACAACACATTAAAAAAGGTTAATGAATATTTATTTTATTTAATAAGGTGTTTAATCTGTTTCTATAACCCCTGCATGCGTTCAAATTTTTCTAAAATATGTTAAGGTAAAACAAAAACAGCAAAAAGTTAAAAAAAAAATTAAAAACACAAAAATAAAGAAAAAACAAAAAAATAAAAACAAGCAAAAAACCGTTCCGATAAGCTCCACCTTGCCGCGGTGGAATGGCTTATGTGCAAATAAGTACTACAAAGAGAGGTCTTCGAAAAATAATATTCTCCTTTTATCATATAATAACAAATATGTATAAGTTATGGACATGGAATGTAAGCGAGAAGGCCCACGCTCAAGAGTAAAGTGCCCTTAATATCGTTGTGCCTGAGAATTTGAACATTGTGATGACTTATACTAGGCTAGCAAAACTCAGATATACAGTTTCGACTATATCGAACAGTCAGAAACCCAAATTTTGAACAAAGAATGTGAGCGCGAAGGGCCGCGCTCAAGAGTAAAGCGTCCTTAATATCGTTGTGCCGGGGAATCTGAACATTGTGCTGACTTGTGCTAGGCCAGTACAACTCAGATATACAATTTTGTAACATTTAAACAATTGGTGGGAATTTAAACGTTAATTTAGTCGAAAATTGTTAAAAATCGTTTTTTATTATAGCTTCTGTATTTATCACTATTTGAAAGTAATCTTTTAGCACAATGTTAGCACAACTGAGCACAACCTAGCACAATTTAAAAATCGGAAATAACGCAAAGTGGGGGGCTTACCAAAAATTCCGTTTTTTTTTTCTAACCTATTTTTCATATTTCGAGTTTAATGTTCTAGCACAATATAGTACAAACCTAGCACAATTCAACACAACTGTTAAAATTGGTAAACTCGAAAAGTGGGGGGCTAACTTCTTACAGGCGGCCATTGATGAGTATAGATTATTAAAATTTGAACAGATATTAGAATATGACGGCAAAGAAAGGATAGATATTTATTGGAGCAAATTTTTTTGTCAAGAAAATACAAAAAGAAAAATTTAAAAAAATTGTATCTTTTATTTAAAGCAACATTTACTGTTAGTCACGGTAATTCGTCTGTGGAACGAGGATTTAGCAAATCTAAACTTATATTAACCGAAGATAAGCATAATATGTGTGCGAGAACTTTAAATGCTGGACTAGTTGTTGCGAAAACACTAAAACAGTATTGGCCTTTTGAAGTTCCAATTACAAAAATTTAGCTGGTCGGGCACGGCAAAGCTATCCAGATTACTTGGATAAAACTAAAATTAACCAAGAAAAAGAAAACAATCAAAAAGCCGAAACAGAAGCGATATTTTCTATTAATAAATTAATGAAAGAATCAAAGGCTTCATTTGACCAAGTTAAAAAAAAGGAAAAACAATATATCAAAAAATCGAATATTCCGATATAAACTCCTTGAAGAGGGTCACCTTCGACTCAAAAATGCTCTTAAGGCTAATAATAAACATGGACGCAAGAGTTGCACAAGAATTAGTTAATGGCGCTTTATCTCTTAGGCAGGAGGAAAAAGAGAGTTCATGAAGACTGTGGAAAAACTTGAAAAGAGAAAAGAATCTTTGATGTTGCAGTGTTTTAAAAAATTAAAAACACGGTAACTTTATGGTTTTGTTAATATTTTTTATGTTACTGATTTAAGAAAATAAAGTCACTATTTTTGTGTAAAAACTCACTGTATTCACTTCTTTTTAAAAAATAATCTGTGGAAGCCCTGCAAACGGAAAATATGTGCCCTTTTTTAATGCTCATATTTACATCTTATTTCATGTAGAATAGACCAAGAAAAAAATCTTGTTCTATATTGGCGGCTATACACCCCAATTTAACTATCTTAATCACTCCCATGCATACGAGAATCGGAAAGTTTAAAAATTTTTTAGAACAAACGAAAAAAAGTTCCCTTTTTTATTGCTTTTATTTACTCCTTATTTCACGTAGAATAGACGATAATAAATATCCTGAACAACATCGACGGCTAAACACCTCACCTCACTAAAAATTGAGTCACCCTAGTTTATACGCAAGCATACGAGAGTGATTGGAAAGTTTAAAATTATTTTTACAACAAACGAAAAATACGTGTCTCTTTTTATTAATTTTAATTACCCTTCATTTCACGCAAGTAGAATGCAGGCACCTTGCGCCGCCATCTTGGATTTTGTGGGGTACTTTAACTTTCACTTTTTTACACGCCCACGTGGGGATCATATTTTTTTTCTCCTGAAAATAAAAAGATTTAATCTGTTATTAATTAGGATCCGTTTTTATCAAAGGAGGCTGCATAATTATTATTACATTTTTTTTAATCCCATCTACAGATTGTGACATAAATGTATTCTAATAAGGGGCCCTAGTCTAGTAAGACAGGAATCTGTTCGCGTGCCTCTTAATATGTGTTTATTATTATTAAACAGTTATATTTATATTAATTGGAAAGTGGCGATCAGACGTCGACATCGCGTTAATTAATGTGTTTACAAATATTTTAATAATTCGCTGCTGCAAAAAAACCATTGAGGTCTAAATTAAATATTAGAAGAAATAATAATAATCATTTCGACCCTGATGCAATAGCGCTTTTATTATATGTCCACGTGGGGATCGTATTTTGGTCTATTTTGTAAAGCTAATAAACAACTGGATTATTTTTTGATTTTAAAGAAGCTAATCAAGATAAAGATAACATATACAATTGATTTTTAAATACGCTCTTAAATTCTATATAAGGATAACAAAACAGTTAATGGGTATTGCGTAATCAGTTAATTAACTTGTTGTTATACAATAGTGAATGTACGATTTCGAAATTGGACGTAAACAATAATAATAAACACCGTACATATAGAGATGCTATGCAATTGCGAAGCTGTTATAATTAAATTAAATTACTAACTAACTTAGAATAAAATGTCTATCAAACCGTCAACAACCAAAACCAAATATATATTTGCGCAAACAGGTTATTTAATATTGTGATGTATGCAGCGAATTTCCTGCGTCCTCTTCTTTAAGCTAGATTTCGCCTCTATGTTATTTTACATACATAAAAGTTCTGTCTCATCAGAAATACCTGTCAAAAAAAAACGGTTTTAGATTTTATAATCAGGTTAAGCATGGCCGCTTATTAGAGTACTATTTTTAAATTTTCGGGTTTTACCGATAATGGGATTGGCATACCATCACATAAGTCTATTTTACATACAAGCTCTTCCTTAGGAGAAATACCCCCTGTCAAAAAGGAAGTTAGATTTATAAATACATATAAATGACTAGTATAATTATATACTGACGGTTATCGATGCATTTAGCAAGATGGCGTGGACACGAGCTATGAAGCTGAAAAACTACATGTTCTGTAATCGACGTATTTTCGGTTATTTTTCAAAGATGCGAAAATATACGTCAAAGTATACAGACGGATAAGGGCAATTCTTTAACAAACATCAAATCTAATCATATAGGCATAATTTAGCGCTGTGATGCTTTCATATAGGTAAGAATCGCACTAACGGGGTTACTGTTAATGCGAAAGTCAATAACCTTTACACATTATCTCTCTCAAGGCTTTATT
The DNA here is from genome assembly GCA_036346205.1 of Vesta saturnalis. NCBI lineage: Eukaryota > Metazoa > Arthropoda > Insecta > Coleoptera > Lampyridae > Vesta > Vesta saturnalis. The sequence goes on along the minus strand of JARFJB010002232.1, from coordinate 4,065,454 downwards.
TTTAGGTAAAACCTACGATACATCGTTTAGGTAACTGATCCAGGAAGACATTAGCCGATGATTTTCGCTGTATGTCCATAAGTATAGTTAGCACTTTTACTTCGGTCCTTGTAACAGAATATTTTGCTGCAGTAAGTTATGATTCGATTGATTTGGTTGATTGATTGATTGATTGAGATTGATCTGATTGTTTGATTTGATCGATCGAACGTGATTTGTTTGGGATTGATCTGCTCAATTGATTTGATTAATTTGATTTGATTAATTGATTTGTATGTTTAAGAAAGAGACGATAGAGACGAGGGAGAGACGAACACGATCAACCTCTATTACGGAAAACATTCATTAGTCTTTGCATCACTAGATGACACCACAAACAACCTTAATTAGTCCTAGAAATATACCGCTAGGCGCCGCCGTCTCTATTACAGAAAACATTCGCTAGTTTAAAAATATATCACTAGATGGTGCCACAAACGAAACCCTAATTAGCTCTAGAAATATAACGCTAGGTGGCGCTACCTTTATTACAGAAAATATTCATTAGTCCATACACCACTATGTGACTACACAAATACAAATTTCGCAACAAGGGGGCCACGATAGGAGGGCGCAGACCTAACACAAGTTCCTGTATTTGTCTTATAAGTTATCATTAGGTCCCCTTATTATAATACTATTTCCAGCCAGACATGGGGGCCAAGGCAGGGGTCTGAAGGCCCGAGAGCAAGTTGCGAAGCCCTATGTCTGTCCTGTAAGTTAGCAATAGGTCTATTATTAGTATTCAGGTTCAAATTTCTCGCAATAAGTAATCAGAATGTAAACACTTATATACAAATTCAAATTTCCCACCAAGGGAACAGGAGCTAAGACCCGAAAACAAGTTGCGAAGCCCTATGTCTGCCTTATTAAGTTAGCATTAGGTCCCCTTATTATAATAAAAGTTCAAATGTCCCCTCATAGATGACACCGCAAACAATTTAAAATTTTTGGTAGAGGGGCATGGGCCTGAGAGTAAGTTGCTAAGCCCTACCTCTGTATTACAAGTTAGCATTATACCCCTTATTACAATACAAATTCATATTTCCAGCCATAACCTGCAGAGACTTAAATACAAATTAAAGTTTTCCGCCTCGACAAGGGGCTAAGCCCCGAGAGCAAGTTGCGCAACCCTACATCTGTCTTACAAGTTAGCATTAGACCCCTTATTATAATACAAATTCAAATTTTCCGCCAAGGATACCACGACAATACACGAAGGCCCACGAACAAGTTGCGATCATGACAAGAGGCGAAGACCCGAGAACAAGTTGCGACGTCCTACACCAGTCTTACAATCTTTTATGTATGTAAAATAACATAGAGGCAAAATCTAGCTTAAAGAAGAGGACACAGGCAATTCGCTGCATACATTACAATATTAAATAACCTGTTTGCGCAAATATATATTTGGTTTTGGCTGTTGACGGTTTGATAGACATTTTATTCTAAGTTAGTAATTTAATTTAATTATAACAGCTTCGAAATTGCATTGCATCTCTATATGTATGGTGTTTATTATTATTGTTTACGTCCAATTGCGAAATCGTACATTCACTTTTGTACAACAAGAAGTGAATTAACTGATTACGCAATACCCATTAACTGTTTTATTATCATTATATAGAATTTAACAGCGTATTTAAAAATCAATTGTATATGTTATCTTTATCTTGATTAGCTTCTTTAATATCAAAAAATAATCCAGTTGTTTATTAGCTTTACAATATAGACCAAAATACGATCCCCGGCTAAACACCCGCAATTAAGCATCTTAGTCGCCCCTGTGCATAAGAGAATTGGAAAAATATATTTTTTTAAACAAACGAATAATGTTACTTTTATTTACTCCTTATTTCGTGTAGAGTAGAAAATAATTCTGATCTGTATTGAAGGCTAAACATCCCAAATTGAGCGTTTTAGTTACCCCAGTTTATAGCAAATTAAACACCTAAAATGAAGCATTTATACATAACTATACGAGAATAATTGGAAAGTTTAGTTTTTTTTTTAAACGAACGAAAGATATTTGCCTTTTTTTATTGCTTTTATTTACTCTAAAAGCGTAAATCATGCTGGTTGGGGTTGCATGACTATGGCTGAAGGAGCTTAGAAAGCTCACGCAGTCCGCCCTTCCCCTTGAGGAGGGAAATGTCACACTTTGCCTCTTCCTTTTTCCTATTTACTTTATATTTCATGTAGAATAAAAGTCCTAAGCTATATCGACGGCCAATTACCCCAAATTAAGCATTTTAGTAAACCTCAATTATACACGTACTACGAGAATATTTCAAAGTTTAAAAGTTTTTTTAGAAAAAACGAAAAATATGTGCTTTATTGTAATTGCTTTTATTTACTCTTATTTCATGCTGAAATTTTAGGTTTTATTGCTAACTTCACGCCCGTAAAACAGAAATGCATCCTGTGAGCTTATTCCTTTTTTTTACACATACATTATACGAAGTGTAATAATCACTATTAAGCAAGAAATATCCATATCATACCCTATTTATAATAATGTAATTTTCTCAGATTTTTTGTTCATAACTAATTAAAAGTAATGGGAGGGGGAGAGGAGTGGGGATGTGGGTGGGGTTTGTAGTGGGGTCGGCTTCTCTTCGCGGACGTTTTTCAACCCCTTGATGGAATTTTCAGCCCCTTGACGGCACAGCTCAAGTCAAAAGTTATGGAGCAAAATGTGAACATTAATTAGTGAATTGGAGTTTCTTCGTCTTTTTTTTTATTTAGGCTTATGCGTGTTTTTTTTTCACGCTTTATGGGGTTTCTCTCGAGAAGAACTGCCAGCTTTCAACCCATCTTTTTGGTGGTCGCCCCGGTTACCGTTTAGTTAGTGGTTTTTTGTCCATGACTATTCATATAATTCGATTTTGGGATTTCTACGGGTTGATTCCACTCTTTTCTACGGGTTTTTACAAATTTAACTATGTCCATGATATCACATTGCTGCCTGATTTCTTGGTTTCGTATTCTGTCTTTCCTTATTTTTCCAACTATCGCTCTCAAGGTGTTAATTTCCGATGTTCTTAATAACTGCTTGGTTTTACTAGTGTCTGCTCGGCATTCTGGTCCATAGGTCGGTAGCGGTCTTACTATGGTTTTCTAAATTTTCACTTTACCTTGCATACTTATTAAGTGTCGGCATGTGATGTTTAACTTCGTTGTATAAGTTGCGGTTTCTAGATATATTTACGCCTAGGTACTTCAAGGACGACCTGTTCCATTGTTTTTCTGTCTATTTCTAGTTTGCATCTTATCAGGTCTTTAGCAATTACTAGTGCCTTGGTTTTATCCGTTGATATTAACATGTATTTTTTAGCAGTGATTATAAATTGGTGTAGCATACGTTGTAGATCGTCTTCTGTTTGTGTGACGAGAACAGCATCGCCGGCGGAACATACGATGTTTATTTTCTTATTTCCAAGGTGATGTCCGGTTTCGTTTCTTACACTTTCAATTATTTTATCCATGACAACGGAGAACAAAACTAGGCTCAGGGAGTCACCTTTCCTGATTCCAGTGTTAGTGTTCACTGCTTCCGTTAGTTCGTCTTCGACTCTTATTTTTGTCATTGTATCTGTGTTTAGATCTCTTATATCTGCGGAAACATCTTTCTGTTGTAGTATAGCTAAGACGTCCTCTAGTCGTATGCGGTCGAAGGCTTTTCTAAGGTCTACGAAACATGAATGCAGGCTTAGAAAATTCATAGATCGATTTCGTCGAAAGCCCTGTTGTTCTTCGCTGATATCCAAGGTGTTTTCTATTTTGTTGAGAATTATTTCTGTAAATAATTTATGGAATTGTTGAAATAATTGGAATTGTAGTACTGGTTTTCCCATCTGAATTATTCTTTTTCATGAGACTAAACAATTTTATTAATTCACCCTTCAAGCAATCTCCTCCATATTTTATTAATTCATTTTTTATGTCGTCTAGACCTGGTGCTTTACGATTGTTTAGTTTTAACACTGCTTGGGATTTTCCTTTGTTATCGATGTTGTATCATTTTCATCATCTGTTCGCTGTTCTGATGTTTGGTTTTTGCGATCTTCTATTTGTATTTTCCCCTTGTATAGTTCTTTAAAGTACTTCGTCAACTCGTTTTTACTGATTTTGGTGACTCTAATTGTTTCTGTTACCTCGGCCTTTCTATTGCGGAGCATTGTCCATGCTTTGTTTTGGGTGCCGTAGATATCGCGTTCCATATCTTGAGTGAATGCTTCTGATTCTTTTATTTGCCTTATTCTTCTGTTGGTGTTATTTTCGTTCATGTATGTACTTTTCTTTATCCTCTAATTTTCCAGTACTTTTGTAATTTAGATGTACTTACCACGGAGTCTTAGTTTTCCTGCTTTAGTTAATATTGATTTTTCTTGTTCCAACGGGTTCCTTTGATGATGTGATATTATTTTTCAATTTCTGCCACGTTGTATTGACCGTGTCAGATTCTGTTATTGAACGTGTCATAATTTTCTGATGTAATCGTTTACTGTATAATTTTCTTGTACTGTCATTCTCCAGTGGTTCTATGTTTATTTTCTGTATGTATATTGGTTGAGAGATTGTATGTCCAGTACTTCCCACGTCGGCAGAGTTTAAGGTTCGTACATCTAGAATTTGATCAGGTGTGACACATCGATTGGTTATGATGCGGCCAATAACCGATTTATGCCCTATTGTATTAGTTGATGTACCTCATATCGTGGTCAAAAAATGTATAATTTACTCTAAGGTTGTTTTGGGTGCAAAATTCGGTTAGAAAATCGTCATTGTCATTTTGCGTTTCTTCGCTGAAGCCTGGTATTACATAATTTCCTATACGTGGATTTAGATCACCAATTAATATAATTTGTTGATTGTGCGGGTTTTATCTACTTCATCTTGTAATTTTTCATAGAATTCTGCTCTTTCGACTATTTCTCTGCTAATTTATGGGGCATATAGGCTTAAAATATGAACAGGTTTGTTATCAATAGTTAATGTAGTTCTGACTATTCTAACTATTTACATAGTAAATTTCAACAATCCGCTGTTTATGACGTATATGTAGTAACATACCGACACCAGATGTACGTCTTGTATTTTTTGGTTTTCCGCTGTATATTAATACATAATTTCCCACTTGATAGGTTCCTTTAACTTTTTTCTACGTTTCAGTGATACAGCATATGTCTATTCTTTTTTCCGTTAGCTTTGATATCAATTCTTGGTCTCGTTGATACCAAGACATTATATTCCATGTTCCCAATCTGATCATTTTCCGCTTTTCTCGCCGTGTTGTCATCGTTTTATCCGTCCAACATCCGAGGCTATTCCGTGTCCTTCTGTGCGCAATTATTATTAGTTAACACCTACCAGTAGGTTTCGAGCCTCGTTGATAGATGCTCCCTCCTCCTTTCTCAACCGGGCTTGGGACTGACTACGGCGGATTTGAATTGGAGTTTACCAATTTAATTTAACTCGTTCATAATCGTGATGTAGTAGTTTATTAGCTATAGATTAGTCCAAACAAATCTTCAAAATCAAACTTTGCGGTGTCCAAATTTAAAATAAAATATAAATCACATTCGATTTTTATTTTGCTAGGCACACTATTTTGAAGAAACTATATTTACATTACGATATGTCTTGACGATTTGGTATTGTTTTTTGAACAAATATTTCCAAAAACTGAATTTTACACCATTTTTGTTGTTGGAAAACAGCTAAGTAATTACCTCTATGGACAGAAAATCAATTTAATTGTACGGAGTATTTAAGACGAATCCAGCGCAATTTATTTGATTCAAGTGAACCACTTAGTTTTCGAAATATCTCATTTTGAATGGTAACAATCGTCATTTTTGGCCTACTTTTACTTTTGCTCCACTTTGCTCCAATGAATAACTTTTCGTTTTTGAGAGTAAAACACCCTTCGTTGTATAGCGTTTTTATTTATATAATAGTGAATGTGTTAGTGATAAATACGAGAAAATGGCAAGTTTATTGTTATTACAAACACATAGGGGAGGATATTTGTGGAAAAAAGAGATACACGCATAAGTATTTCTGTTTTTCATATTTATTGCTAATAACTTATTGCCAACTTCACATGGAATATGGCGTATTTTCAAGCTAACTGTAATGGAGATGGACGGGTTTGATGTAAGACGTAAAATGGCTGAAATTTATAGTCAAACACCTTACACTTACCATAAAAAAACTAATAGCAACATTCAATCCGGGAAAATATTCTTTAGGCGCCACTGCAGTCTAAAATTTCTTAAGTTAATTCTATGTATCTGTGGAAGATATAATTGTAGTCTACTCTGTAATATAATATCTTAAATATCCATCACGGACAACATCCTTTTGTTTAAAAAAATACGTTTAATTTTCTTCCAATAATCTTAATTAAATTATCTTAATCCAAAACAACGAACACATACAATTCAGTTTTGAAAGTCCGTAAGTACAATTAAAAACAAAATCGCCCAAAGCTTAAGGAAATTTTGAAACATACGTTATCAGCAAGTTATTGATCACACCCTGTATCTTTACAAAACCTATTACCCTATTCCTATCTCAAAATTGAAACAATTTCACAAAATCATTTATGAATAGTAAATTCTCTCAAATACTGTTTGCAATTTTTATCATTAAAATACATTTAAACGTTTTCAAGTATGAATTACTTTGATTCAAATGTAAACCTTTTACTTTGATCTGTAGTATTGGTTCTAAATACTAGATCAAACAATCACATTGATGAAATCTTGCATTAATATTATGAGGAGAGGCCTATTGTAATTTAAATAAAAGAATACGTTAAATAATCTGACTATTAAACAATTCTTTAAAAATACTTACACACTTTGATTGCTTTAATGAAGCAACACAAACAAAAAAAAAAACTAAGTCCAGGCTTTCTCAACGTTCACGCTGAGCCAACGAGGCCAACGGTAAAGAAAAAGTGGTCACTGGGCCGCTTATGTATTTACCCAATTTTATTAATATTTAATACTGTCAACTTAAATTTACAATATTTAAAAACTTTATTAGTTATAAAGGGTCACTTTAAAAGTTCTCACAGTAACTACTTTACTTGTAAACGTTTTAATATTCCATCCCCAAAAATGGGTTTTAGTAGAAAACACAACTAAATGCACTGCATCACTAACTTTGCTTACAAAATAAATTAGCACAGGTCGTTATGCCTTCAAAGAAATAAACTGGCGCGTGCGACCACACTCTCTAAGGGTTGGCTAAGTAAGTCCTCTTTATTCATTTTTCATTTTAATCGGTAGGACTACGGTATACTGGGCAGATACTCCCTATACCTCCATCGGACCTTGCTTTATTCATGGCATAGTATCTACATGTCATTTAATTCCTACCCAAGTGGGCCGCTAGTACCATCTCCTGGTTTTCATGAAATCCATTAGAGTGGCCATCTTGAGGTCCTTGTGGAGTCAGTCGTTCCTGACGTATCAGGAAGCGTCGGTGATGATCCGGCGACACTTGTTCTGGATGGTCTGAAGGCGTTTGATGGTCGAAGGAGCGGCGTATGCCCATGCTTCGTAGGCCTAGGTCAAGATCGGTCGGATGATCGACTTGTAGATCAGCATCTTGTTGGTGATTCCGTAGGCCTTGGTTCATCTGTCTGCGACGTGCTGGTTCCATCGGAGCTTCCTATCCATGAGGAGTCCCAGGTACTTCACGGAATCCCTCCATGGGATATCCTGGCCGAACATGGAGATGTTCCTTGGGGGCCTCATGTGTCTTCTGGTGAACAGTACCGCGGTGCTTTTCTCGGGGTTGATTGCGATGCGTCATTTGGAGTACTATCCTTCCAGGTCGTCCGCTGCTCTTTGTAGGATCTTGCCCGCCTGGTGGTCGCTGTGTGACTGGACGAGGACTGCGGCGTAGGTGACTAGGGTGCTTCCGTCGGTCTTCGGCAAATCTGAAACGTAAAGATTGAAAAGCGTAGGGGCGAGTATCGAACCTTGAGGAACTCTCGCGGTGGTTCCTGGGAAGCGACCTGCAGTGGGGTAGTTTCGTCCTGAAGCATCGACTGGTGAGGTTGGATCGGATCATCTTCACCATGGGTAGCGAGATCCCGCGTTCCAGCACCTTGAAGAGGAGTTCGTGGTGCCAAACCTTGTCGAAAGCCTCGGATATGTCTAGAAACATCCCTCCGGTGAACTTCTTCCAGGTAAATCCACGACTCGGAGCGCTTGTTGTGTGGTCGAGTGGTGAGGGCGGAAGGCAAACTGCTCGCCGGGAAGGATCTTGAGTTCTTCGATTTCTTCCCGTAGTCGGGTGTTGATGATCTTCTCTAGTAGTTTTCCCATCGTTGGTAGTAGGCTGATCGGGCGGTAGTTTTGAGGGGGGCTGTGGTTCTTTCGGAGCTTCGGGATCATCACGGTGTCCGCTTCTTTCCATCTGATTGGGAAGTGTCGGAGTCTCAGCCCCGCGTTGTAGATGGCCGTGAGGTATGCGATGCCTTTTGGTGGGAGGAGCTTCATCGCCTTGTTCGGGATGGAGTCCAATCCCGGGGCACGAATTTTAACCAGAGATGTCACAATCATTACATTGGTGGAAAGCGTCCAAAGGTAGGACAAATGTTCAATAAATAAATATTATCAAGTTTTCAGGACCACACAGATCGTGAACTCCTCGAGCCAGCCTCCGCGAACTGAAAAACGTTTCGTTTTCACAATTAGTTAAAATTAGGAGAGGGGATTAGATGGGAGGATTTTCACAACTTTATGGGGCTCTAATGAAAGATCTCCACGAAAGGAGTGGTTTTTCACCAATTCTCATCCCTTCCGACCTATAAGTAAGATCGGTCAAATTACTATACGGTAGATTGTAGACACATCCAACCACTTGTTCAAAAGTTATCGACAAACCGCATTGAACTATATCACTCTGACCACACTTGGAGTAAAAAAGAGTTGAAGCTGTCTCGACGGATTTGGCGTCACCACAAAATGGGGGAAGGATTTTTTAAATGGTTTTTAGGTATATCTTTATAGTAGTCATTGGAAAACTCGCGACAAACCGTATCGATCTGTAACTCCCACCCGACCAGCTCTTCTTCCACGAGCGAGGAACAGTTTCAGTATTTTTGTCACATTTGGTTTTAATACAAAATGGGGACGGGGTAACATTTTTCTAGGTATATCTTCGTGATACTGAAACGAAAGGTCTCTATTGAAAATGCACTTTTAACCAACTCATCCCATACCCCTGATAAGCGAGGTCGGTCATACTTCCGAAGCTATAAATAATAGCTATGTATGTCACCACTCGTTGGAAGGTTTTCTACAATCAGCGTCGAATGGTATCGCTATGACTTTCCTTCAGCTACCACCCTCCCCCGGGCGAGAAAATGTTGGTTTTTTGCGGAATTGGTCTTCCCAGATAATCGAGCTCTGATTGTTGAGATTGACAGTTTTGAAACGATAGAGCCTTGATATATTATGCTACTGCTCATTGGAGAGCTCTCGATAAGACTCATCAGTCTGCGCCCTTCCCAGCCAGCTACCATCCCTCAACTGAGGAATTAATTTTATATTCCCACAAAATTTTCCTTTCATGGAACTCAAACAAAAGGTTTCAACTAAAAACGCATTTTGCACCAATTCTCATCCTACAACCCCAGATAAGCGAGGTCGGTCATAATTGCGAAGCTATAAATCAGACATGTATGGAACCACTCGTTGGAAGGCTTTCTAGAAATAGAATGGTATCACCACGACTCTCCTTCAGCTACCCCCCACCTGAAAATTTCGTTTTTCTAGGTAATAAAGCCCTAATGGCCGAGATCGACAGTTCCGAAACGATAAAGCGCGGACAAGCTCTGCACAAGTCTCCTAAGTCTGCTCTCCCTCCGGTCAGCTCCTGTCCACCAATTAAGAAGTTAATTTTTTTGTCGGATTTGATATTTCGACAAAATTTTCTTAGGTACAACTTGCTAGTACTCAAACAAAAAATCTCGACCAACGTTTATCCTTTCCAACCCCCGATAAGCGAGATCGGTCGTAATTCTTAAGCTATAGATCGTAGACATGCGACCACTCGTTGGAAGACTTTTGACAGGCCGCATTGAACTGTCACTAACCCCCTTCAGGACAGCCTCCTATAAGCGAGATATATAATTCAACCACTCATTGCATTTGTTTGCTCCGTCTCCGGCCACTCCTCGCAGAGTGAGTAGGAGTTAAAGTTACATATAGTGGCACTTATTATCGTCTCAATGGGGATTTTACTAAAACATTACTTCTCATTCAAATTGAACTTTTTCAAGTCATAAACCTTAATACATCATTTAAATGTGATTTCACATAATACTTAACTTTTTATTAAAAATTCCAGTGGCGTAACATTTACACCAGACTTACATCAGGTACACAAAAAAATCTCTTGTGCAAACTAACGTTCATCGAAATTTGTAAATTAACGTCATCCTGGAGTTTTGTAATATTCTATTCCACAACACCTGAAAAATATGAACCACGACATGGAAACAGCATACCTCTTTATATAAAACAGCTAATCGCCGAAAAAAGACGTGCTCGCTCAAAATGGCAAAGATCTCGAAGTCCTGTGGATAAACTAAATTACAACAGACTAACCCGAAGGCTGAAAGCTGTCCTATCAGACTGCCAGAATACTAGTTTTAACTACTATCTCACAAATCTTAAACAGGAAGATTATACTATCTGGAGAGCTACGAAAAAATTCAAAAGGCCACAAGCTGCTATTGCGCCAATACGAAAACCTGATCGAACCTGGGCAAGAACAAACAAGGAAAAGTCTGATATGTTCGCGGAACATTTATCATCTGTTTTTCAACCCTTTAATTCTAACCTAATAGATGCAAGCATTATTGAATACTTAGACATACCCTGTCAAATGTCCCTACCAATCAAACCTTTTTCACCTGCAGAGATACAATTCGAAATCAAGAAACTAAGCCCTCATAAAGCACCAGGGTACGATTTGATAACAGGCCAAATGCTAAAAATGCTCCCTAAAAAAGCTATTGTGTTAACAACAACCATATTCAACCGTATGTTAAGCTTGTCGTACTATCCTCTGCTATGGAAATATGCACATATAATAATGATTTCTAAGCCTGGAAAAGCTCCAGAAGATGTTAGTTCATATAGACCTATTAGCCTTCTATCCATATTAGGAAAAGTCTTCGAGAAATTATTCCTAAAAGACTGTTAGAAAACACGGATATCTCACTACATCTTCCACTGCACCAGTTTGGGTTCCGAGCAAAGCACTCGACAACGCAACAAGTTCATAGAATAGTAAACGAAATATCGAAAAGCATCGAAGAAAAGAAATTTTGTACCGCTGTTTTCCTAGATGTAACCCAGGCGTTTGACAAAGTCTGGCACACTGGGTTACTGTACAAACTAAAGAGACTAATGCCAAGCTACTACTATCTTCTCCTTAAATCTTACCTTACAGACAGATTCTTCTCAGTCAAGCATAATAACGAAATCTCTGAATATTATCCAATAAATTCCGGGGTTCCCCAAGGTAGTATCCTTGGTCCCCTACTTTACCTGATATTTACCGCTGATTTACCAGAAGCCATAAATACTGTTACCGCCACCTTTACTGATGACACTGCTATCCTGTCCACACATCAAGATCCTACTCAAGCATCCGAAAATCTCCAAAACCACCTAAACCTGTTAAACGAATGGCTCGATAAATGGCGCATTAAAATCAATCATACTAAATCAACACAAGTGACATTTACTTTGCGAACTAATTTGTGTCCCCCCGTTACTCTTAACGATGACCCAATACCGGTGAAGACTGAAACCAAGTACCTGGGCATGCACTTGGACCAACGCCTCACGTGGAAAAAGCATATTACAACCAAACGCCAGCAATTAAGTCTCAAATTTCGTCAAATGTATTGGCTTCTTGGAAGGAAATCAAAACTATCCCTATCCAACAAACTATTAATATACAAATCCATCTTAAAACCTATTTGGACGTATGGTGTTCAACTGTGGGGATGTTGTAAACCAACTAGGAGAAAACCATACAACAATTCCAGTCCAAAACACTTCGAGCCCTGGTTGATGCTCCATGGTACGTCACGAATCAAACTTTACACGAAGATCTTGGTATTCCATTTGTCGAGGAAGAAATACATAGATTTGCCCAAAACTACTACGATAGACTACAGGGTCATTCAAATAATCTGGTTCAGCAACTAACCACTGCGCATCCACCATTAAGAAGACTCAAGAGAAATTGGCCTTACGACTTACGAATACCCTAAAATTTATAAGATGATTACTGCAGGAGTATCACTAATGAGTGGTTTCTCCAAACAAAGTCTGTTAAAATTACATCACATTTACTTAATGCTCCATGAGTAGAGCAGATTGTAAATTTACTAATAATAAAAAAAAAAAAAAAAAAAAAATTACATTCTTATCGTACATTTTCCTCGCCAATCCCAGCTTTGAATTAATTTTTCCATATATAGATAACGTTCAACCCTCGAGATACTTTGTACCTTCAACTTCTTAATTTAACGATTCTTTTTCTATTTACCATTAAGGCATATTACGATAAATTGCAAACTTTGATAAACTTATTGCTTGACTTTTTAAGCCAAATCACAATACTAGTTTTTGTTGGTCTAATTTGTGTAACTGCAGCTGAATTTGCAGGATAGTGAAGTTCAATTTAGAACAGCAAGTGGAAATATAAAAACTCTTTTCGATGAATAAGCTGTATTCAGTACCGATTTCCCTTAAAACCGAATAGAACTCTAATCAACAACTTGAGTTTACGTATTTATTTTCAGTCTATTGAAATCTTTCCCACTTCCTTTCTAAACTGTTGTATTTAAAATGGTTGAGCTTTGTGTATAAATGCAACAATATTACAAAAGATTCATTCTATTTCTCTAGAACTGTCGTTGTAGTGATTAGGAATTGGAGCAAAGTTTCTGTGTAAGCATATGAAGTAAACAAACAAGCTGTCGAAACGTCAATGTTTCGGTTAGAGCAGTATACAATATACGACATAAGCGCCCCTGTTGTCTAAAACAAATTTAATCAATTTCAATAACATTAAAAATTTAGCACGATACAACGCCAAGCTATTAATTTTATATCCAACCAAACATCTTCATTATCACATTTCAAAATAATATGTATTACATAATTAAGATCTAATTTATTACAAATTAATTTCCAATTTTTTACTCCTGGCTTTTAGCAGGAAATTGATATTAATTATAAATTTATCGTTAATGGTAATGTGGGTATATTATTCAACACTAAATATCCTCAGCAATCATGCAATTTGAGGTATATTACGAGGGTTAACAATTTTAGTGTACAAGTGTTGGAGATGGTCCAGCAATTGTGGTAATTTTCTATCGATTAGCAATTGTAAAACAATCGTATAAACTTTATATTTTGTTGATCTTTCAGCGATTTGTAGCCCCGGTGGCGTTCGCAATGAAAGGCGCCTTTTTCTACAAAAATATGAAGCAGTGGTCAAAACTGGAAGAAATCGTACTTTCTGTAAGAAACTGTCCTGTGGTTTTTTAACCTCTGTAGAAAGTAGTCCACTTTAAGAAAATCGCAAATATAACATCTATCCATTGATTATACTACCGATGTGGCAATAGATTCTACACTCGTAAATTTAGTCCCCCACCATAACATAAATACACTTTATGTACTTCATTAGTTTGCACATTGATTGCATGTTTTGGCGCACCTTGATTTCTTGTTTGCACCTAACGGTATAAGAAAAATTTGATGGAGGCGTCCTCACGATAGCCTCCAACCTTCATGAAACATGACCGACAGCGCCCCCCTTTTTCGAATTTTTATTTTAATTTAACATTTTTCTGTTGATAAATTGAAACTAAACAGAGTACAAAAGTAGTAACATCTATTTTTTCAGTAGGGAAAAAATATAGGTGGGACAGATATGTCCCAGCAGTGTTTGATACTGAGACATATATATCCCATCAGTAATAGGCAGCTAAGTATGGAATGGTGTGAAACAATCCATATATAGGGGTAGATTACACATTCTTCACATTATTTTGGTACGTTTGTATTCTCTGAATAAAATGTATGAATTACAGACTGCCATCATAAGCAGTTTGTAATAAACTTTTCGTCGCCACTTTTGGGACTTCCTATTTATATCGTAATGTGATTCCATTTGGTCGGCCAAATCTACACCGCCCGTCTTTTGATTCTAAAATTTAATTGCATGTGGACAATCATGCTCAACCTTTCATTCTTTCTCTTTTCTTCCTCGATAACTGGCCCATGACAGTTTGATAAGATGATAAAATCTTTTGTATCCTGCTACCTAACAGCCTTTATTTAACATTGCTTCAAATCTGGGGATATTTTTGCGGGCATTCATACAAGTTGCTAGTGAAGGATAATCAATACTATCCAAAATATTAACAGATGTGAAAAATCGCTCAAAACAGAGAATTACGTGTTTTGCAGTGATGGTAGAAGTAATTTCCTAACGACTCTCTCACCAAAAGTTCCTTCCTGTTTATCATTCTCTTTGTCATAATTATTAACATGTTAAGCACTACAATAGAATCTAAAAATCCGACCCACTGGGCCAAACCGTTATTGTCAAATTCGCTTGTTTTTAGTTTCAGTTTAATATAATCACTTGACTTTTTCCTCAAAGCTTATTATTTTCCCCTTTTTTTGATTTTCTTTTTGAAGTACTCCTTATACATCGCGCGGCCCGCTGACCAGTCGGGCCACGTGGCACACAAGTCCCGTCGCGTTTTTTGCAAGTCAAGGCACGCTTGTAGTCGCATATTTTTCTGCTTCTAGTCGTGTTACGTTTTTATTTATTAGTAGAGCGTTGTTTGTATTGTACGTACGGTTGTCTAAATTACTGTTTGTAAACTCGTGAACATCAAATTTAGTGATGTCGGAATACGAAGCGGACAAAAAAAAACTTGCACAATTGTGGAATGAAATATTATCGATTGAAGACAGTGCTAGTAGTGAGCTATTTGGGGTTGTATACTTATCTGATGCGTGTTCCCCATGTGGCAGTGAGTCAGACAGTAGTGGTAGCAGTTCTACAAGTAATTTTGCTGAGCTAAAGAATAAAACGTATGAGAGTTGATTGTTTAGGGAAAAAATTGCATATTCAAAATTATGGCGCTTCAACGAGTCGAGCACCTAATAATCAAGTGGATGGGGATATAGATCAAGTAATAGAAAATGTTATTGCTCAATGTACCGAGGAGAGTGTTGCTAGGGAAGACGAAGAGATCGAAGACCAAGATAATAATATTGACATTTCCCAATTGAATTGGTGTTCAGTCGACTGTACCTCACTAAAACAGTTTCCTTTTGTGGTTCAGAACATTGGTATTGACGCTCAAATATATGAAGATTTCTATAATAAAACCCCAATTGATGCAATTGAAGAAGTTCCCTAGAGAACGTACTTAATTTTGACGAAACTAATCTTACAGACAATACGGGCCAAAAAATAGTTCGGCGAGGCATGACATATCTAGGAAGAATATGAAATTTCTTAAAAAGTAGTACTTCCATAATGTTCCCGTGGACGTGCAGCGGAACAACGTTTACCTCCGTATGTGGTATATAAATCTACTAGTTTATGGATCATATGAACAGAAGACGAACCGGAAAGGTGCCGGTACTATCGCTCATCGTCTGGTTGGTTTAGTGTATAACATTTGCTAACTGGTTTGATTGTCTGTTATTGCCCAAACTGAGAAAGTTAACTGGGAAAAAAGTTATCGTCTGGTATAATTTATCAACACACTTACCTCTTTCCATTTTAAGCGCTGCCGTGACAAAGACATCCACTTCATTTGACTCCCACCAAATAGTACACACCTCACCCAGTCACTGGACGTGACATTCTTCTGTCCCCTCAAAATTGTTTGGCGTAATGTTTTGTTAGAGTCGAAGCAAACACCGTATGGTATGAAGCATGCTATACTGCCGAAACAAGATTTTCCTCCTTTACCTCATAACTCTACGAATCTTAAGTGGCTTCCGAAAATGTGGTATTATGCCATTGATGCACAACCCTTACTTGATCGCGTCCATCACAAAGTTTTATATAATGATGTTGTGAGGAGGCACAGGATAAGAGGCAGCTGAAGAAAAGCAAAAAAAATACGTGTTCCTCCTGGTAAGAGTGGAGTTGACGACACTAGGATGGAGACAACTGATGAGGATCACCACATTTCTTTACACAACTGATGCTGACACAGAAAGTGCCATTTTGGAGGCAACCATTTTGGGTTTTCATCATTACGTCGAGAAATTGGTTCTCATGTTGTCGTTTTGTATGAAAGATTAGGGTATTATTACTAGAAGGGGCTACCATTAGTGCAATGGAGAATTCAAAAAAATTTTGAAATGGCCAGAGCGTGTAGACGAGGTTTTTTTATAAGTGGGAAGATGTTCTAAGCGGTATAAAACCCCCTACTCCAATTAATAAAAGAGGTTGCTTTTCTGCCCCAGAATTGAACGACTTTTGGTTATAAATAGTTATAATAGTATTTAAAATACTTATCTTTTTGGGATTTTTTATGGTGTATTCTTGTATTTGAGTTATACAAATCTTTATGCTTCGATATATCTTCGTCAGTAGTAATGTCACAGCTTAAAAAACAATACAGTTCGGACAGTGGAAAGTACTGCTTTGATCTTTGTTCGTCCCGATTTGCAAATCATGGAGGGGAGACTGCAGCGTGCAATGGTTCTCGTATCGCGCCGTGGGCTTATTGCAACAGGAGAAAGATGGATTTTACGTCAACTGGGTCAGGACCGTATTAAAATTATTTTTCACCTGTGTTATTAGCGGGTAATTTCGATTGCTTTTAAACGATAAATGATATAAAACACCAACATTTCTGCTTTCTTTAGAATGAATTATAATTTATAATACATATATAGCGATAAAAAAACCAGTAAAAATGGATTTTTAAACTTAACAAACTAAGATATTACAAGTTAGCTTCGTCGGCTGAAAAAAAGGGTACTTAAAGCGATTAAAGACACCGCTGCGTATGTTTTAAATGCAGTTTTCAATTCTATTATTGTTTATTAGTACTTTAGTGGGGTTAGTTGGTAGTAAAATAAGTGCTACATCCAAAAATTAAACGCTTTGAACCACGTATTTGTGATCAAAATTTCATATAACAAAATTTAATTTGTTGGGGAATCGATAAAACTATTATTCTATTACCATATCTTATGCGCCATTTTATGGATATTTTCATGTTTTAAAATATACTTTATACGTAAATTGTATGTAAAAAACTAAACGCTAATTTTTTTCTAGAAAATACATGAATAAATTGGAGTACTTTAGTAAACAGTAACATATATCTAATCCTAGTGTTTTTGGAAAGGTATCTATTCAAATCCGTTTCTACGAGTAAAATACAATAAATTCTTAACAGCGTGTAGAGCTGGTACAAATTGTCAAAAATCAATGAAAACGTATAAAATAAGTATTAAGTTACAATCAAAACTTTTTCAAAACGGTCCACACAAACAGCAACACTCACCACTCCGATCAGTAAGCGACTGACCGGACTCGCTTAACTTATTTAAGATTCGTTGCGAAATCAAATCGGCAAAATTCAAACGTCGAGTGTCCAAGCTGTATTGTTTTTTAAGCTGTGGTAATACTATCTTCCAAAATTGTTTAACAGTTAAAACCATTTTGTCTTTTATTCAATACAGTGTAAAGATTTCCTTTACAAAATGTTCGTTCCTAAATACATTTTCTAAAACAACCTATTTTTTCGTTTTCACTCCATATTAACCCTATCGTTCTATTATGGTTAGGGTGATGTCAAGGAATTGATTGGTGGGTCTAATTTTGCATAGTCGCAGTATTTCTAGTAAACATGATAGATTTGCACCTACATGAATCTGGCACACACTAAAATAATGAAATTATTCTCATTGCGTCTGATTTATAATAGTTTGTATCCGTTTGTACCACATTTTTAACTTTTGTACCTCAAGGTGTTCAAATTTAACCCGGGGTTAAAAATGTTAGCACTCCACTTGATTATTTTTATCATTCATGACGGTATTCGAGAGAGGATCGTTTGTACGTAATTGTACCATGTTTCCTTTTATTTGTACCTCAAGGAGTTTAGTTTGTACTGAATTTTCAAAATTTTTTAATGGGGTGACTTTTTCGTTTAAAGAGATTTTCAAAATCAGGAAGCGGATACTGTTTCGTTTTCGTTTGTACCAGTTTGTATCACTTTTTTTCCTTCGTATTTCAAGGTGTAAATTTAACCAGGGGTTAAAATGCCATCAGCCCACTTTAATATTTTTATCGTTCTCGACGGAATTCGAGAGCATCGATTGTACTGCATTGTACCATTTTTCCTTTTATTGTACCTCAAGTTGTTTTGTACCGAATTTCCAAATTTGTTTAAAGGAGCAACTTTCTCGTTTATAGATATTTTCAAAATCAGGAAGCGGATACTGTTTCGTTTTGGTTGTACCGATTTGCACCATTTTTTCCTTCGTATTTCGAGGGGCACAAATTTAAGCAGGGCGCTTGGGCGGGCAGGCGTGCTCGGTGTGTGTTATGGAAAATACCTACGTACTTAAAATTTTGTATTTAAGCTTGTTTTCATTTGGCTTAGAGCTGATTAGATTTTCGGAGAAATCCAACAGCCGAGAGGGGGTTTATTAGGGTCAGTTATTGGTTTTATCAAATATTTCTAAAACAGCTGCATTTTTCAAAGATATAAAATACCTAGATAATACACCTTAAACACATCGATTAATTATATTATATGCAATTTTTTGATACGATGCGCAATTTAGCGGGAAAAATTCCTAAGGTAGAATTTTTTCATTATCTGAATAACGATTAATTTTATAAATAAAAAGTGAAGACGTATTTTTTAAGAAAACTTAATTTTACATAAATTTTATGTATAACGTTTTTAATGTAAAGCGAAATAAATATAAAAATTAAATAAATATGATTGAAAATGCTGAATCTGTATTATCGATATTTTTATCGAAGCGCGGCTCTGGAATTTTTACGTTAACATTATTTATGCCTATTAATCTCTATCTGATATGAAGTTTTAAACGCCATTCTGACATAGATTATTGTTTTTGTTTTAACAATGTTGCCTGTTTTCGTTATGAACGTATAAAAAGAGGTTATCTAAAAATTAAAATCAAAATTATTTCATTTCTTTTAATTTCCATTTTGTAAGTTGGAAGGTCGTCGAGAACGATAAAAATATTAAAGTGATGGCATTTTTAACCCCTGGTTAAATTTGTACTTTGAAATACGAAGGAAAAAACAGTGGTACAAACCGGTACAAACGAAACCGAAAAAAAAATTTGGAAAGTCAGTACAAACCAACCCCTTGAGGTACAAACAAAAGAAAAAATGGTACAATTAGGTACAAACGATCCTCTCTCGAATACCGTCATGAACGATAAAAAATATTCAAGTGGGGTGCTAACATTTTTTAATCCCGGGTTAAATTTGAACACCTTGAGGTGCAAAAGGTAAAAAACGTGATACAAACTATTATAAATCAGATGCAATCAGAACAATTTCATTATTTTAATGTGGGGTGCCAGGTTCATGTAAGGTTAGATTTGCATCACTTTTTAACAAAATAAGAAATACAAAAAACTATGAAGACGTGCTGCAACCTATTAATGGGTTCCTTATATCAGTATCGTGACATCCCATACAATACAATACAATTGTTCCCTCGAACTAGTACCAGTCCTATCTAAGCTCTATACGATCTCTATGTCTTCTGGGGAATTCCCTTCATCATGGAAGTTAGCAAATGTTCAACCTATTCCCAAAAAGGCGATAAGACCGATCCTCAACTACCGACTATTTGCCATCATTTCCATTTTGTCTAAAATCATGGAAAAGCCATCAATCAGCAACTGCTCACGTTCCTTGAAACTAACAAACTCCTTAGTGACCACCAATATGGGTTTAGGCAAAGTCGTTCAACAGGTGATCTGCTTTCATATGTGACCCAAGTTTGGAACAATACAGTAGAGCAGTCCGGTGAAACAGTTATAGTCGCTTTAAATATCTCAAAGGCATTTGACCAAGTTTGGCATAAATGTTTACTTGCCAAACTCACCTCGTTTGGGTTACATGATACGCTTATCAACTGGGTTTCTAGTTTCCTTGATAAAAGATGAATACGTGTTGTAGTTGATGGATTGTTTTCAAAAGAAGTTAGCATTAACGCGGGCATACCACAGGGATCCGTTATAGCGCCTACACTTTTCTGCTGTACATAAATGACCTTATTTCTTCAACAACTAACCCCATCCATTGATTTGTTGACGATAGCACTCTTCACTGTAGTTCATCTCAGTCTACTCATAGTGATAAACCACCTTCTATGTCAAATCAAGAAATTAAAGCTAAAATGGCAAATTCAATCAACAAAGACATTCAACGTATTCTCGAATGGGGAAGCAATAATCTAGTTAAATTTAATGCTAACAAAACTCAGTGTTGCCTTATGTCCGCCAAAAAAGATCGATCATTTCCTGTTGTAAGTATGAATGGCTCAGTTCTTAAGTTTTCAGACTCTATTACTCTGTTGGGTATGACTGTATCTTCAAATCTCTCATGGGTTGACCATCTTCTGTCAGCTACCAAAACAGCTGCTCGTAAAATAGCCTTTTTGTACAAATCTAAGCAGTACTTTACCTCTCGACAACTCCTTCTGCTGTATAAGGCCCAAATTCGGCCTCATATGGAATATAATTCTCACCTCTGGGTTAGTGCTCAATACGCTCTCGATATCGTTGATCGTATTTAAAAGAGCGATTAGGCTTATAAATGACCCGTCCTTAACTTCTCATATACAATCACTTGAGCATAGAAGGATGGTTTCAGTTCTTTCTTTGTATTATCGTTATTACAACGGCTATTGTGCTGTCTTTGATACCATCTCGGGCTATCTTTGCGAGACACTTGGTTCGCTCATTCACATCATCAGTATGCAGTAAAAATCTCCACTTGTCGTACCAAACGGGCGCAATCCACATTTTTCTACACGGCTTCTATACTCTGGAATGATCTCCCTAGTTCCTTATTTCCTCTCACTTGTATGAGAAAATTTAAGGTAGCTGTTCATAGCCATCTGTTGGCAATTCATTATCCCTCTATCCATCCTCCTAAGTGTTCCTGAGTGCTTTAGCACGATAGGCCAAATTTAGCCTGTTCATGTCCACAGTCATAAAAAAATACGAGAATAATTGGAAGGATTAAATTTTTTTTAGCACACGAAAATATGTTTCTTTTTATTGACTTTATTTGTCCTTTATTTCATGTAAAATAGATTATAATGGACAAAAAAAGTGCTGATGTATATCGACTGTTCAATTAAGCATCTTACTCGCTTCTCTTTATTGGTATGTGCATACGGGAACAATTACAAAAAATTCCTTTTTTATTACTTTTATTTACTCATTTCATTTAGAATTGATGGAAGTAGTAAAATTTCTTATAAGGGCTAAATGCACTTTGCATAAAAAATTAACCGTTATTTACTTTTCCAGTGTCAACAGTCTTTACTAGTTTTTTTTTTAATATTTTCTCATACGCTTGATCGGTGTACGTTAATCATGTTCAATGTTACCACCTACTGCCTGACTTTAGTAGACTTTCACGATTATTACACATAATAAAAGATACTTGTGTTTTGGTTTTTAATCGTGTATTTTTCTAATTATATATTATATAAATTTATACGATTTGATACGAATTATCTCGGTAGATGGTAATATTTTTAAGCATCACTTGAGATGTTGGAACAAATCAATGAAACATGATAAAGATGAAAACACAAAGATAAACCTGCCATTAATATAACGGTCTGATAAACTTATAAAGCCAACTATGAAATTTGATTTTAGTAGGGAATAACTAGATCCGCAATAAATTAAATATTATTAGACTGCCTTGAAGATGAAAAATCAGAACACCCTCTAATGGATGAAGGTTAACGGCATACTTTAAAAACAAATTAATTAAACAAATTGTGGTGTAAGTGTAAAGTTATGAAAAACGTTAATTTGAAATTGATAAAAGTATTCCCAACTAAAAACTTGACATACCAATTAAAGGTCTAGCCTAATCCAACAAAGCATTAGTTTTGGTTAATAATTGTAATTGTTACTGTACAGTGTGTCCCATTTTCGGGGTATCTCACTTACGAGTAAAGATACAGAGTTGCGGTTTTCACAATACCGTGCTACTTTTTTGTGAGAAGAATGCTGGTATAAACAAAACTTTCATAGCCCGCTACATTTCTGAGATACAGGGCGAAATTGAAAATATTGCATTTCGGGACCCCCCCTTGCATCTCCGTTATACTTTAATGTATGGCAAAGGTAAAAATTTGTTCTTATACCGTTTTTTACGTAGAATCCAGTGGCGTACACGTATTTTTGCTGTAAGCTGTCAATTTTTAGCTATAAATAAAACTTATGGTTTTTTTTACGGAACACCATGTATATTTTTATTTCGTTTGATTGGAAATTTTGTAAGCCTTACAAAAATATATAATACATAATGTGTATTTTAAATAATAAACCTAAAATCTATGATTTTACAAAATCTGCGTAATACCATAGTGTGTATTATATAGCATTAGAATTAGTAGGCCGTGATTATTGAAACAATTGATGATCATTTGCTAAGCGCTTGTTTTATATTATATTATTATTGTATTTTATTCGTTACAATGGCTGCAACTGAAAATTATCAACATTTTGAAAAATATGATATGTTAGTCTGTTTTATCTTTTAACGGATGTGGATTTATTTTTTATTTAAATATCATTTGGATTTACAGGTATCCAGAAAGAAGGCAACCTTGTCTTTTAACGTTTTCTCGAATAACAAAAATTCGGTAGAACATGGATAATTTATCCAACCCCGACCAAAAAAGTATAATAAGGAAAATCGCGATACGGATGAAGTCAACGTCTTAGCATGTATAGAGGCAACGCCTTCATAATCATACAGAGTTCTGCATCAGGAGATTGGTGTTCCCAAGACTCGGGTTCAAAGAATATTGACCAAATATAAATTTAAGCCATACAAGACTAAAATTATTCACCATTTGCATCCTGGGGATGCAGAACATCGTTTACTGTTTTGCAACTGTTATTTGTAACAAATTCGTATTGGTTAATATACAGACTTCCATAAAAATTGCAACGCCTAGAATTTATTGAACGATTTTATTGAAATTTTCGTCAACGATGTCTTTCATTAAACAAACGATTAAAATGTGAAAACAAAAGAACAAAAACTAAAAATGTTTTTTTCAATAATGAATTGCTCCGCCACGATTTGTAATGCACTCATTTAGACGGCGTGGCATGCTATCAATCAAGTGATCTATAACTGTCTGTGGTATATCAACCCAAGCTTTTTGAATCCGTAGCCGGAGATCGTGTAAGTTATCTGGAGGGTGTGGTAAATTACCCAGCCTCCTACCGACCTCATCCCATTCAAGTTCAATGGGCGACAAATCAGGCGACCGAGCAGGTCTTGGGAGGACGACAATGTTAGATTCTTCTAAAAAACGTGTTGTAGCCCTTGCCGTATGAGGGCGCGCATTATCCTGTTGGAAAATGGGGTTTTCCAGTTCCTGAAGATATGGAAGCGCAACGGGTTCTAGCACATTGGGAATATAACCAGCGGCGTTTAAGTTACCATCAATGAAGACCAAGGGTGATGTGCTACCGTAACATATTGCACCCCATATCATCACTCCTTGTGTGAGGGCTGTGTTGCGTTCCACAAAAAAAATGTTGGATTTTTACGTTCTCCACGCATCCGTCTGACCCTCCTACGACCATCGTGGGCCCACAAGCAAAATCGGGGACTCGTCACTAAACACAATTCGATGCCATTCTTGCGCCCAATTCGCTCTTTCGTTGCTCCATTCTAGCTTGCGTAGACGGTGAAGTGGTGTAAGAGGAAGACATAAAAATGGACGATATGAACGCAGCCCATAAGACCTTATCCGGCAATAACCAGATAACATTGACATTCTGGGTCCTACCCCTCTCATCCAATCATTTGCATTCGATCGAGTTGTTGAAAATCTGTCTCTTGTGGCCAAAAGTCTTAAGCAACGTTCTTCGCGATCTGTAGTCCTGCGGGGACGTCCAGATCCAGGGCGACGTTGTTGCACCCCTCCCTCGGACCATTTGGACCAACATCTCAATACCGTTGTAACATTTCGGTTTACACGACGAGCAGTCTCTCTTATCGAAAGTCCGGCCTCTCTCATGCGAATAATACGGCCACGTTCAAAATCAGTCAGTTGGGAACAATGTTGATGTTGACGTACTCTTGGCATTGTTCTCAAGTTTAGAACGAAATTAAGAACAAACAATTTGCAAAAATGATAGTTAATTACACACTGATTGGTTTATTTCTTGAAATTTATTGTTACTAAGTGCAACGGAAAAAACAAAAAAAAAACTACTAGCAAGATTTTATTCAAATTTTAATCGTTTGTTCTAATGAAAGACATCGTTGACGAAAATTTCAATAAAATCGTTCAACAAATTCTAGGTGTTGCAATTTTTATGGAAGTCAGTATAACTTTGCTAGATTTATCATATGGTCCGACGAGGCTTACTTTTCGAACGCAGGTATTTTCAACAGGCATAATACTAGGCATTGACCCCAAGAAAATCATCATATGATATACGAAAGAGAGCAACAGGGTCGATTTGGATTTAGCGTAGCTTGTGTTACTTTGGGGCAACAAATAGAATACAGAATTTATGAAGGCAGTCTTACTGGGAACAGATATCTTGAAATTTTGCAAGATATCTCTATGTTACTAGACAATGTTCCTTTAACTCATCTTAATAGGATACATTTCCAACAGGATGGCGCGCCCGCACATAATGCTGTAATTGTTCGACCTTTTTTAGACAATTATTTCCCGCAAAAGTGGATAGATACTCATGGACTAATTAGATGGCCTCCACGGTCACCTGACCTATCCGTGCTAGACTTTCTTATGGGGCTACTTGCAGAATAAAGTTTATAGTACACGTCATCGGACAATACATGAACTACTTAATGCCACCAATGCGGCATTTCAAAACTTGCAAAAACGTTCCATAATTATTTTAAATGCTTTAAAAAGAATAACCACTGTATGTCAACAATGCGTTCGGGAAAATGGCAACCATTTTGAGCAGTTCTTTTAAGGTGAAAATCTATGAAGGGGTTACTATCGAGTTAATATTATGTTAATTTTTTCAGTTTTATTCTGCCTTAAAATTGATTTAGCTTTTTTAAAATTTCTATGTTTGTAATACCCTAATATAATTAACTCACGACCTAGTAATTCTAATGCTATACAGGGTGTGGCGCGAAGAGTTCTGATTAAAAGTAATGGCGGATACAGTTATGTTAAAAATCTGAAATTACGAAGCTGTAGGTTTTGGATGACGCTGAGTTCAAATATAATATTGTCCTGAATGTGGCACTTCCGGTTATACCGGAAGTAGACGTCAACTTTGTTATTTTAAAGGGAACCTAATATTTTTTATTTTATTTTCGAATTCTACATGAAATTAAAGACAAAATTTGTGCACAATGTCCTATACCCAAAATTGAAGTATTTTCGAGATATTTCGATTTTTTTGAAAAATTTGAAAAAAAACCTAGTCCACATTGAATAACGATATCTCCAATAATAACGAAGCTACTGACGTGAAATTGTAACTAATAAACAAAAAGCGCTTGCCCGTTAACTCCATATATCCATCTCATTGATATTTCATACAGGGTGTTTTAAACTTAGCCGCCAACATGCACAATTTAAATCATTTATAAGTTGCTTACCTTAAATAGAACACCCTGCATTTTATTACATTTTCCGCTGTATTTTTTTAAGCCAATTCATTTGGTATCAGTATTCCCTATACCTAAATCCAACCACTTTTGAGATATTTCATTATCTTAGTTAAAACATAACAACACTTAATTATTTCAACGTTAGTAAAGGGTAGGCCATGGCTGTCAAAGATTTGATAGTTAGAACGTTAATTGTTTATGTTGTTTTGACAGTTTTCTTTACCAGTTTGTATTTCATAGTCAATAATGGCAAATGTAGGATTTACTGATGATGATTTTTTAAATATTATTATTATTTACGGCGAGTGTAATAGAATTGTTGAACGGACTTGCCGTGTTTTTGCAGAAAGATATCCAAATCGACCAAATGCAACTGGTGATCTTGTAAGAAGATTGATTAATAACTGCAGTCAGTTTGGTCAATTTAAGACAAAAATTAATAAAAATAAACCACTAGTGCAAAGTGACATAAACGAAATTAATGTTTTGGGTTATTTTACGGCCTCTCCAAATGCCTCCATTAGAGATTGTGAGAGAGATCTTACTTTGTCGACGAGAACAATTCATCGCATTTTAAAAAAACACAAATGGAAACCATTTTCATATCATTTGGTGCAACACTTACAATTAGGTGATCTTCCTCGAGGGGTCGAATTCTGCGAATGGTTTTATTGAAGACCCAAGAGGATGAGAACTTCATAAAAAAAGTTATATGGTGTGATGAAGCAAAGTTTAGCAAAAATGGATTATTTAATCGACATAATTCCTATTTTTGGTCTAATGAAAATCCACACGTTAGTAGAGAACGTTATTTCCAAGATAGTTGGAGTTTTAATGTTTTTTGTACAATAAAAGACGATAAAAGTTTAGCATTAAAATTTTATGATGAAAATTTAAATGGTACAAGATATTGCCACATTTTAGAAGAACCCATAAGACCGGCGTTACATACTTTAAGAAATGGAGAGGCGGCTTCAGCTTGGTATCAGCAAGATGGAGCATCTCCTCATAAGTTTGGGCTTGTTGCTCAGCATCTTTACGACATGTTTGATGATAGATGGATTGCCAATCAGGGTCCGTTTCGTTGGCCAGCTCGCTCTCCTGATTTGGCTCATCTAGGTTTTGGTATTTGGGGTTACATTAAAAATCAGGTATTTTCCAAACCTGTTACGACAAAGGAAGATATGATGCAGAGAGTCTTACTTGCTTTTAATTCTCTAACACCCGACCATATTTCCAGAATTACAAGACATAACTTAATGAAAAGGATTCATAAATGTTTAGAAGTAGATGGTGCTAATTTTGAACACTTATTATAAAACTTTATTTGTTTAATTTACATTTAGTTATTTTTGTTTGTAAGTTATCTAATTAACTTAATACATAATACCTAGTCAACGTTTTAATGATATCCACAATTAATAATCCTTTTCAGCCTACCCTTTACTAATGTTGAAATAATTAAGTGTTGTTATGTTTTAACTAAGATGGATATATGAAGTTAACGGGCAAGCGCTTGTTTATTGGTTACAATTTCACGTCACTAGCTTCGTTATTAATGGAGATATCGTTATTCAATGTGGACTAGGATTTTTTCAATTTTTTTAAAAAAATCGAAATGTCTCGAAAATACTTCATTTTTGGTATAGGACATTGTGCACAAATTTTATCTAGAATTTCATGTAGAATTCGAAAATAAAATAAAAAATATTAGGTTCCATTTAAAATAACAAAGTTGACGTCTACTTCCGGTATAACCGGAAGTGCCACATTCAGGACAATATTATATTTGAACTCAGCGTCATCCAAAACCTACAGCTTCGTAATTTCAAATTTTTAACGTAACTGTATCCGCCATTACTTTTAATCAAAACTCTTCGCGCCACACCCTGTATAATACACACTATGTTATTCTGAAGATTTTGTGAAATCATAGATTTTAAGTGTATTATTTAAAATACACATCATGTATTATATATTTTTGTAAAGCTTACAAAATTTCCAATCAAACGCAAGAAAAATATACAGGGTGTTCCGTTAAAAACAATAAGTTTTATTTATAGCTAAAAATTGACAGCTTACAGCAAAAATACGTCTACGCCACTGGATTCTACGTAAAAACTGTATAAGAACCAAATTTTACCTTTGCCATACATTAAAGGACAACGGAGGTACAAGGAGGGTCCCAAAATGCAATATTTTCAATTTCGCCCTGTATCTCAGAAATGTAGCGGGCTATGAAAGTTTTGTTTATGCCAGTGTTCTTCTCAAAAAAAGTAGCACGGTATTGTGAAAACCGCAACTCTGTATCTTTACTCGTAAGTGAGATACCTCGAAATGTCATCGAAAATGGGACACACTGTACAGTGAAAACACAATGTAGTACGATTAATATGATTTGAACTTTAACCACTTATGTTAAATGTTTAGAGTAATAATATAACATCCCTAATTGGTAAACCATTTACTTCAAGGTAGGAAATACAGCAAAAAACCAAGATATACAAAAAGCTAAAATTAAGACGTACGTTTGTGCCTTTTTTTAATTATAAGATGCCAAAACCAATTTAAACGGAGATTTTATGCTCGGATATTAAAGTTATTAGGATATTTGTATGACTCAGTAGATAACTTATATACTCCAGAAGATGACGATGGGTTTGAAACATCTTTAGGTGACCTTATATGTTGTTTAATCTTTTTTGTATGTGTAAAAATGTCCTAATGCCACGATTAATTAGGATTTTTTAATTCTACCTGTAACATTAGTTATAAAAGGAAGAAAAGCAGTACTAACATTAAGCACTAATTTTTATTTATGGTTACACATAGCAATAACATTATTAATATCTTTAAGTGAATATCCATTAGCTTGTAGTGATTTTGTTAAATATTTATATTCATCTTACAAAAATTCACCAATCGTTTAGCTCGATCCACTAAAGATTTAATTACACCAATTTTTCGACGTTGATGGTGGTTGGATAATTTATCGAAATGTATAAGTTATTGTGTTCTTGTGGAAAAGTATACATTGGACGACAAAACGTAGTTTTGATACAAGACGTGAAGAACATGTGGGATTTAGTAGATTAGGTCACCAAGGGGAATCTGCGATAGCTGAGCATGCCTCAAGTAGTTTAAATCTTGACATTTAATTTGAAAATATTGTCAAGACAAACCCATTATTATATTCGTTTACAACGTGAAGTGTATAACATAATAACATAAATATTCCAATAACTTGAATAGGAGAAAAGAAACGTTCCGTTTAAATAGGTTTTGGCACCCTATAATTAAAAAAGGCACAATCGTACGTCTTAATTTTAGCTTTTGGTGTGTCTAGGTTTTTTTTGCTGTGTTTTTTCTTACACCTCGAAGTAAATGCATTACCAATTAGGTATGTTAAGTTACCACAGCACTATAATAAATATATGTGGTTAAAATTAAATCATATTAATCGTACTGCATTGTTTTCACTGTACAATGTCAATTACAATTATTAACCAAAAACTAATTCTTTGTTAAAAATTATTATTAATTTTATCAAATATAATATATTAATAAAAGTAGTAATAACTTTCGAACTTATTCGTTCGTAACAGAACTTATAATAACAATTCTTTGTTAGATTGAGCTAGATCTTTAAGTGGTATTCCACGTGTACATTTGTGAATGCTTTTATCAATTTCAAATTAAAGTTTTTCACAATTTTACACTTACAAGAAACCCTCCAAATTCTAAAGCACTATTTCCAACTGCGTGTCTGGACCATTAGCACTTAAACTAGATTATCCCTTGTTTACCCTTTCTTATCCTTTCTATTAGCGGAGTGTATTAGTGTAAAACATTTTTGAAGTATGTGCAGATGTTATAAGTTATAGGTATAATCAACGATTAATTAGAAAGTCAAAATTAATGTATAAAAGAATCTAAATAGATAAAAAAAATGGCTACGCTTGCAGAGTTTTCCTAACTTTAAAAAAGTGGTTTAGGTGATTTGATTACATGTTGTCTAGCACCGAAAAGTACAATTAGAAAAGTGCTTTAATCTCTTAACATGTTTATCTCATTTATCAAATACTGAAGCATTAATTGTCACAGACAATTAGGGAGTTTTGTTGCAGTTTGCAATATAATGATGCTCGTTAATAAGGAAACAATTACTAAGATAGCAGAGAAAAACATAAAAACATATAATTTAAGTGTGCAGCGTGATCTAGTTTTAATAGAATTAAATTAGCAAGTTGGTTATTAATGGAGATGTATAACGTTGGTTTACTGGAATTTGGCTTTTCCTTTGGTTTGCGTAGGTCAAAATTAAAGAAATAGTCAATGTTTTTAATTTTGTTTATCAGTGTTTAACTATGAAACATAAATAATGTTCTTAAAACCTGCAAAGAAATTAATTATTACATTACATATGCACGTATAATATAAATCAACACATTTGCGCCTCTACTTGCACTTTATTCATTAATAGAGCTTTCAATTATAATTTACGTTTCAGAAGACTACTCGAGACTACCAGTATTCACCTTGACTTTTTTCTCTTTGGCCCTTTAAAATACTGTACAGGTTGTCCCATTTTCGCATGTTTTACAGGGTATCTCGCTATTTTTAGGTTAGAACCTTGACGGTTATGTCAACCGTGCATTATTTTAATGAAACCAAAGATGTACTAATCAAATTTGCCATAGCCATCTTAGTTTGTGTGCTACAGTGATTTTGGAAAATTGCATTTTCAGTCATCCTGTAACTCTGTTATTTCACACATATTAAAAAAGTAAAAACTGATATTTGTAGATTTTTTTACGTAGAATTCAGTGGCGTACTTAGATTTTCTTTAGAGCTCACAGTTTTTAAGATATTGACATAACCTACTTTTTTTATGGGACACCCTATATATTTTTTTAAAATCTTTTTCCCCTTGCCAAGAGCTTTTCAAAAATATGGCATAGTCTATATTTATTTTTATAAATAATGTGACAAAATGATTTTTTTCTATAATTTACATTGATAATAGTGGATAGCCGTGGTTCGGATTTAATGTCTCCTGCTTTATTTTTAACCGAAAAATAGTTTACAAGATTTAGGAAGAAAACCTAAACTCTAATGGGTACTTACAAATTCTATAAGAAAAAACTATGAACATTTTAGAAGATATTCCACTGGCTCAACTGAACGATATATTCTTCCAGCAGGATGGGGCTCCAGCCCACAATGCTAGAATAATACAAAACTGGCTAAATGAACGTTTTCCCAGGAGATGGATTGGAACAAATGGACCTGTTCGATGGCCACCACGATCACCGGATCTCTCGGTTTTGGTTTTTTTTTTGTGGGTATTTAAAGAATAAAATT
Source organism: Vesta saturnalis (assembly GCA_036346205.1). Taxonomy (NCBI): domain Eukaryota; kingdom Metazoa; phylum Arthropoda; class Insecta; order Coleoptera; family Lampyridae; genus Vesta; species Vesta saturnalis. Next base: position 4,034,059 of record JARFJB010002232.1, on the reverse strand, counting down.
TATTCAAGGCAATATGCCAACATGCAACAATTAAAAATTGCAACGGAAAATGCTTTTGCAGAATTACGAAGACAATCATTTATTTTGAAAAATGCTATTAAAAGAATTTATAAACTTTGTGAAACTTGTAGGAGACATAATGGTCTGCAATTTGAACAATATTTGTGATTAATTAATTATTTTGTTTTTTATCAATGTAAATTATAGAAAAAAATCATTTTGTCACGTTATTTATAAAAAATAAATATAGACTATGCTATATTTTTTGAAAAGCTCTTGGCAAGGGGAAAAAGATTTTAAAAAAATATATAGGGTGTCCCATAAAAAAAAGTAGGTTATGCCAATATCTCAAAAACTGCGACCTCTAAGGAAAATCTGAGCACGCCATTGGATTCTACGTAAAAAAAATCTACAAATATCAGTTTTTACTTTTTTAATATGTCTGACAATAATCGAGTTACAGGGGATGACTGAAAATGCAATTTTTCCAAAATCACCCTGTAGCACAAAAACTAAAATGGCTATGGCAAATTTGATTAGTGCATCTTTGGTTTTATTAAAAAGTAGCACGGTGTCGCGGAAACCGCAAGGTTCTAACCTAAAAAATAAGCGAGATACCCCGTAAAACATACGAAAATGGGACAACCTGTACATACATTCTCCGTTAAACGAACAGATTCAGTAACTCTCACGAGTTAGCGCCAAATTTAAATGGCACATTTCTATTGGTTAGCCGGGTTCACACAACCATGAAAAATTTTGCATTATATTAACCTATAAATGTCTGAGTAATTTGTGATTTAACATTTATGTTTTCATTCTTTATTTTGGTTAAAGCTTTTGCTCTAGTACTTTCCATTTTCAAAAACAGTATTTTTCAATACTAGCTACAATTTTGTAGCCTATTAGCAAATAATTACATTTATTATGGATCAACGAAATCTTTCGCCCCCGAAAAAACGCCCGGCGAGGCATTTTTCCGTTGACGAAAAGGAGAGTATCTCAAACATTTTTAAAGTTTGTGTTGAAGAAAACCCTAACAACAACAAGACTGAAAATGTTGCGTTTACAGCAAAAGCAACAGGTAACATAATAACTTTATAAAAACATATTTTATTCATTACTGTATCATTTTAGGTATTACAGATAAAAGTGTGTACAACATTTTACGTGAGTACAAGCAAACACATGTATTACATCCTCCAACTGTGTACCACCGACAACGAGCAATTTTGGACAACATTGGCGACGAAACTAAGAGTAATCTTAGGCGTGTAGTCCATTCCTTCTTTGAACAAAACGATACACCTACTCTAAATAAAATTGTGGCCGCTATTGGTGAGCACGATGAGTTATAAAGGAGTACATTCAGAACTTTGTTGAATGAAATTGGATTTAAGTGAGTAAAAGAATAAGTTATCTCTAACATAAATTATACTTTATTTTGAAATATAGGTATTCCAAGAGATCGAGAAATAGTTTCCTTAAAGAAAAACCCGAGATAGTTGCGTGGAGGCGACGTTATCTATGACAAATTAGAAAATGCAGAGAAGAAGGAAAAAAGGTATATTTCTTAGACGAGACTTGGGTTAATGCTGGCCATACAGTAAGCAAAGTATGGAAAGATCTTGACTCCGAGGCAAGCGTTTTTTAATGGATCATCAACGGGGTTACGGGATCCATCGGGAAAAGGAAAACGACTTATCGTTCTCCACATTGGTTCCGAGGACGATTTTGTTTATGATGGTTTGCTGTTGTTCGAGTCCAAGAAATCTGGCGATTATCATGAAGAAATGACAGCTGCTGTTTTTGAAGAATGGTTTGGCAACGTTCTTGGACGTTTAGACAAAAACGCTGTTATAGTGTTAGATAACGCTTCCTATCATAACAGACAGATCGATAAAAATCGAAATTCAGGATCAAAAAAAGCTGAGATAAATTAGTTGTCGATGAGATATCAAAAACACAGAATGATACTGTATTACGTTTACCTCCATATCATTCGAATTAAACCCAATCGAACTGATATGGACACAAATCAAGGGTGAAGTTGCGAGGAACAATAAAAAATTTAAAATCGCAGATGTGCACCAATTATTTTGCACCACTGTTGCAAACGTAATGTCAGATAATTAGAAAAATGCCATTAGGCACGTGCAAAGTGTGGAAGAAAATATGTGGCAGTTAGATATCACTATAGAAGTTCAAGTGGAGCCATTTATCATCCAGTTAGGCTATGACTCTTCTTCATCAGACTCCGAACAAGACCGACCTGTTGTGCTTTATTTACAGACTTAGTAAAAAATACAAATGCAGCTACAGGAAGAATTGTGAATTGAGGCACTACTTATGATAGAGTTTTTGTGGCAATTATTAAAGAATGAAGCGGGTTTTCTCAACTGTAACATAATTGTATTTTGCAGTCTGTTTAGATAAACAAACACTTGTGACATCAACAAGGAGTTGACTTGTAAATTCCTATAAAAATAAAATGTAAGCTTAAAGTTCTATTTATTTACTATTTACCTGCCCGACTTATGGCCTTTTACAAACAAATAAATTAATGTTATTTTTCAATTTCCAAAATACGTACCTTGACAATTTGACTTGACTTCATATAAGATTTGACAGATTGGTAAACATTAAGAAGTTATGTACAGTATGTCAACATTTCCATAGACTAAAGATGCTTGTTTTCAAACCGTATTAAAGCCGATTTTAAAATATTTATATTTCTAAATATGTTTATTATTTGATTACTGTTAAAACTACATAATTATACATTTTAGGGACTACAATAATTCCTATGCATACATTAAAGAACCGTTGAATGTAATTCAACCACTGTATTATCCAGAAAGTAATTTTTTACTGGTTGTAAACAAGGCATATGCGCAGTTAGTAGCACGCACCTACAAATTTGTAGGAGGAGCATTTACTGTATCTGTTCGTTAAAGGGAGTATAGTTTACTACTTTGAAATTTAAATACATTTCTGTGTTGATGTGAAGTTAGCAATAGATTTTATCGATAGATTTCGATTTTCTATATTCTCTAATGGTATACAGCGACAACTGAATGATATTGTCATACAACAAATTAACAAGTAGAGTTTTTTTTTGTAAAATTACACGAATTACGTATTTTTCATGTCAGCGTATGTTATTTGGTATATTACATAAAATGGGGATTTTCTTATTAAGAAAGACACCAAAAATTATTACATACTCATACTCTCTATTACACACTCTACCCTCGATGTTTTTTCAGCATAATCCACCACTACTACTTCGCACTCAATTTACCCTTAACACGTTGATGCCGTAATAGTGAAAAGAAAAATCATCACAACGATATTTTTTATTTAAAGGAAGCAAAAATTGTTTGTTTAACTACGTTAACTATACTATTGCGAAAAAACTTGTTAGAACATATTTTCAACCGTGACACACCACACTGGGTACGCGCGGCTCCAACAGTAATAAATTTATCATAAGGACTGCGTGACATTTACAGGTGCCACTTAAGCGATTGCTATAACTCCTTACTATTACAAATACGAAAAACGTCTTATATAAAAGTTGTCCACAGTCATAAATACACATTTTAAAATTATTTTCAGAAATGGCGGACTTCCGGTTATACCGAAACTCATGCCAACTTCGTTATTTTAAATAGAACAACCTATATATTATTACATTTTTGAATTCCTCGTTGAATTTAAAGGTCACTTTAATAACCATACTATGGGTCTACGTCGCATTGCTTCTGAGTTATTTGACATTTTGTAGAAAAAATGACGTTTTCAGTGCCGCGGAAAACTTTCAATATCTCGAAGACGGAGACCGGTAGAGAGATGTGGCTTTCGTTTTTTTTTACTTCTGAATAGGGTACCGCATCACTCATTCATTGCCAAAAATCTTGCTTTTAGATTCAATAATTTCTATCGCTTCGAAAATATTTTTTTTCAAACATGGATAACTTGATTTTTTTAAATGGAACCACCTATATTTTCTTACATCAGCGGATAGGAAATTAAATTTCCTTTCCATTATCGATATTTTGGAGTGATAGTTTTCGAGATATTCACATTTTTACCTAATTTCAGTTTTTATTGCGCATTGCCGCGGTGCTTTGGAAAACGTTTGTCAATTGTTTTAAACAACTGATAAGTCTTGCTTTTAGAATTCAATCATTTCTATCGCTCCGAAAATAACTTTTTTCAAACATGGATAACTTGATTTTTTTAATGCACAAGAAATAAACAATAAATACTCAAGAATTAAGAACACAAAACTCAAAAGAATTACACAAGAAATACATAAGGAATGAACAATAAATACATAAGGATTGCACAAGTAATACAAAATAATTACTTAAGACTTACACAAGAAATAGAGAAGAAATGCACAAGAAATACACAATAAATACATAAGGAACCATCAATAAATACATAAGGACAATTACTTAATGATTACAGAAGATATACAAAAGGAATGCACAAGAAATACAGGTTATCCTGTTTACACGTTCCCTCGTTTGATACTGCACGCGTCCGGTGTTTGTAAAACGTTGTAACAACTTTTGAAAGGCTGTTTCTCGGGGAAGTTTTCGTTCAGGATACCGTACCGCATAAACCCTTGACGCCAATAACACATTTCTTTGGCATTCTCCAAGAATGAAAGTCATGTCGATCAATTCTGCGTTGGACAACAACATTTTAATGGAAATGTCTTGTAGAAACACTTAAACTGATACACAAGCCAGCAAAGCACAACAGAAGCTCGAGAAACTTACGTTTCTTGTCAGTTGTTTAAAACAATTGACAAACGTTTTCCAAAGCACCGCGGCAATGCGCAATAAAATCTGAAATTAGATAAAAATGTGAATATCTCGAAAACTATCACTCGAAAATATCGATAATATTACATCAATGGAAAGGAAATTTAATTTCCTATCCGCTGATGTAAGAAAATATGGGTGGTTTCATTTAAAAAAATCAAGTTGAAAAAAGTTATTTTCGGAGCGATAGAAATTATTGAATTCTAAAAGCAAGATTTTTGGCAATGAATGAGAACGATGCGGTACCCTTTTCGGAAGTAAAAAACGAAAGCCACATCTCTCTACCGGTATCCATCTTCGAGATATTGAAAATTTTCGGAGGCACTGCAAACGTCATTTTTTCCACAAAATGTCAAATAACTCAGAAGTAATGCGACGTAGACCCATAGTATGGTTATTAAAGTGACCTTTAAATTCAACGAGGAATTCAAAAATGTATAGGTTGTTCTATTTAAAATAACGTAGTTGGCATGAGTTTCCGGTATAACCGGAAGCCCGCCATTTCTGAAAATAATTTTAAAACGTGTAGTTTATGACTGTGGACAACTTTTATATAAGACATTTTTTCGTGTTTGTAATAGTAAGGGAGTTATGGAGCAATCGGCTTAATACATGTATATATATATATATATATATATATATATATATATATATATATATATATATATATATATAGTGAGTCAGTTTTGTAGACAAACTTAAAAGAGATAGAACACATGTTTCTAAAAAGAAAAGTTCCTATAAACATATGTCGTAGAAGGCTTCGTTTCGAGATACAGGGTGTTGAATATAATTTTTGTAATTATTTTTCGAGATACAACTCAAACATACATTTTTTTCAAATGGACTCATTCGATGGGTTATTTTTTTTTCAAAAATGTATACCGTTATATGTTTAATATAATTAATTAACTCACAATTTTGAAAAAAAAAGGTAATTATAATATTTATTAAACAAACTAAAGTGTACCGTTAACATTTAAATAACAAAATAAGCTCATATTCTACTACTACATTTGTGGAAACAACAAGAAATAATGTACTACATTATCAAAATAAAAAAGTTCTAAATAAATTTAACTTATACCGAAGAGTAACAGCAAAAAATATAAACAGATAACAGAATCATAGAAGTGCTTCAAAATGACCTCCATTATTCCGAACACACATTTGACATGGTTTTAAAATTTCGTTTGGAACTTTTAATAAACTTTGGGTTGTATAGCAACACGAATTTTATTTTTTAAATCGTCTAGATTACCAGGTTTTACTCGGTACACTTTCTCTTTAATTGTACCTCACAAGAAAAAGTCCAGGGGGTTAAGTCTGAGATCGCGGCGGCAAGTATTGGACCTCGATTTCCTATCCAATTATCAAAACGGTCCTGTAAATAGTTACAACAAGTAATCCATTGTGTGCTGGTGCTCGTGTTGAAAATAATTCAAATTTTGAATCAAGTTCAACGGAAGGTCGTCCAAAATTTCTTCAAATTCGTTTCGTAAAAAAGTATCTTTCGGAATTTAAATTATATTCATAAAAAAACGGTACCAATAATACCGCACCAAACGTTCACTGAAAAAGCATATTGATCTTTCCTCTCAACAGTAATATGAGGATTTTCTTGGGACAATTGGATATGATTTTTTTTCTATTGAAGATGCCGTTGTTTGTAAATTTTGCTTCATCGGTTTTCGAGAATTGATTGCTTGCTCCACTTTCATTAATCAACCATATAGCAAAAAGTAATCTTTTCTGATAATCCTCAACATACAATGTGTTTTCTATATGAAAATGATATGACTTAAAATTGTTTTGTTTCAAAATAACGCGGGCTTCATCTTTGGAAGTGTCACAATTTCACGAAGAGATGTAGTAAGTAACTAATAATACTAAACATACAAAGCTATACATTTTTGAAATCAGAAAAAAATAAGCCATCGGATGAGTCCATAACCATCTATAGGTAGTTGCCATTTAAAAAAATGTATGTTTGGGTTGTAACTCGAAAAATAATTACTAAAAAAATTTTTTATTCGCATTTTCCCATTTTGCTTAAAAATAGCTATCAAAAGTCTCTATTATAAGTTTGTCATATTAAAAAAGATATAGCCGATTGCAAATTTGGACGATTTTTAGTTATTTTCAGATATCTTAGAAAGTTGGCAACAATGTTGAATTTTGTTAGCGGTATTTGAATTATCATATAATTATGCCCAACTTTGCAAATTCAACCGACTCTGTATCTCTTATAATAACAAAGATACCCACAGAACCTGGATAGATTCTAGACATATATATATATATATATATATATATATATATATATATATATATATATATATATATATATATATATATATATATATATATATTATATATATATTATATAATATATATATATATATATATATATATATATATACATTTTTACATCGATGCAAAGATTTAAAGGTGATAGAATACGTGATTTTGAGCCGATTTAAGCAAACATACCCATATACCAAGTGTTGCCGTTTTTGAGATAATGCCACTTTTAATATTCTTGATTTTACCTGTTTTCTGCAAATATCGAAGTGTACAAGAGTAACAAGCCGTCTTATCGCAAATTTATACTAAGTTTTTATTCCTTATGAAGTGATTGTTCATATTCTTTTATCAGAAAACCTAATATGTCTTTGGTTCTTGCCTAGAACTTCTTAAACATGAAAGTTTTAATTTGTAAAAGCAATCACTAAAATTCAAACGTGGATTTAGTCTAAAATCTTTCGTTAATTTTTTTCCAATTTCAGTAAAACTTCCTTGGGCAATGGTCTTTAAGATAGCATGAATAGATTTACAAAAATTTTTACAAACTGGAAAAATTGAATTTAATTACCAAATACCCTAGGCGCATTCCCAAAACGTAAAATAGCCCTTCATTATTTAGTTTAAATAGTTTAAAAAAGCAGATTTTTAGAAAATGTCCGATTTATTAAAACATTAATAGTATTATTATTGGTGTTCAAAATTAGTACTGCACGAGGCAATATTATATTGAGTATCAAGAACAGTAAGGACGTTTACCGGTCGCCGGCCATGTTTGGAGCCTGAGCGATAGCGAATTTGCCGAGACCGGTACAACTTAATGTTCGTGATGCTCATACTTTTTTGCACGATTGTATTAAATTTACCACAATTGAAATTATTTCACTAAATAAACGAAAAGTCAAAAGTGACGTTTTAAATAGCAATGTAGATTCACTTGAAAATAAACTCGATTTTGCTAAGAAAATTTTACATTCCAGTGTTAGTGAGGTGAAAGAAATCTTGAATTCAGAAACAGTTTCTGTAAACTCAAGTACTGGTGGAGCGATAACCGCAAAACATTTTCTAAAAATCTGCTTTTTAAACTATTTAAACTAAATAATGAAGGGCTATTTTACGTTTTGGCGAATGCGCCTAGGGGTATTTTGGTAATTAAATTCAATTTTTCCAATTTGTGAAAATTTTTTCTAAATCTATTCATGCTATCTTAAAGACCATTGCCCAAAGATTTTACTGAAATTGGAAAAAAATAACGAAAGATTTTAGACTAAATCCACGTTTGAATTTTAGTGATTGCTTTTTACAAATTAAAACTTTTGTTTAAGAAGTTCTAGGCAGAACCAAAGACAGTTTAGGCTTTTCTGATAAAATAATATGAACAATCACTTCATGAGGAATAAAAACTTAGTATAAGTTTGCGATAAGAGCTTATTACGCTTGTACACTTCGATATTTGCAGAAAAGCACGGTAAAATCAAGAAATATTAAAAGTGGCATTATCTCAAAAACGGTAACACTTGGTATATAAGTATGTTTGCTTAAATCGACTCAAAATCACCTATTATATCACCCTTTAAATATTTGCATCGATGTACCAAACACTGTATGTATATATATATATATAAATATATATATATATATATATATATATATATATATATATATATATATATATATATATATATATATATATATATATATATATATATATATATATATATAAATAATATATTTGTATTACTAAGTAGCTCAGTTAGTGTGAGATTAGTAAGTGAAAGGTTTCCAAGTCGGAGTGTACGCTAGTGCTTGAGAAAAATCAAAGCTAATGAATTTGACTCGCGAAAATAAACTTTCTCAAGACTAAGCCTAATGACGGAAGCAAAGTCCGCTACTGAAACGTTTCGCTACAAAAACAAAAACTAAATGGGCCGATCAACTTAACTAACAACTAATGTACATAAGATGTACTGTTTACGTTAATAGTCTGCTTACATAAGCTGACAGGCATTGAAAAGTGAGATTTTTTAAAGTATTAACTTCGCGATCTGTTTTTACTATTTTTTATGCTTATTACGAAATTTAATTATGCAAAAAAGTCTTAAAGTACGTTTTCTGTTTCTATCCTTTTTGAACTTGTTGCGAAATAAATTTATGAATGAAGATAAAATTAGATATTCAGCAGAGTACTCTAGTGTAATATGTGTTGAAGATAAATTCATTTGTTCGTAATTATACATACAGTTATTCGAATTTGTGCTACAAAATCAAACTTAAATTTCAGTAAAATGTGACTAAACTGTAAAACAAATAAAATCCAGGGGAATTTCCTGCTTATTGAATTGCTAGGGATTTTAGAATTAAATTACAGAGTATTTCATGAATATTGCGTTATTCCAAATGACAAGAACTTGTTTCAGATAAATTATAAATATGCAAATAGAACGAGGTTAATGCAACTATGTATCAATTTATATTTGGATAATAATTAACATCTTAGTTAGTTTATTAACATCAGATGTAAAAGTGATTGCTTTTAGATGACAATTCCTTAAAACGGAAAACATTTAGTGGAAATTCACAATTAGATTGATAAATGTGCTTTTGCTGTAGTTTAAATTTATTTTAGTTAATAACGAGGGCTTTTACAGCGTTACTAGCCCGTAAATGAAAGTACATTTCTTTACATTACCATTAATAACGGTTAACAGCAAATATCAATTAAGGAGCTTAGGAATGACAATGATTAAAAAAGAAGAAAAAAATATTAATTTAGCTAATAAAACGACTACATAAAATTATTTGTTACTTACACCGCAATGAGATCTGTAGAGGAAAAAATCCTATTATCGGATAACTTTGTGTTTTCGTTTGTAGAAATGTTCGAAAGCTACCTTTCGTGAGAAACTTGTACAATGTGGAAAAAAAGTGTGGACTATCCCTAATATTGTGGTAGTTTTCAGGATTTATGAAAAACGCTCGAACACGAGAATTTAGATTTTCGGTTTTCTAGATTCTGATAGAATCCATTTGTTTTTTATTGACATCTGTCAATCGAAAAGCTATGTTTCACTTAGTACGTTCCTAGATTTGTGTGCGATTCTGTCGCGCCATTTCACAATGGCGGTCGTTTAATTGTGAAAATTATCTTAAATTTACTCCTAGTAAAAGAATAACTGTTCCTTCTTTTGTCAGAAAAAAAGCTATCAATCACACTTCAACAGTCCTAAGGCTTTAGCATTCAAGGCCTGCCCTTATATTCAGTTTTTGGCCTGAGCTTGTCTTCAAATAGTTGTCGTTGCAATAGTAGTTTTGGTCATAGTACTTATTGTCGTCAGGATTGACAAATGATAACGTTAAATATTCAATATTTTTTGCTGTTTTTACGTTGTAATTCAAAACTTCATTTTTTAATAAACCAATGTTCCTCGGTGAAAAAGACCGTATTGAAATTCTTATGATGACGGGTTACGTAGATCTTCGCAGATATACCGCAATCCACCGTTTGACAGATGTTAAGAAAGTATGCAGAACATGGCCATGTTAAAAATTTACCTAAAAATGGAAGGCTGTTGGTAGATGTAAATATGCAGCTTGACGTCCTATTAGTTGTTAAAAAAAATCCGCATAGTATTGATTCTGGAAAAGATGTGCCACTATGAAACCAATTAATTTTTGGCACAAGCTCCTAGAATCGATCATCAGTAGGCTCGATCCCAATAAGGCGACTATCCCAGGCGGGATCCCAGCTATTGTCTTAAAAAAATGTTTCTCCGAACTAGTACCAGTCCTGTCTAAGCTTTAATCGGTCTCTATGTCTTCTGGGGAACTTCAATAATCATGGAAGTTAGCAAATGTTCAACGTGCAGTATCCACAGGTACCCTATCTTAAAAAGTGTAATTTGAACTTATTCAAAATAATGCAAATTCAAATAACAAAAAAAAAACAATGCGTACAAAATTATAAAATGAAGTAACAGAAGAAAAAAATGAAAAGCACTTAACTAACTACACATAAACACAATAAAAACAAACAGTGTAATCACACCCACAGTTGTGTCATAAATAAATCAGAATAAAAATGGTGCTACCAAACAAGTGGTCCTTATACAACCAATCATGCCGGTCTTTAAGTAAATAAGAAAATAATAATGCAGATTACGATACATTATGCAGTTTACCAACACTTAGACAAGAACAAAAAATAGGAAAGGAATTTACACATACACAATTGTGTGGTTAATTAAAGCACAAAAATACACCCGTACAATTACAGTAAATTACCTATAAAGAGAAATTAGTTCGTAGGCAAACAATTCTAAATAAGCCGGCTGAATCAAAGACAAAACAAAGCCTTGCAAGGGTAAGGTGCAAATAAATCATAACAAAGGGACCGGTGCACAAGGTTGAGTGGCTTCGTTAGAAAATACAGCATGCCTATCTCTGCTTACACATTCATCTATGTGAAACAATAAGAACAGTAAAGATGGAATTTGAGGTGTTTTAATGTCATCTGGACCCGTGTCTGTAAACTCCGATCTCGTTTATAACGAATTAACGGAGGTCTATCGTTCCACGTTTTGTCCACGCATTATTTCCTCTACACAAATATTAATAAACAGTCAATAATGCAAGTCATACTAGCAATGAGGAAGGCCACGGTACTGTCTGAAGCGGTCTCCTTTTCTTTGAACAGATTTCAACTTCATGAGCCTGCGTCCGTAATTAAATAGATACTGTTTGCAAGGCAATGATTGATTTTTAATAGGTTACATAGGCTTGTTGGATTGTTTGCTGTGAACTTTAATTACATTCAAATACCTACACACTCGAATATAATCCCTTAGTTAAACACTTTATCACCAACACGACAAGTTAAGATACGCGGTTTAGACTCGACTCGACGGCGATTGTTTATAGATTAATTTTTGGAAAAACTTACATTAAAACCTACACAAAAAGAAAAGGGCGAATTCGCGTTTTTATTTTTACTAATATGTATACGATAAAAATATTTATAGACAGAATGGTTACAATGAGGGTTTGTACTTTGTAACAATCAGATCGATCCGGCTGATGAAAACTCCAACCGCAACTGCCGTTTTTACTCCCCAAATTCATCCATGTTTTAAAAAGTTATACAAAAACAAGAAATATTACGTGGGAATATTTTCAATATTTATTACTACAAGAAGTATTAATTTTAAAATATGTATTCGTCCGTAACACACCTTATCGGTTTCGAATTTCCTAGTACCAAACAAAAATGTCTTTTGATTTGCGGTTCCGACGTAATTCATTATTAAACTAGTGACGTTTTACACCAAGAATGTGCGTATAAAAATCGTTACGCTCCTTCAATAAATGCAGTTTCGAGCGGATACCTGTTTCTACCCTAACATGTTTTCCTTTTCACCCATTTCTCAAATATCAGTTTCATACATTCCAATATTTCTTACGTAAAACACATAAAATAAAATATTCCAAAAACATTAGCAAATTACGACTTATTATAAAGATATTTAAACCCATTTATTATACTTTCTATTACGGTAACAATCGCGATTTGGAAATGTGTATTACAATAATAAAATTTTCTCGGTCTGCTACCTACAAACATTCCCAAAAAAGACCATAAGACCGATCCCTCCAACTACCGACGAATTGTCATCACTTCCATTTTGTCTAAAATCATAAAAAAGCCATCAATCAGCAACTGATTTCCTTGAAACTAACAAAAGCCTTAGTGCCCATCACTATCAGTTTAGGTAGCGTCGTTCCACAGGTGAACTTCTTTCATATGTGACCCAAGTTTGGAACAATACATTAGAGCAATTTGGTGAAACAGTTGTATGTAGTCGCTTTAGATCGAGCTTTAGATATCTCAAAAATTGACCCAGTTTGGCATAAGTGTGTATTTGCCAAACTCATATCGCTCATAAACTGGGTTTTTAGTTTCCTTGATAAAAAACGAATACGCGTCGTAGTCTATGATTTCTTTCAATAGAAGTTGGCATTAACGCAGGCGTGCCACAGGGATCAATTATAGCGCCTCACTTTTCTGCTATACATAAGTGGTCTTATTTCTTCAACGACTATCTCGGCCTATCGTTGTGCTGACGACATCACTCTTCATTGTAGTTCATCTCAGACTACTCATAATGATAATCCACCTTCTATATCAAATGAAGACAGTAAAGCTGAAATGGCAATTTCAATCAACAAACACATTCAACGTATCCCTGAATGGGGAAGTAATAATCTAGTTAAATTTCGTGCTAATAAAACTCAGTGTTGCCTTGTGCCCGCCAAAAAAGACTGACCATTTCCTGTTGTAACAAATTCGACCTCAACTAGAATACAAATTCTCACCTGTGGATTGGTGCTCCCCAATACGCTCTCGATATTGTTAATCACATTAAGAAAAGAGCGATTAGGCTTATAAATGACCCGTCCTTAACTTCTGACATATAATCCTTTCAGCATAACTGGATTGTTTCAGTTCTGTCTTTGTATTATCGGTATTACAATGGAAATTACGCTGCTGAATTACTTTCTTTGATCGTCCTTTGAGCATAAACGGATTGTTTCAGTTCTTTCTTTGTATTATCGGTATTACAATGGATATTACACTGTTGAATTACATTCTTTGATACCATCTTGGGCCACCTTTCCTACGATATCTTGGTTCGCTCATTCACATCATCAATATGCGAGACAAAGTTTATTTGTCATATCAAACGGGCGCAATCCACATTCTTCTACAAGGCTTCTAAACTCTGGAATAACCTCCCTGGTTCTTGTTTTTCTCTCGCTTATGATATGAAAAAATTTAAGGTTCATAGGCATTTCTTGGTAATTCAATATCCTCATGTCTATCCTCCTAAGTGTTACTGTGTACTTTAGCACGGTACGCTAAACTTGGCTTGTTTACGACTACAAGTATTAAAAAAAACAGTAGACAACTAGAAGTTGATGGGAATAAGTCACACGTCTGTCCAAACACTTTGACACAAAGAAAAATACCACCCGTACAAAATCTGCCTGGTACAAGAATCAAGTAAGGATGAAGCAACGTTTTACTTCAACGGTACAGAATTGTCGATATTGGTCCAAAGAAAATTCGGATTGGATTCAAGGACTTTATTGCTAATCACCTCAGAAAGTTAATGTATGGTCCGTCACGCTGAAAGAGTGTTAGGACCATTTTTTTTCGAAAGAAATCTGCTCTGTCCAAAAATTTGGCTGCAACGAGATGAATCCAGCAAGAGAAGTTTGGGAATATCTCAATTTGATGTTTTTCGGAAAATGGATTGGCCTACCCCATTTAATAACCAGCCAGGTCACCTGGTATTATGTCTTTGGATTTCCTTTTGTGAGGTTTATTGAAATCCAATGTTTTTTTAAAATAGACCAAGAGATATAGTCTGTTTGCAGCTGAGTGTCCGGTATGGAGTTATCCCCTACAAACCCTTGACCAATTTGTATTAAAGAGAAATGTAAATAATGTGACGTTTAGTTAAATACCGACCGTTCTGCTCAAAGTAAGCGGCAACTTAATTCCGACTTCATGGGAATATGATTCACTGTCGAAACTATTTACTAAAGTATTACGGTTGATTTTTGCAAAACACTACGAACGGTCGGTTCTCTTTAACACAAGCTTAGAGTCTTTGGGTTTACTATGACGGAAAGAAAACACAAATTGGTCAAGGGCTTGTAGGGGATAATTCCATATCGGACACTCAGCAGCAAATAAACTATAGTGATCAGAAATGATACGAAATGTTCAAGAATAATTTGTTTCTAGACTTGGCCACTGTCAAACTGAAGGTCGTAGCATCTACTTGTATTTAGGTGTTTTATCCTTAACACATCATTCTTATTTTATTAATTTTATGATTATTTGACTGTTTTTTGCTGTCTTCTTTTTTTTTAAATATTCCGCGTTGTTCTAGTTTGATTAATTATAAAACCATGTTTAATCGTTAGCTTTTTTTCTGACAAAACAAGAAACGTTATTCTTTTACGGGGAGTAAATTTAAGATAATTTTTACAATTGTACGGCCGCTATTGTGAAACGGCGCTACAGAATCGCACAAAAATCTACGAACGTACTGGGTGAAATTAAAAGCTTTCGAATGATGTATCACATGCCATATATTGTCATTTAAGAAAAATGTCGATGGTGTCATACTTTTGACAGATGTCAATAAAAAACAAGTGAATTCTATCAGAATGTGGGAAACTGAAAAACTAAATAAACGTGTTCGAGCGTTTTCCATAAAACGTGAAAACTACCAAATTATTAGGGGTAGTCTATACGTTTTCCACACTGTATAATATGTAACTATACTTTATCATAACCAAATTTTATATTGATAACTTTACAATTTTTTTCAAAAACTTAAAAATGTATTAACCATTCGTATCTTGTAATTATAAAATTGGTTGCCTAATACCGGACATTGGATTCTTTCAGTGTAGCATATAACGAACACACATTTTTTCAATTCAATTCAACATTTAACACAGCAAATAAGATAATTAGAGTAGATATTTATCCTCCTACAAATAAATCGCAGATAAATGTTGCTTTTTGGGTCAACACTTTGCAACCAATCCCCTCAGCTACAATTTTAGCTGGTTAGAACACAGTAGGTATTGTGCCTTTTGCTCAGTCGGAGATTAAGATGGGCAGGGTTCATAAATATTATCAGATGTTGCTTTAAAAAAATGTATATACCTAGATATGTTCGCTTTACAAATTCATGTTGCTTCAACCTGAAACTTATTTTGATTATACAGTACTTCTGTAGGCTCCGAAATGGCGGCTTGCTGAATCAGCGCTTGAAAATTTCGCTGCGTAAATTTTACATAGAAGTTGAAATAAAACTGGATATGGATGGATTAACATTCCCAAATGTATAATTTTCTTTGCTGGTTTAATGGATATTAAAACTGCACTTCATAGTAACAAAGGTTATTGCGTCATTATTGGTCAAACGCAATTACACCGTAAAACACGGTAAAATGCAATTGGTTAAGTAATTATGCGGATGAATAAAATAAAGTGAAACGTAAAGTAGAAATAGATAAAAAAGAGTGCCTGAAAACGCAAACGTCTCAAATTTTTATATAATAGTTTAAATACCGTACAAATTTATACAGCACTTATTAAAAAATTTAACAAAGCCGCAATGAATGCTACATCCACCTTCTTAACTCAACCCAAAAACGACGATAAGGTGGTCTATTGCGCAATAACATGTCTACATTGAATGTTCAAACAAAATGCGTACGAGTTCTAATTAAAATAATTAAATGCATGTTTTTTATGCAACTATGATATGCAACACACGCTGCACGCAATGTATGTTGCCTAAACGTAAATTTTATTAACAAACGTAAAGAGTTTGTTACAGCCCCCTTAAAATTTGGAATCGGAGATTGCCAAAGCGGAAATTGCAAACACCAATATAATAAAAATATTTTATCAATATCTGATGAAATATAAAAAATTAAATCTGAGTAAAATTCAAATAAAAATGAAAACGGTATTACCAAAATTCTAAATAAATGATCAAATAGAACAAAATCTTGCCCTAAATGTACGAAGAAGTACGGAAACTGGCGGTGAGGAAAGACCCCTCGCGACACCATCAGAAGCTAACGACGCGCTACCGCCCGCGCACGCCACTAGTTGGGACTATAGGGTCCAAAACCTAAAATAAAGTTATACAAAACTTTAAACTGATGGGGTTCGTGAAGCGAGCCACCACTAGAGGAGCAAATGAAAAACCCGAAACAAAAAATAAATGAAGCTAAAATAATGAAACGGACGACGACGGCCACCATGACCTTGAACGGACAGTGAGTGGGGCCCCGGCCAAAGATATGCGGTTGGAAACCGTAATCATTTAAAATCTTGAAGTATTACAAAATCGACCTGGCTCGTCAGAACCGGATCACTCCACTGACTCAACCACCACTCATCACTCTTTAAACGCGAAATTCGAGGCCGAGAGACTGCGGTCCCTTACCCTCCCCCGGTTGTCTCGAACCAAGCCCCCTGGGTACTCGAAAAACAAACTCCCACTGACACGCTCGGTAAATAAGTCAAAATCGGTATATCGAAGTCTTCACCATTCACGGTGTATTAATGGATTGGATTGTGCACTCTAATCCGAACACATACATAACCCTACCCAGAAATACCCAAGTCTCATAATCAGGAAGTCACGGTTAGGATGTGAACTATTAACGAGGTTGACACG
The DNA here is from genome assembly GCA_036346205.1 of Vesta saturnalis. NCBI lineage: Eukaryota > Metazoa > Arthropoda > Insecta > Coleoptera > Lampyridae > Vesta > Vesta saturnalis. The sequence continues at coordinate 4,016,640 of JARFJB010002232.1, read as the reverse complement.
ATGTTAACCGAAGAACACAAAGCACCGTCAAGTTTAGAACACCAGATAAATCAAGAATCATCAAACGCTAGAATTTTTAAACAATCTTTGGTAACCAAAATCAATAATTCGAACCAAAACAAAACGTATTTAAGCACATCTAGTATTCCTACCAATGGTTAAGAGTTTGAAATTTCACGTCAAATAACGATCAGCGGTAAACTCAAAATGGTTTTCTCAATTTTTACTATTGCAACAATAGTAAATTGTAAATGCAATAAATGAAAATAATTTACCGGAGAGCTAATGTCCCAAAAAACTCGGCAAAATCAGTTGCGCAATGTGATCTAAATATCAACAGTCGTGCCCTACATTTGTAGCAAAAATAAAATAAATGGTCTGCAAGGCCACCAAAATATATAAGTAACATGATGTGCGAAATAAGCACAAAAATAAAATCAAATTACTTTTGAAAAATAATCAAAGTAATTAAAATGTAAGTAAGAAAACTAGAATGTCTCAAAAATACTTTGTAATAAGAAATAATTTTGATTTAATGTGGTTTTAAATCTTTAACATGAAAAATATCTAAATGTTAATCATTAAGAGTGGCCAATTGGTACGTGGTTGGATCTAAGACTTCAGTAATTTTTGCTTCAATAAATTTTGGAGCTAACTTTTGACTATAATTTTTTGTCGCATCCGATAAAGTAAAGTTCTTTTTCCAAACTAGATCGCCGACGTTTAATTTTAATGGACGACGTCTCGAATCGTACGATTTTCAATTTCGTTCGTACGCTACACGTAAATTTTGTTTTATTCTTAAAACTTGGTGATAGTTCATTTACATCTTGAACTAATTGTTCGCGGCTGTTAATTGATAAATTGTCCTCTTTAAACTCTTTTAATCAACCATAAAAATCTCCAGTAAACACTGTTCGACCAAACGCCAAAAAGGAAGGTGAACATTTGATAGCTTCATGCACAGCGTTACGAATAGCATGGCCAATTTTGTTTCAGCATCCGATTCTTTGTGATTATCTTTAATGTAAGATCTTATTGCAGTACCTACTACTTTATTAACTCTTTCAACAACATTTACTTGGGGATGGTAACTCGCATAAAAGCAAATGTATGGAACTTTGTAAGACTCTAATAGGTTTTTAAACAATGCACTCTTAAATTGAGGGCCGTTGTCAACCATATAAATTTGTGGTACACCGAAAACTAGAAACACATAATTTTCAATATATTGGCAAATGCCTTTAGCAGTAGCACTGCGCATTGGGCGAATCAGAGTAAATTTGGTAAACGAATCGCAAAGAACAAGTAAAACAGTATTACCATTTTTCGATCTGGTAAAAGGACCTACTAAATCGATTGAAATGCATTGAAAAGGAAAAGAAACATTTTTCTCTTTACCCACAAAACCAGAATGATTAAATTGTGAAGATTTACTTTGATTACAAATATTGCAATTTCGAATGTATTTGGAAATGTCTGATTTCATTTTTGTCCAATAGTAAAATTCTTTAATTTTTGAAAAAAATTAAAAACACCAAAATGTACTGATGTAGGATCATCGTGAAATTTTTGCAAAATATTTTTCAACAACTAATTTCCATTCCACTGAATTGTATTCAATGTTTAACTCATTTGAAATAAATTTGTAAAGTTTATCCTTTTCAATTCTCCAATCGAGAAATAATTCAGAATTCTTAGAAACGTTATTTAACATTTCCTTATACCAATCGTCTAAATCTACAGCTAAAAAATTCTAAAGAGTTAACTTCTAATGGCGCTCTTGAAAGTGAGCCAGGAACAACATTTAATTTACCTTTCCTATGAATGACTTCAAAATCAAATTGTTGAAGTTTAACACTCCATCGGGCTAATCGGCCTGAATGATCTTTTAAATTATTGAGCCAAATCAATGAATGATGATCAGTAATTACTTTAAAATGTGTGCCTTCAATGTAAGGTCTAAACTTTTGAATTCCAAAAATAACTGCAAGTAATTCACGCTCAGTAATAGAATAGTTTTGCTCGGCTTTATTTAAAGTTCGAGAACCGTAAGCAATAACATTTTCATCGTCTCCCTCACCTTGGGTTAAAACACAGCCAATACCACAATTGGAGGGATCGCATTGTAAATAAAATGTTTTTGAAAAATCTGGGCTCGCCAAGATAGGAGCATCTTCTAATAAAGATTTAATTTTTAAAAATTACTTATTAGCTTCGTTGTTCCATGAAACTTTTTCAGATTTCTTTTTTCCTTTAAGCAAATTGTTAATTGGAGCTAAAACTGGAAAAATCGTTAATAAATCGCCTGACCATGAGCAGTTTGTTACAACTTACACATTCTCGTCACTCCAACGGAAACATAATTTACATCTTATCCATTTTTTCCCTCTGGTGCCTTGTGACAAAAAGTTGGTGCATAGGCGTCCAAAAGAAAAGAACGTATAGATGTAACAACAAAACACATGTCATGAGGGCTTACTTAATTACTTGACACAAAAATTATTAAATTTGTGATTAAAACGCGTAGAAAGTGGGCTTTTTCGTCTCAAAATAAAATTATGTACATCATATCGAAACTCAATTTTTTTATACAAATAAAGACGAGACTGTTACCATATCGTAAAATATATACAATTCATATAGTCTGCGCCGATTGGACATATCTAGCCAATCAAAGTCTCGAATTTTATGCGAATTTGGTTACAATTTTTTGATTCCATAAATGAGACACATGCAACTATTTTGAAGTTTCTGAAGGCGCTTGATGACATCGGAAGAAGTTAAATACGGTCAGCGTAATCTATTTTACTCAGAACCAAGCAGTTTGTGTATTTCTTGACTTAATGATTAATATATAATTATATCAGTAATAAAACAGCGTACGCTTTTTGTAAAGTTAGATTGACATGATTTTTAAACCTTAAGTTGCTTTTACTTCATCACTAATACACAAGCTATTGTTTTGAACATAAATGTTTATAATATTGTATAGGTTCCTGCTATTCACAGTTCTGCCAAATAATAATAATAACGATGATATAGGATTTATGCTTAAACAATTTTTCTCAGGTTTCTCCACTAAGCTTCTAATATCTGAATTGATTTGTCGACAAGCTATTCATATCTCGGAAGTGGTTAGTAAATCTGTGTATCGTCTGCTTAAAAATAAAGCTTACAGACTTGCAGAGGTTCATAGAGCTGATAGGTGTAAATTAAATAAAGAAGTGGTCCAAGGATACATCCTTGTGTTACACCTGTTTCAATAGTGGCTCTCTTAGAGTACTTCCGGGAATACAAACGGCTTGTTTTCTGTTTGATAAGTAACTGTGAAATAAATGATTTGCAGAGCAGCTTAAACCGATACATTACATCAGTAATATTAGTATGTCCTCGTGAGAAGTGATGTTGATTTATAATCCCTTCCAGCACCTGTAAAACAGGTAGAATAGAATTATTTTATCAGGCAGTACGTGTGCTGTACGGTCTATTAACTCCTCATCTTCCTCATCATTTTCTGCAGAATTCTCCGCTGTATCGGTTTTAACTGTAAGAGGTTTTTTGGCCGTTTACCTTTGTTTCGAGTTCCATTTTTGCAAAAAATACTGCTCATGCTCTAGTTTGTAAAGAGAATCCGTTATTAAAGCTGCAGAACCATATTTCCTATTTCCGCTGGTGGGACACAAGGAGCAACTTGGTATAGGACTAATATCCGCAGGCTTTACTAGTGATCTGCTTAGGTTAGACGTAGTAGGTACAATAACCGCAGAATTTACATGTACAAGCTTCTTTTCTATAGTTTCCAAAATTTCATAGTCATTCTCTCCTGCTGGTGGCGGTGTCCTTTGATGCAGAGCGTGAATTGAAAAGTCATCGTCTCTGAAGACTTCTCTGTTGCGTGAAAAATTCACATTTTCGGAACCAATTTACAGCTACCTCTACACTTGCAATAACTGGTAAGGGATTACTACCGTCCCTAGATTATACTTATACGATTCAATTTCTTAGGCATAATATCTCTTAATGGGCGACATAAGCGCTACATCCCAGGGCTGCAACTTATGGGTTGAGTGTGGCGGTTAGCACGCAATGTGAATGTAATTATCTGTACTGATTTCTATTAGGTCAATATTTCGTGTTTGAGAGTAATGACCATCTAAGATCTGCATTACTGGATCCTCTCCCGCAATTTTTGAATCAAGAAATATATAAGAACATAGTGGAGTTAATGTATCAAGTAAACGGAAAGGTATGTAATTTGTAGCTAGTAATCCGCATAGCATCAGTTCCGCTTATCTTACACTCTTACTTAATGAATTGTTTGTCGTATCTGGAAGTTTTTTGGTCGTATAAGTCAATTTTGATTCTTTCACATATATTAAGACTAACAATGACAATCCAAGACAATTTTGTGTGCGATAATATTTACATTACACAATATCCGTGTTCCTTATATGCCCACAGTTTCTGATTTTGTTAACCATTGTTTAAATTTTAGAAGAGATAGCCAACATGAATTAAATTTAAAAGGCGATTTTGTCTTGTCATTCTTAGCGCTTGATTTACGCCTCTTTTTCAATAATTTTGATTCTTCCTTTTGGTCAGGAGAACCTGAACAATTTTCAGAAAGAGATGGTAAAGTCACAAATTTATACATTCCGATTCTTCAGCTACTTTCTCTTCACCTTCGGAAGCGGAATCAATTCCGTTACTCTCGATAGGTTTACTGGTATCGGGAACAGGCTAAAAAAATTTCTTAATTTATACTATAATATGCCGTACTCGTTAATAAAAACTGGCGAGGTATACAAAGTGCTTTTTTACTGCATTTATTGCAAAGATATTCTATCCAATGGCTTCAATCTGCAACCGCAAGGCTTTTTGTTAGTAATGCTCCATTTTTAAATTATGGCGGTAAACATTATTTTACATGCCTAAACAAGAATATACAAGCATAGCATATCATTATTACATTAATTTAATTAATTAATTACCATTACGTTACCACGTTTTTCAAACTTGATAAGTTTGATCTCCGCATAAACTTGACCGAAATAAAATTATTTTTCATTTCCACCACTTCTTTTTTGGTTTTTCATTTGAAACTATTACTAGAAAAAGGTCACCTACGTTAATTTGTTGCGGTAGTTCTTCCAGGATAAACTCTTTGGGTAGATCATCCAGTCGCTCTCATTTGAACAGTCCTCATCGGAATCAGATGAGTAAAATATTTCTCTTTTACCCGATTTTTCAACTTTACGAACACATTTTTTAAGTTTTGTTTACGCTCTAGTTCATCTTTTAAGGGCGTTGAGGTTACATGTGTGAGTGCATCTTTCTGGAATTACTCGGTCCTGCTTCAGAAAAATTAGGCAGTCACCGCCTCCACATCATGAGACCAGCTACCTCCTCTGATTCTAGAGGGAGATCCTCTTCTGAGAAAGTGTGTGGTTTATGGGATGTATTCCTGTGCATGCAAATCCAGAAATTTATTTAGCAAGGGTGGCAACATTTGTGTAAGCTTACTTAAAGATCTCTGCAATTTTGTAAACCGTGTTCCTTTACGTTGGGTGGCTCTTTATGAAAAGGTCCACATTCTGTGAGAGGTTCAAAGAAAACCTCATTAAGAGGCTGTAGTCGATGGGAGGAATGGGGAGGTAGTGAAAGCATCGTGATGAAGTTTTGTTTGCAAAACTTCACATACTTCAATGCTGATGGTGCTCATTTTCAGAGGGGTTAGAATGTTGGAGCCACCGTTAGTTCAGGTGTTTTTGCAATATCAGTAAAGAGATCCAGGTGTTTCATTTCCTTCCAGAAGAGGTGATATTCGTTGTCTGGCATAAATGAAAACAGAGGGAATCTAGGTCCTTGCAGCATGGAATAAACAAATAACTGTGGTAGTTCTCTTTTGCCTTCTTGGCATTGACATTAATAACGTTTACTTTATTATTTATTAATTGTAAAAAAATTATTTACATTTTTGTAAAGTAAACTTCTTGCACTGGAGAAGTCACTCTGGTAATAACAAAACCTAAAAGTGTGAATTCCTCACAAAGAACCAATACTCACAAATTCCTTCAGGCGTGTTAAATTACTCCAAATTTGAGGAATTACTCACACATTAGCAATACTGCTAAAAATATGTACTCTAGGGTGGGCCGTAGAAAAAAAATTAGTGTACTAGCCCCATATTTAAGGGTCCCCCGGGGGCCCAAAATATTTTTTTTACATATTTTGACTGGGGTAGCAAGAAAAAGTTACCTTATGCTAAGAGTAACTCTAGAAAAAAAATGAGCGTACTAGCCCAATATTTAACGGTGCCCAAAATATTTTTTTTATTATTTTTTCACTTGGGTAGCAAAACCTAAAAGTGTGAATTCCTCACAAAGAACCAATACTCATTACATTAACAATATTTCTACAAAAAAAATGGGCGTACTTGCCCATTATTTAAGGGTGCCCCGGGGCCTAAAATATATATTTATTAGTATGCTTGGAAAAAGGAAGTGTCTGTTACAAGACCAATATTTTTTATTATTAAGTAGGTAAAGTAAAAAAAAAACGTTTAATGATAAAAATGAACAACTCTCAGCTTGAGTTCATACTCAAATTAAAAAACCAAACATTTGCATTACTTTAAATTGCATTTGCATTACTTTAAACTGATTTTTTTTACCTAATTGCTTGAATAATATTGAGCCTTGTTGTCATAGGCTGGTAATGAAGATCTGGCATCTAATTTTGCTACTATATAACCATTTCTTGCTTCCTCACTGCAAACTTTTAATGCAGCTTCTGTAACAAGCTTTACACACCTTTCAACCGCTTGCGTGTGACAGGGAAATTTGCCGAACCTTATAGAGAAGTGGTCTTCTTGGCTAATAAATATTTGCAGTTCTTCATTTGTCAGTCCCATCGTTAAAGGAGGTTCTGTGATAGTACATTCTGTCCACTTGATTAGATCAATATAGTCTTGAGCCTCGAAATTTGAGGTGGGCACCAAATTGTACATATGGTTTTGCTTTTTTTAAAAACCACATTGTTGAATAAACTTTCATAACAAATTCGGCAAGCAGTTTAAGGTTGGTAGAAGGTTCACTTACTGAAACATATAATCTCAGCACACGATTGGCAGTAGTCAACCACCGAGAATGAGATAACCTTCCTGGGTGTATTTCTGCAAGAGTTTCGGGGCAAACACCATCTGAAACAGCCTTACAGATTTTAAATAAATACTGCTGATCTGTACTTAAGTCCTTGCAATTTATATCGGGCAAAGAAGTTTCAATTTTCTGAAAGGAAACAATTGGGCGTTTCTCGCAATCTCCAAGTAAAGAACCAATTTCTCCTAAGTATTGATATGGACCTTTGGTGTGCCCGTCGTCCAGTTTTTGCAAGAGATGCCTTAAGGGAAGCTTGTTTGCGTGTAAATAACATACAGCCCACTGCAAAGGTTTACCTAAAAAGAAGTTATGTTTGTATTTATATTGCGAAAACTATCTACTTAAGTAAACTATAAACTAATACAAACCTAACTGAGTTTCAATAAGACGTATAACACCTCCTTTCCAACCTGTGTTACAATTAGTACCATCATAACCGGTAACCTTAAGATTTGCCAGATCAACGTCATTTTGGTTCATAAAGGTTAATATGCTACTCGCAATATCAGTTGCTTTAGAAGATGTAGTAAGAGATATGTGACCAGACCAAAGTACTGACTACCTGGTTCTTGAATAAGTGAGATATGCTCCTCTAGTTTGTTAATTTTATGTCCGTTTAGGTCAACAATCATTTGATCTTTTCGCCCATCCAGACATTTATTCTTTTTATGTTACTCCAATTGGTTTTTAACTCATTTCTGTTCTTAAGTAAAGCTCTTCTAATTTTATTCTTATCAACAACTTTTGCACTTTTTTCCTTCACTATCTTCATGTCTTCTAAAACAACAGTCGCTATTTTTGCAGCAGAGCGATTTGAAACTCCAGTTAAATCTGCGGCTTTAGCATTATTAACTAAAGGGATTCTCATTTGAGTTACATTTGCTTCACATTTTTTAATTTACGAGTTTTTGATAGGCCATAGCTCCATTTAAATTCTTTATCTTCCTGGTCGTCCATTTCCTCTGTGCTTTCACTGGACAAAAAACTGGTTTCATTTTGATTTGGATAAATGTTTGTATTTCTTTGTAAGCGACTAGTGCCTGCAATGGGTTCTTCTGTTTGAATAGGTGTTTTACTTGCTTAATTCTCTTTTCTGTTTTTCTGCTCTGTCAATTTTTTGGAAATATGTTTATCAACGCGGCCAATAACCATTTGTCGATCAGTTCGTTGGTCGATTAGGAAAATAAATTCCCTTTCAGGTATTTTTCTTGATTTCTCACATTTACACGAATTAATGTCTTTGCAAGTTGAAATATCAAAAAGTTTTCCTGAATTACTGCTAAATACACTTAACTTTGAACTTAAATGCTTACTATCTCTACTTTTTATGGGTTTTATTATATTTTGATATTTTTTGTGATATATGCTACAATCATATCAACTACTCGTTTATGCGACAAAAAAGGAATTGATGCCCGTTTCCAAACTGCTTCTACCTTTTGAGCCACGATTGAAGCTATTTTAAATTTAGACGGCTGCTTTATACCATTATTTTTTTGTTTTAACCTAACGCTTTGAAAGCAACGAATAACGTATTCATAAGTAGGAAGCGTTGCAGCATTATCTGAGTCTATTTCTTGTTCTGTACCAAAAATTGGGATACTTGAACTTTTACGAGTCTGCACTGCCATCACTTAAGTTTTTAATAAAATATAACACAAAGTAACTATACGCGAATGTTTTAAATAACAGCTTGGTTATTTTCTATCACGGAATGAACTTTAACTCCACAAAACAAAGTATGTACTGAGCCAAACACGTGGCACAATGCTCTGACTAGAGTAGGTAATGAGAGATTAAAATAAAACACAAGTTAACCGTTGCGGCGCAAGTGTATATTGATATATTGACCTATATCGACGATAGAAACACAGGGCCGGAATCAGCGTCTATAAAATAGAACAGTAGCGTTTATTATATTGAAAAATAATATTTTCAATTAGTAAGTTAGGAAATATATTTTTTGTTACATAATAAATGGAGTAACATACTTACCTTTTCGTGGCTAGTCCGGTTAAATAAAAAAAAAACTTTTTTGGGCCCCAGGGACACCCTTAAATATTGGGCTAGTACGCTCATTTTTTTCTGGAAATACTGTTACTATAAGGTTACCTTTACTTGCTATCCCAGTTAAAAAAAACAAAAAAAAAATTTTTTGGGCCCCCCGGGGGACCCTTAATTATTGGGCTAGTACGCTCATTTTTTTCCAGAAAGACTGTTACTATAAGGTTACCTTTAGTTGCTACCCCAGTTAAGAAAACAAAAAAAAAATTTGGGCCCCCCGGGGGACCCTTAATTATTGGGCTAGTACGCTCATTTTTTTTCTGGAAATACTGTTACTATAAGGTTACCTTTAGTTGCTACCCAGTTAAAGAAACTTTTCACTTAATTATTGGGCTAGTACGCTCATTTTTTTTCTGGAAATACTGTTACTATAAGGTTACCTTTAGTTGCTACCTCAGTTAAAAAAACAAAAAAAAAAATTTGGGCCCCCCTGGGGACCCTTAATTATTGGGCTAGTACGCAAATTTATTTCTACAGGCAACTTTTGGCATATGGCAACTTTTTTCCGCTACCCGTAAACTCAATTCAAAAATAAATTTTTTCGGCCCACCCTAATGTACACACCCCCAAGAGATACGAGTACCACCGTTTGAAAAACACCGTTGTGGATAGATAGTTACTTGTATATGTTTAGACAAAAAATGGAGACACTCTTAATTAATATAATTTTTCTTTTGTTTCAGTTTTGGAATATAATTGACTCAACGTGGTACTGTTATCAAATGTGATGACATCCTAGCGAAAACTTATATTGAAAGGACAATGGAACTTTCAAAAAAATCTTGTAACACTACGAAACGGAACATTTAAATTTTTAATATTAGATAAATTTGTGTTTGTAAATATAAATTCGGGTACAAATAATGATGTACTCTTATTTTTATGTGATATATATGTGTATGTATTTACTACAATTATGTCGAGCGCATTACTCTCAACAATGGGCAGTCCATATACACGGAGGGGACAGTGTTGCAGATCAAGTTGCCAGAGATCACGGTTTCATCAAATTAGGAAAGGTAAGCTCTAATGATTATAATTAGTGAGTATATGTAAATCAAGGTAATATATGTTAGCGAGCCTTTTATTAATAAGTAAACAGAGCCTATAAGTCGCACCGTTAAATGTTTACAACAAACATTAGATTCTTTTTAGCGTATAGATTAATGTACTGTAACCGTTTTTTTTTATGGAATTTTACGCTTTAGTAGTATTTAACTATTTTGAACCGACCGTAAAGTAGGGAAACTATTTTTTAACTTTTCTAAAAATAAGTAAAACTAAAAATAATTCTTAATTTCTTTATACGTAGTTTCTTTGCGATGAAAAAACAAGTGCAGTTTTGGTTGACAAATAGAATCAGTGTCCGGAAACAATAACACGATCCAATTGGGATTTAGGTTACCGAAACTGCCTTTGCATTAGACAAAAAATTCTTAAACTACCGATACTAAAAACAGGCCGGTGAGTTTTTGAAATTCTTCCTTTGTTTTGTTAAAATTATGTAAGTTAATGTCTATATAAATAATACTCTTAATTTGTAATCTTGACATCGTCCTATTTAAGTTTCTGTTTGGTTCGCTATAATCAATTTATCAAAGCGGTTTCTAAATTAACGTTACAAACTTTAGACGTAAATTATTAGATGTTTAGTAATCATATCTCACCTTCGTGTAAAGTTGTTCTTCCTTTTGGATATTATTCACTATGTATTATATTACACGTGCCCCTATTTTACCACTATTTTTGATTTCATTGTAGGTTCTGGTTCACGTGTAAAGGACAACCATTAAAATAGTTCATTTAAGACACAAGTTCATGTTCAGTAATTTATTTATATTAGTATCATTTTTTCTCTTAATTTATATTTCTTCTATTACATTGACACGTTTTGTTATCTTTGATACACGGTGTTTTAAAAAGTATGTTAAAAGAACAGTAATTTAAATTATAGTCATGTTTTTATCGCGTGTGTTCCTCAATGATAATTAAGTGTTTTATTTTAAATAATTTTGATATTGCTGAGTTTAGTAATTTTCTGGTGGTTGGTATAATACTTTTGCGTTATAAAGCACGAATAGGAAAATAAAAAGTAATTTTCACAGAACGAATTTCGTTCAGTAATAGATTTGATGGGTATGTGTAGTACCGGGTGGCCAACTAAAAACGGTCGTCGGCCATATCTCAGGAATGGATTATATCACAGGTTCGGGAAAAAAATTTTTATAACGAAAAACACCTGGAAATTATTTTCAGAATTGTAGGTCAACCGCTAGAGGGCGTATTTGACAGTTAAAATTATAAAAAGCAAAATTTTTCAAAATTTACTCAATTAAGGGGCATATTAAATATTATAATCAGATTCCTAGACAAATTCTGCATATTTTTTATTTGACAAGTTTTAGTCTATCTCTCAAATAAGGGGCGGGGGAGAGTGGGAACCTTGTTACGAAAAAACCCCTTTAATTCAGGTTCTGCTTGACCGGTTTTAATAAACTTGATGTTGTTTGAAAGAGCTTTTAAACAATAGAAAATTTGTAAATTTGAAGCAATCTGATTAATAACATAAATGCTAGAGGGCGCTGTTTAATTTTTTTTTAATATTGTGTTTTCTCTTTACAATTTTAAATGGAAGCATAAAAATTTAAGTAGGTCTTTAAAAAGTAGACTAAATTAGTAATAAAACAGTGAAAACTGCAAGTCGATATCTTTTTCCTATCCTGAGATATCGTAAGAAACAGGTAAATGGCGGAAATTGTTCTTCCAATATCTAGTAGGCTAGTTCGCGTTAACGGAAATTATTAAATTTAGCCTGGATGAAAAGATCTTACATTGGTCTGCAGTAATTTAAACTGTTATCATACTAATGTTATGGTTGCCGCTAGATTACCTAAATGTAATACTGTCGCTATTAAGAATGAGAACAAATTATAAAATAATAATGTGATAAATCTAACAATTAAAACCTTAAATAAATAACTACGTAATTAGTGTCGCCCTAAATGTTCGAAATGTCTTCCATCATTTTCAATGCATGAAATCAATCCCTGACGGGTGGAGAGAACAGCAGTTTCAATTTCTGCCCTTGAAATACTTCGTATTGTCTGTCGTATTCTTTCAATCATGTCAGCTCTTGTTGTGGGTCTATCGGCATAAACGAGATCTTTTATTCGCCCCCACAAATAAAAATCTAAACAAGTTATGTCTGGAGACCTTGGTGGTCAAATACATAAACTTCCACGCCCTATCCACCTTTCAGGGAATGATTGATCTAAGAAATTCCGAACATCTCTAAAATAATGTGCCGGGCACCCATCGTGTTGCAAGAACATGTCACGACGAATGGCCAAGGGTACGTCTTCTAAAAGAAGTGGCAATTCGTTGCTTAAAAAATCTAAATATCTTTCTCCATTAACAGTCTCATTAAAAAAAAGGCCCAATTATTTCTCCACCTAGAATCCCGCACCACACATTTACAGACCAACGACCCTGATGTTGGACCTCGTTCATCCAGTGGGGATTCGTTTCAGACCAGTAGTGCATATTATGTCGATTTACACTACCATCACTATGAAAAGTAGCCTCATCGGTCCACATAATTCGTATTTCAGGATCGTTATGTATCATATTTGAGAGCCAGTTGGAAAAATCCAACCTGGTGTCGAAATCTTGAGCATTCAAACTATGGTGTAGGACCATGATATGGGTGCAATCTAAAATAGTATATATTATAAAGTAATCAGATCAATAAGACACATTGAAGTCCTTCGTTGTTAGTAAACGAAAAAGAACTTTAAATGCATTAACTCTCGTGTTTTATTGAAACTGGACATAAAATGGCGGCAAATACATTAGTCATGTTGTCACAAGTTAACTTTGATGTAATGACATTTTCGGTATGATAAAAATGAGAAACATACAACGACAAACGAAAAAAATTAAAACATTTTTATCATTATAATACCGAATAAAACATGCATTAATAAATAAGTAGTCATCTGTGTTCTCTTAAAATATTTTGGACGGTGGTTCGACATATACCCAAGTCTCTAGCTATAGCTCTGGTGCTTGAATGAGGGTTAACATTTACATAAGCTAAAACATCAATAACATTTTTCTCTGTTCTACCTCTGCGTTGTCTTCGGTACACAGGAAGATTCACATTTCCAGTAGTACGCACACGGTGCGCGAGTAGGAGAAAACTCTTCTGCTGTGATGCTGTCTGTTTGGATACTGCAGTACATACGCTCTAACAGCAACGGTTGCATTTCTCATACATTCAAAATAAACTGCCAACATATCAAATGCTTCTTCATTTGTAAGAATCATTTTGGTACGAAAAGATAAAGAAAGTCTATTAAATGCAACACGATGAATAATTTTTGACATATGCGTGAAAATCTTAGTTTGCTTGTTTTCAACAGGGAATTTATTTTATATCTTACATGGCCCTCTTTACTAATTTTGTTGTCATTAGTAAATCGTAATTCATATTTTAAACTGTATTTGTTGTTGCTGGGCAAATATCGGTTTTTATTGATATTTTATGCTTTTGATTTACTAACACATCGCTTGAAAACAAATATAACATTCTTATATAATTTAAAAAATGTTAGATTTATCACTTTATTATTTTATAATTTGTTCTTATTGTTAGTAGAGACAGCATTATATTTAGGTAATCTAGCGGCAACCATAACATTAGTATGATAACAGTTTAAATTACTGCAGACCAATGTAAGATCTTTACTTTTTAAAGACCTACTTAAATTTCTATGCTTCCATTTAAAATTGTAAAGAGAAAACACAATATTAAAAAAATATTAAACAGCGCCCTCTAGCATTTATATTATTAATCAGATTGCTTCAAATTTACAAATTTTGTATTGTTTATCAAAAGCTCTTTCCAACAACATCAAGTTTATTAAAATCGGTCAAGCACAACCTGAATTAAATGCGTTTTTTCGTAACAAGGTTTCCACTCTCCCCCGCCCCTTATTTGAAGAGATAGACTAAAACTTGTCAAATAAAAAAATATGCAGAATTTGTCGAGGAATCTGATTATAATATTTAATATGCCCCCCTTAATTGAATAAATTTTGAAAAATTTTGCTTTTTAAAATTTTAACTGTCAAATACGCCCTCTAGCGGTGGACCTACAATTCTGAAAATAATTTCCAGGCGTTTCTCGAGGCCACTTTTGTTATAAAATTTTTTTTACCGAACCTGTGCTATAATCCATTCCTGAGATATGGCCGACGGCCGTTCTTAGTTGACCTTCCCGGTACGTTGGTTTGGGTTAAGGGGAATCCAAGTCCCTATCTCGTCGATGTTAAATTCCATGGCCCATTTTCTCAGAAACTATTATAGGTATTATGCTGAAATTTTTACTAGATGTTGAGTACCTCCAACTAGTAACATAGACTGGAGGGTTTGGCTTGGTACCAATTAAAAACAATTTTATAGATTTTTAAATTTTTATATATGTTACAAAAAAACAAAAAAAATTATATATTTAAATGTATAACTTGAAGAAAAATTGTGTGTGTGTGTGTGTTAAAAGATGCATATATGTCACCTGAATATGCACAGAAAATTTTATCCCAATATCTTTAGTGGTTCCTGGGAAAACGAAAATATGTAAAAAATATGTAATTTCGGGAAAACGCAATTATAAAACAATACAGGGTGTGGCGCGAAGAGTTTTGATTAAAAGTAATGGCGGATACACAGTTTTGTTAAAAATCTGAAATTACGAAGCTGGTTTTGGATGACGCTGAGTTCAAATATAATATTGTCCTGAATGTGTCACTTCCGGTTATACCGGAAGTAGACGTCAACTTTGTTATTTTAAATGGAACCTGATATTTTTTATTTTATTTTCAAATTCTACATGAAATTCTAGATAAAATTTGTGCACAATGTCCTATACCAAAAATGAAGTATTTTCCAGATATTTCGATTTCTTTTTAAATTTTGAAAAAATCCTAGTCCACATTGAATAACGATATCTCCATTAATAACGAAGCTAGTGACCTGAAATTGTAACCAATAAACAACAAGCGCTTGCCCGTTAACTCCATATATCCATCTCATTGATATTTCATACAGGGTGTTTTAAACTTAGCCGCCAACATGCACAATTTAAATCATTTATAAGTTGCTTAACTTAAATAGAACACCCTGTATTTTATTACATTTTCCGCTGTATTTTTTTAAGCCAATTCGTTTGGAATCAGTATTCCCTATACTTAAATCCAACCACTTCTGAGAAAGGATTATTAATTTTGGATATCATTAAAAACGTTGACTAGTTATTTTGTATTAATTTAATTAGCTAACTTACAAACAAAAATAACTAAATGTAATATTAAACAAATAAAGTTTTATAATAAGTGTTCAAAATTAGCACCATCTACTTCTAAACATTTATGAATCCTTTTCATTAAGTTATGTCTTGTAATTCTGGAAATATGGTCGTGTGTTTGAGGATTAAAAGCAAGTAAGACTCTGCATCATATCTTCCTTTGTCGTAACAGGTTTGGAAAATACCTGATTTTTAATATAATATTGGCACCCGTTAGAAGAGCTTCTTCTCCAATAGGGTTTGCACCAGGCCTAAACCACGGTATTACACTTCTAAATATACCACCTAGCCAGCTTCCTATTCTGTGACCACGTTGATATGGTGCGCCTCTATTGATGGAGCCGATATCGTTACCGGCTTGATTCATATCATATTGTTGGACAAACCATTATTGTACTTCCTTAAAGTGTAGCTTCAGGCACGACGTCCCAAACTGGAATGGCATTGCTGTAGCCGTATCTGTTTTTGTATTAATCTCGATGTTTTATTATTTATTATATGCATAAGCGGAGATAAAGCATCGCCCACAATTTGCGGTTCAACAATGTCGCAATAAACGAACATCTTGGTAATCCTATCTATATACTAGTGGGGTGCGGTGGTATTGGTTACATAGGTATGTTTTGATACGGCCGATAACCCAACTGTAAGGCTAAACGTTGTGAGAATCCGAATAGCGAGAGGGAGGTTTTTAATTTCGTAGTGACGCGCTTAGTTAGATTATGGTATTCGATTGTTAACAATTTACTTATTAGCTCGTGGTTATTTAGTTCGTTGGCAATTTCTTCTATGTTGGCATAATTTCCCGAGGCGAAACGTAACACATACCATTCGTCCTCAAAATAAATGGCTTTCTCGTTGAAAATGTGATGCAGCATTTTTTAATATCGTCTCTAACACACCCTTTTTTCCCTAGGCTGGATCAATTCTATAAGGGTGTTAGAGAATTAAAAGCAAGTAAGACTCTCTGCATCATATCTTCTTTTGTCGTAACAGGTTTGGAAAATACCTGATTTTTAATGTAACCCCAAATACCAAAATCTAGAGGAGCCAAATCAGGAGCGAGCTGGCCAACGAAACAGACCCTGATTGGCAATCCATCTATCATCAAACATGTCGTAAAGATGCTGAGCAACAGGCCCAAAGTTATGAGGAGGTGCTCCATCTTGCCGATACCAAGCTGAAGCCGCCTCTCCATTTCTTAAAGTATGAACGCCGGTCATATGGCTTCTTCTAAAATGTGGCAACATCTTGTACCATTTAAATTTTCATCATAAAATTTTAACGCTAAAATTTTATCGTCTTTTATTGCACAAAAAACATTAAAACTCCAACTATCTTTACATTACATTTAGTTATTTTTGTTTGTAAGTTATCTAATTAAATTAATACAAAATACCTAGTCAACGTTTTTAATGATATCCACAATTAATAATCCTTTCAGGCTATTGGTTACTTTTCAGAATTAATAACTTATTAAAAAATAACAAAATGTCACCTTAAATAATGGAAATCATGGCCTACCCTTTACTAATGTTGAAATAATTAAGTGTTGTTGTGTTTTAACTAAAATAATGAAATATCTCAAAAGTGGTTGGATTTAGGTATAGGGAATACTGATACCAAACGAATTGGCTTAAAAAATACAGCGGAAAATGTAATAAAATACAGGGTGTTCTATTTAAAGTATGCAACTTATAAATGATTTAAATTGTGCATGTTGGCGACTAAGTTTAAAACACCCTGTATGAAATATCAATGAGATGGATATATGGAGTTAACGGGCAAACGCTTCGTTATTAATGGAGATATCGTTATTCAATATAGACTACGACTTTCCAAAATTTAAAAAAAATCGAAATATCTCGAAAATACTTAAATGTTTGGTATAGGACATTGTGCAAAAATTTTATCTAGAATTTCATGTAGAATTCGAAAATAAAATAAAAAATATTAGGTTCCATTTAAAATAACAAAGTTGACGTCTACTTCCGGTATAACCGGACTTAGTTTAAAACACCCTGTATGAAATATCAATGAGATGGATATATGGAGTTAACGGCCAAGCGCTTGTTGTTTATTGGTTACAATTTCACGTCACTAGCTTCGTTATTAATGGTGATATCGTTATTCAATATAGACTAAAATTTTTTTAAAAATTTAAAAAAAAATCGAAATATCTCGAAAATACTTTATTTTTGGTATAGGACATTGTGCACAAATTTTATCTAGAATTTCATGTAGAATTCGAAAATAAAATAAAAAATATTAGGTTCCATTTAAAATAACAAAGTTGACGTCTACTTCCGGTATAACCGGAAGTGTCACATTCAGGACAATATTATATTTGAACTCAGCGTCATCCAAAACCTACAGTTTCGTAATTTGAGATTTTTAACGTAACTGTATCCGCCATTACTTTTAATCAAAACTCTTCGCACCCTGCATACCTAATAATATCCTGTGGCATATGAAGGGTGGTTTGGGTCCTCACATTCAAGGTATTCTTTTTCTAACTTCCTTTTGGCCATTGAATTTTTCTGACGGGCTTCTTTTTGCATTTCTTCCGTGGCCTTTTCGCCTTTCCGCACTCGCACTTTATCGATTTTCATAAACACTTCAACACACTTCTTGCCCACTTGAATCCAAGCTTTTTCAATACTTCACACCTTGTAATGTTACCCCTATTGAAACAGGAAACTACTGCATGAACCCTTAATGTTATTGTTTTCAGACCAACAAGGACAGTTTTAGGCAGCCGATTCCAAATAACGTTATTCACTGATTCATTAATATTTTGGCTTTTTCCATGTGAACATTTACTGAGAAGATCAGGACTTGCTAGGTCCCTAAAGATGGGTTTTATGTGTTCCATAATGACTTCAGGGAGTCTGGTCATATGTTTGATTTTGTGACATGGCCTTATTATACTTACACCAAATTTCAGAGTCCTTGGGGCAACGACCGTCTTGTGGGCTTTCATTTGTTGAGCACAAGTGGAAATATCCTGCCCATACAGCTTTTTTCATTTCTAGGATTCCTCCTAATTGCTAGCCCGTAATAATAATAATAATAATAATAATAATAATAATAATAATAATAATAATTTATTGCATGTTACTGTGCAAAGCATTTACATATGTCAATGAACACCAAACAGAACATTTGCATACTTACAAACCATACATTTACTCACAAACATATTAATATACCTAAATATGTTTTATTTATTTTTAGTAAATAAATACATGACTAGATTATCCATTCAGGCTAGACAGATCGTCACATTAAAAATTCATTAACAGAGTAATAAGCTCTACTAACTAAGAACATTTTCAATTTTTTCTTCAATTGCCCCCTCTCAAGCTCGGTTATTTGTTTATGTAGTCGGTTAAATAATTTTTGTGATATGTACACTGGACCGTATTGTGATTTAACTAATCTACGATAACATTCTAGTATAAATATAGAGGGAAGCGTAAGAATTTTTAAGTTTTTAAAAGCTTCTTTACAGTCATCACGGTATTTTAGTGAGTATAGAATTCGAACTGCACGCCTTTGTAAAGCAAAAATTCTTTTTGATGTAGCGCAGTTTCCCCACTAATGACTGAATGTATTAAAGAAAAGTAAGCGGTGACTAAAATATTTGTAGATACGTTATCCTAAAGCTGTCCTAGTATGTATATGTTTTTACAGATCTTTGTGCTTATTGCCTGTGTATGATTTGAGAAGCTTAGAGTTGGGTCTATTTTTATGCCCAAAAATTTTACAACTGGGGCATTCTCATAGCAATATGGTTGTAGGGAAAATAGTAACTTTTCTGATTTATTTTCATTAACCCCGAGTTCATTTGAAACAAACCAGCTCATTGCCAAGTCTTCTACTTTATTTTGAAGAGCAAACGTGTCTTCTAATCTTTTTTCTTTCACCATAAGGGTTGTGTCATCGGCATATAATATACACTCTGCATGAATGTTAATATAGTTAGGGAAATCAGTTATATAAATGGGCCCAAAATTGATCCCTGAGGAACTCCTCTGTTGATAGAAAGTTTTTTCGATAAAATCCCATTGAATGTAACATGTTGGTATCTGTGCAATAAATACGAGGAAGGAGAAGGAGTTTTTTTAATAAACGATTATGTGACACGCAATCAAACGCTCTTGACAAATCCAAAAACATTGAGATCAAATAGTCACCTGTTTCAAGGCCCTTCAATGTTTTTTCTAAAAATTTCATTAAAGCATTTACGGTACTTTTTTGTTTTCTAAAACCAAATTAGTTGTGATGAAAAAGATCATTGGCTTCAAAATAATTGAACATTTGTTTACTAACAGCTTTTTCAAATATTTTGGAGTAGATGGGTAAGATAGAAATTGGCCTATAGTTGTTGATATTATTTTTATCGCCCGACTTAAGTCACGGTATAACTAAGCCAATTTCCAATAAATCAGGAAAGGTACCTCTTTTGATAGTAAGATTTACCAGTTTGGTTAGTGGCACAACATACTGGCTAATATTGTTTTTTATAACATAAGCAGAAAAACCGCAAACGTCTTTGGTTTTACTATTTTTTAGAGATTTTAGTATCTCTCTTACTTCACATTGAGAGATTTCATTAAAATTAAATGGAGTATTTGAATTAACTCTTACAGTGCAAACATCTAAATAATTCAGTTGCGATGAGGGTAACTGATACTTCTGAATGGAAAGAATCTTGTCATCAGTCAGTCTATTTTTTCCTCCAAGACCTTTCCCGTCACTCAGTTTCACTTTTTGACTTCCTTTTTAGCCCATCCTTTTTTGGGCATGACCCACACATTCTATTTTTTCAATGAAAAATCAGGACCATAAGGTTTCTCATTAGCAACAGTTGTGAAAGCTTTAGAGTCGCCATCA
Source organism: Vesta saturnalis (assembly GCA_036346205.1). NCBI lineage: Eukaryota > Metazoa > Arthropoda > Insecta > Coleoptera > Lampyridae > Vesta > Vesta saturnalis. Next base: position 3,996,147 of record JARFJB010002232.1, on the reverse strand, counting down.
CCAAGATAAGTTTTATACCGTACTCCGTAGTCAAGTGGTCGTGAAAGCACGGCTTTGGCACCAGCCAATTCCATTCCTCAGTTTTTCCATGGCAATTAGCTGTACAATTTTCTTGATGTTCCTTTTTGAATCTGCTCCTGCACAAGCAATGTTTTGACACAATTTCTATATCTAAAACTTTCCCTGTATCAATAATAGTTCATCTACGCCCGTTGTGGAACCATCATTCTCTTCCACGGCTTCAGAAATAGCTTCTTTCATTGTTTCTTCACTTACATATTTTACATCTGGACATAAAATATCCACATATCGTTCAAAACGTGTTGGAGCCCGGGACAAATTCAAAAGCGCACATAGGTCCGGGACCGCAGCCACTCCTTTTCCAATATACCATAAAGCATAAACCAACCTAACATTCACTTCAAAGGCTGGTGATTTTTTATTTACAGGGGTATCATTACTTTCATAAACACCAGAGTTTTTAAATTTTTCATTCAGTTTGCATCCAGAGCAAATAAACGAACAAGCTGTTGCCTGGCCTACGCGTTTGTCGATAGAAAATTGTAATTCTTGGCCACAACATTTACAACTAGCAAAAATAAATATTAGACTTGTAAATTTAGTCAAATCAACTATATCATTACAAAAGTAATGTTCTCTCAGAAAAGGCATGTTGATTCCAAATTAGAAAATTTTCTTTTAGAAGAACTGATAGGCCTAGGACTAAGTTGTGTCTGTGATGGCAATTCTTTGAAGAACTAACAACTGTTTTTTTTCTCATACCTACATTCTTACGTGTTTTAAAAATCCCTTTTGGTTTAGTAATTTTTAAATATACTGGATTATAATAAAACACAAATATAATATAATAACTTCTGGGATACCGAATTTTGTAATTGAAAAAGCAAATTAAATCAGACGACTGTAGCTACATTATACAATTTTGTTTTAATAAATTGGCTTACGGACACCCCTTAAGTTCAACGAAATTGTTTGATCAGACCACCAGAACTGGTCAAAATGGCCACTGAAAATGTTTGCGAAATTTAGAAATTGTTAATTTGCAGTGTGATAATATACAACATTAAATATTTGAATATAAACGTATACTATACAGAAGACTAAGGCAATACTATTACGCGACCTTCTGAAACCACTTCGAAATGATGGCGAAATCACGGGTGTGATAACAGCAACGCTTTTAAGTAGCGGTTTTTCAAAATTATGAAAAAAATCTGAAACTGAAATTTTATTTTTCGAGTAATGTATATGATATCGGAGTGCTCCACAAGTAAGTCCCCCACCCGCATAAACAAATAAAAAATTAATACGAAAAGAAACCTAAACCGCTGCTGAAGATTTTAATAAATAATTTGATAATTTGTATTACTCCTAACATCCAAATGGAATAGATTTTTTTATTTCAGTTATTGTACATCTTTAGAAAAAATCCGAAACCTCAATTTTAGATTATGACATAATATCCTGGAACGAAAAAAAGTTATCCCTACATTGAGCCCCCTTCGAGTGACAAGTTATAATCCCCAAATTTTCAAACGTGAAGTAGGGGCTTGTAATACATCATTTAAAAGGCGACTTCATTGTCTATTCAAAATGTTCTCGTTTTCAAATCCATTGCAAAAATTAGCAATAAAAAAAGAAATACAATTATCTGATTGACGAAATTCCATATGGCTGCTTCACACTGTATACAACATTCATATAGTCCCATAGTGTTTGTCCTCCCTCCTTCCGTAATTCTTCTTCTTGTCCTTCTTTAATAGCCCGTCGACATCTATTGTTGACTTCCAAAGATCTCGGTTTTGGGTTTTTGTGATCCAACTCAGTCCCGCCGTTCTCTTCAAATCGTCGATCCATCTGGTTTGCGGCCGACCTCTACTTCTTTTTCCCATATAGGGTCTCCATTGTTGTATTTCTTTATTCCAGCGCCCATCGACTTGACGCATGGTATGACCGGCCCACCTCCATTTCAGCGAAGCTACTTCTTCTTTTATATCTCTTGTCTTTGTCCTGTTTATGATGTCCTCATTCCGTTTTTTGTCGCTTAGTTTAATATTCAACATCTGTCGTTCCATAGCTCGGTAACACACAGTGATTGAAGACCGCACTTCTTAATGTTAGGGGTATTTTTTGGTCTCTGAGTATTTTGCTTTGTTCGCCGAATGCCGACCATGCTAACCGTATACGTCTCTGTATTTCCGCTTCCTGGCTTGATTTGTTGCATTTTATCACCTGTCCTAAGTATATGTATTTATCAACATATTCTATAATATGGTTGTCAATTACAACATTTCTATTTTCTTCTTGATTTGTGATTATCTTAGTTTTTTGTCCATTTAGTTTTAAACCAACTTTCTCGGATTCAATTTTATTTCTTCTAACATTTGCTGCAAATTCTCAAAATTATCTGATATTACTACAACTTCGTCAGCATATCTCATATGGTTGAGCATCCTCTCGTTGATGTTTACTCCCTTTAGGGCCCATTGAAGGTTTCTAAATATATCTTCTTGTGCTGTTATAAATTGAGTCCCCTTGCCCCACGTTTTGTTTGAATTGATTATGCATCCTCGTGTAGTCGAACAACCACTGTTGCTTGTTGGTAGATTTTATTAGTTGTGTGTATCCATGATCTATTCTGCTGTGTTGTAAAGCTTTTTCAATTGCCCATAATTTCAGACTGTCAAAAGCTTTCTCATAGTCGATGAAAGCTGGTATAAGGGGAGGTTATATTCCGTTGACTTTTCTATAAGGGTTTTTATTGTTAGTATATGGTCGCAAGTGCTATAGTTTTTCCTAAATCCTGCTTGCTCCACAGGATGGTAGAGTTCTAATTTATTCTCCATTCTGTTTATAATTATCTTTGTTAATAGTTTATAGACTTGTGACAGCAAGGATATTGGCCTGTAATTTTGTAAATTGCTTTTATTACCCTTTTTGTATAGTAAGAATACTAGCGAGTTGTTGCAGTCTGCTGGGATTTCCATTTCAGTTAGACATATATTTAGGAGTGTTTTTAATGCTTTTATTATTGTTATGCTCCGTTCCTTTAGGAGTTCTGGAAGTATTCCATCATTCCCTGGCGCTTTGTTGTGTTTTAAATTTTTTATGTTGGCTAGTATTTCCTCTTCAGTTATATCTGGTATTTCTTCCGAGTTTACGTTCGTAATCTTTATTTTTAGTTGCTCTTTGATGTTTTCAGTTTCTGTTCGTACAAGTACTCGGTTACCTTTAGTATCTTTTCGCGGTTTCTTATTTCTCTGCAATTTTTGTCTTTGATGTTGTTGATATTGTTTCTACTTAGTGGTCTTCTTACGCCTTTCATATTTTTATTTTCTTCAATGACTTCTTCTATCATCATTTCCATCTGTTTTCTTTTATCTTCTCGGATCATTTTTTTTTCAGCGTTTTATTGATTTCTGTGCATTCTATTGTTCCTTGTTTTCCCTGTCTCAGTAGCTCTCTTTTTTTTTCGAACAGTGATTTTGTTCTCGTACTCCATTCCTTGTTCTTTTTTCTTGTTGCGTCTATCTTACTTTCGCTCTGACTATCCTGTGGTCACTTTCTGCGTTTATACAGTTTAATACCGATACATCTTTGATCATGTATTTATTGGTTGATAAAATGTAGTCTATTTCATTTTTCGTTTCTCTATTTTTGGAGATCCATGTCCATTTTCTATTTGCTTTTTTCTGAATGAGTTCATTGCGTATAATCTGTGTTGTTCTAGAAATTGCATTAGCGTATGACCTCGTTAATTTCTTTCGCCCGTTCCGAATTTTCCGATTTTCTCTTTTGCTTGACTCTAGTTTATTGCGTTGAAGTCCCCAATTACTAGAGTATACCGGCAGGGATTTCTCTATATTGTGTGCTGATGTAGGAGTATAGACTTGTATAATCTTTAAGGTAGCAGAGCCTTGATATGTTTATATTGATGTAGCATACTCGGTTTGAGATTATATAAAAAACTTTTATATCTGGCGCTCGCTGTTTATGTATTATAAAACCCACTCCTCCTCTATTGTCTTCATCTTCTGATACTCCTTTGTAGTATAAAGTATTCCCTGAATTGAGTGTTATACATTACATTCCAAAAATGTCCCAATGTATTTGCTTTAATTCCTCTTCTAACTCATATAGTTTTTCATCTTTATACATTGATCTTATGTTGTAAGTACCAATCGCCAATTTCGTTTTCGATCGTATGTTTTTGGTAGCAGTATTTATTTCCATAATTCTTATTTTTTGTTGTCTGTGGTGGCTTGTGTTTGGGCTGATTTGGGAATTTTTGCCTCCCCCAGATTCTGTGAGGCAGCCCTCTTTAGAGGGATGGGACTTTGGTTTACCCACCTGGGGTCCAGATCCTTTTGTTTTCAAATTCGCCATTTCTAAAGGGGGGTGTTGCCATAAAGCGCCAAGCTGACTTGCGGGATAGCGTATTTAGTTCAGCCGCTCCTAACATCGAGTACAGACGCTGTCGGGTAGCCGCTCCTCTGGAAACAGGCGCTCCTCTTGCTAGTTTTGGTCCGCCTCGGGTATTTGATTTCCCCGGTATCCCCCATATCTGGGATGCATTCCCTTATCTGCCACCTTGGAAGCAACCCCACACGGGCTTCCGTAATTGATAGTTCGTAAATAAGCCACCATCGCCATAAAGTCAGTAAAAAATATTTAATAACCAGTTACTGGGGATTTTTTTTACGAAAATAATTTTCTACTAACACGTATTTGCAATATCAGTATCGCCCCGTAGTTTAACAGAAAATTTACACTAGAGAAAGAATAAACTAGAGCCATCAATTTTCTATACACAGTACAAGTTTGAGTTCTCCATATTCAGAAAACCTATCCATACAAGCATCATAGTTCCAAACGATTCATGTCACTCTAAAACACATAAGCTAGCTCCATACAGATCATTGTTTATTACAAAACAAATTGCACAAGCAAATGGTTACATTTCCAAATATTATTTAGTTAAAAATCAACAGTACAAATTATCCATCAAAAAACTTTACCCAGTTAACACATAACTTTTAGTGTTAAACTCGTATAAAATTTATTTATTAATTAATTCGACGTTTCAAATTTAATTTCACATTTGTTATAATTTTGTTACTATTTACAAGGAAAACAAAGCTTTTGAAACGTCGAATTTTTTAATAAATAAATTTTACACACACACACACACAATAAGTATATATACATATATATATATATATATATATATATATATATATATATATATATATATTGTAGCAAGTAAAAACTGTAAGTGATTTATTTTTTTATCTAGTAATTTATTGTTTAGGTTAGTGATGTACGTGATATTACGAGTGCATTTAAGCAGAATCTACCATTGATTAACAATAGGCAATAAATTAAGGATTCTTATTGGTTGTTGCTAATCCCTGGTACGTTTTGTACGAACATTGCTAATCGTGGGTAGATTTTGTCTCCCTAGTAATAGGTAGATATATTTACTGTTGCCAATAGGAGGTAGGATTTTACTTCCGTTCGTATCGCCTCTATAATATCTTATTTGTAATAAAGGTTAATTTAATTGTAAATTCATTATGTGCAAAGTAGTTATATGAGTTATATGAAAAGTCCAGTAACGTCAGTCACTTAGCGTAATCTGGCACGTTTTTATCAAGCGGCAGAAACACGGTGACGTTGCATGTAACGTCTAAAATGTGTAGCCTTTCGACATTACATCTATTTATTTCAGTGTTTGGAAGCGTTTCTTGAAATGCCCAGACTTTTCATGAAGGGGCTTATTACAGTAGAAGACTGCGACACACACGCACACACACGCGCGCACACAAGCGCACACACACACACACAGACACACACACACACACACACACACATCACACCACACTCACCACATACACTACACTCACACTCACTCCACACTCACACTACTCACACACACACTCACACTACACTCACACTCACACTCCTCACACACACACACTCACACTCACACTCACACCACCCACCACGCACTCACTGCACTGCACACGCACACACACACGCACGCACGCACGCACCACACACACATATATATATATATATATATATATATATATATATATATATATATATATATATAGCGTTTCCAAAAGTTCTTTACAAATGGATTTTTTGTTATTCATTATTGGACAAAAATCTTTTTATCAAAAAGTTCTGCTAGTTTAAAACTACTAAAACACCAAAGAAAACTTTTTCGATCTAAACACTCACACTCACACCCGCACTCGCACAGCCACGTACGCAGCATACACACACGCATATATATATATATATATATATATATATATATATATATATATATATATATATATATATATATATATATATATATATATATAATGCGTTTCCACGAAAGTTCTTCACAAATGGAATTTTTTGTTATTAATTATTGGACAAAAAAATCTTTTTTGTCAAAAAGTTCTGCTTAGTTTAAAACTACTAAAACACCAAAGAAAACTTTTTTCGATCTAAACCTATAGTTTATCAAATTTTATTGATAAATTCTTAATTAATATTAGCAATTTATATCTCACATAAAATTTACAGTAGAGAAAGAACAGAATAAAGCCATTAATTTTCTAAATTTAAACATAAAAATAAATACACAAGACGACAAGTTTGAGATCTCCATATTCAGAAAACCTACACATACAGACATTACATTTCCAAACAACATATGTCTCCATAAAACACACAAGTTAACTGTTTATACACCATGAGTACATAGAGCAATGTCATTACAATTACACCAAACAAATTTCAATAAATAAATATCAATTAAACAAACTGCACAAGCAAATAGTTACATTTCAAGCATAATCGGCACCATAGTTAAAAATCAAGAGTACAAATTATCTATCAAAAACATTTACCCAGTTAACACGGAACCGAAAGAAAATAAATACATATCAATTTCATATTTTGGAAAAATATCAGAAAAAGTAGCTCACATATTACAAAAGAACCAGAAGTACAAAGTAGCTTTCAAAACTAATACCAATCTTCTTAAATGTTTATTTAATGCTAAGAATCAACTAATGACATTTGGAAGTCGGGTATTTACAAATTGAACTGCACATTCTGTAATTCTGGTTATATTGGACAAACACTTAGGATCATTGATATTAGATACAAAGAATACATTAGATGTTACAAATATAAACACATCGACAAATCAAATTATGCCAAACATTTAATAGTAAGTAACCACCTTATGAATTCTCAAAACAACATTAAATTGTGACACTGTTGTAATAAAAAGACTAGATCAAAATTTATAAACATAAACAGAAAGTACCTTTAATGAACGAACAGGTTGATTCACTTTTAACAGATATTTTAATATAGAATTATAATTTACATCAAGTTTGCTATTTTGTCTTTATGATTTGTTACCATAACTACTTGTTATTATTTTACTTATATATTTTCTCTTAGATCAGATACATGTATTGAAATTAAAACATTAGTGTTATTAAAAATAGTGACTATATGAAGTTGTATATTAAGCTGTCGTTTGTATTCATTAACCAACGTAAACCATACTTATGTTTTTATTGCTCCTTATTAACCATATGCACTGTACAATTCAAAATGTGCGGAATGTTATTTAATTACCTTAACAAGAAATGGGTCTTGCATTATTTGACATGCGATAACATACCTTCTTTATCCTTACAAATTTTAGGAGGAAATTATATTTTGTTTTAAAAATTAATTAGGCGCTAATGTAGTGGGATTACGTACACCTGAGGGCAAAGAGAAAATATAATTTGTGTAAAGGAACTTAGATGGCTATATTAATTTTTTTCCTTAAAAACGAGTGCGTTTATAAAATTTACATTGGATTGTGTCAGTTGAAACGTTAATACAAACTTGGTTATTTAACTTTGTATTTAAAATTATTTAAGCGTGATTCATTATATGAAGGTTATAATTTGGGACAGGTATTATCCCCACTCGAACGGAAATAGGTGCATATTTAAACAAAGAACATTTCACTTCGTATTAAATCCAATTTTTGATTTAGTTTTATAGTCAAGTAATCAAAAGTGAAAGTAGAACATTTCACATTGTCATTGCACGTAGACCGTTACCGAAAATTGTGGCTTTAAAACCAATTACGTATTAGATTTTTCGATCAGCAAAACGGATCTTAGAAAAAGAGAACTTACTTTAATGTAGTGTTTTACGTTAGATTGGCAATTCTTTTAGTGTTCCTGTTCAAGCGTTCTTACTGGAAATTATTCATTAAAATTGCAGATGATGAGGTTAAAACACTGGAAAAAATCACCAAATAGTAATTTTAAACTACTTTTTCATATAAAGAACTTTTTTTTAATTACGCAGTCGCTTTAGGTATATAACAATCTATTCAGTTAAATAGAACAATTAATTCAAGTATTTTAACATAAGAAAGTTAATAATTATGAGAAATTTTATATTATTCGATTCGATTGTTTGATATTATGTACCATTATCAACAGTTTCCAAACTTATCACCTTAATAATGGAAAACACTATTATACGCGCCATAGTATCAGAGAGTAATAAATCATCTTGACGACACGTCAGTGGCGCACTTATTGACACTAGAACTACCGCGCCGGTCAATTTGACCGCGTGCCTTCTTTAAGATGTTGTTTCTTCGTTGTGCTTGGAGTTACGGTGTTGAGGTATTATGACCATTTCTAGATTTTTATGTACTTTTAGAATATAAAAAAATATATTAAGAAAATTTAGCCGTTTTAGAGCTTTTCTGTGGTCTTGGTATAACTGCCGGATCCGTCATTTTGACTGTTCTTATATTCATAATCAGTTTCTAGGTTGTATAACAAAAATAATTATAACGTTTAGATGAAATAATTATTGTGGTAATTTTTAGGAGTTTACTGCAAGTCAGAACTTGTTTAGTCGTGTCCGAAATTATGGTTAACCTTTGCTATTTTTACCTACGCGCCCAAGATATGAAAAATGCAAGTTACAACTTGTTTCTATAGAGATCTATATATTCAAGTACTTGAGATTTCAAATTAGTTGCAAGTGAACGTTCTTGTGAGATACGTCTGTTCTTATTACGGAGTTAATTTCGTAGTAAAAAATGTGGTCGTCTCGCGGTGTTACACAACAGGCTTTAGATTATCTTGCGGAGTTGAAAAACTTATCTGAATGCGAATCCGAAAAAGCAAATAACCACTCCGAAGATGGTGAAAGTGATGAAGCTGTTCCTGTTGATGACAAGTAGTGAACAAAGTGAAGAATCGGATGTCAGCGTAAATAATGTCACTTCTGATCCTTGCACATCTAATGAAATTAGTGATGATATTGAACACCATCCAAAATGCAAAAATTACATGCATTTACCTGTGGGGAGTAAACAATCATCGAAATCTAATGATATATATGAAGTTGTGGAATCAAGTGGCCTTCTTGTTGGGCGTATAGTTCAAAGAAATGTTATGAGAAATACTCCTGGACCAACTCCTTATGAAAAAAAGAAATGTGCTAAGTGCATTTCGATTGTTTATAGATAACTCAACGCTAAAACACATTCAGAAATCTACTGAAATTGAAGCTAAACGACAACTAGGACATGATACAAACTGGCCATTGTCTCTTCAAGAACTTGACGCTTTTCTTGCAATATCGCTAGCTCTTGGTGCTTACCGCGCAAGAACATTACAACTTGACAGTTTACGGTCTGTTACTTGGGGACCGCAATTTTTTTCATGAGACCATGTCACGCAATTGATTTCGTGAAATCGTGAGATTTTTAAGATTTGATATTCGGTCAACACGAAAAGAACGTCTAATTAGTGACAAGTTTGCTTTGGCGTCCCAAATATGGAATAAATGTATTAGTAACTGTAAAGTTTGCTATGTTCCAAGAGCAAACATTATAGTAGACGAACAACTGTTTCCTACTAAAGCTAGATGCAGATTTACACAATATATGGCGAATAAGCCTGATAAATTTGGTGTAATATTTTGGCTAGCTGTTGATACTAATTCTAAATACCTCCTGAATTATTTTCCTTATTTAGGAAAATATGATATGCGTCCTAACAACCAACCCCTTCCAGAATATGTTGTTTTAAAATTAATGGAACCTTTCATAAATATGGTTAGAAATGTTACTACCGACAACTTTCTTACCAGCCAAAAGTTAGCAACAATGCTGGTAAACAAGAACACAACAATAGCAGGAACAATAAATCGAGCAAGAAGGGAATTACCAATTTGTATCAAGAATGAAAGGGTAGAGGTATATTCTACCACAGTAATGAAAAATTATAAAATCGCCTTGTCAGTTTATCGGGGTAAACTTAATAAAAATGTCATATTGCTAAGTACGCTACATCCAACTGTGGCTATAGATGATCTCAAAATGAAACATAGTTGAAACAAAGTTTGGGGTAGATGTATAATGTAAGTGGTCGAACTGGTTATCATAATAATATAATAAATTGGTTGTAAATAAATGAATAAAGAAATAGAGAAATAAGTTATCCAAAAACACAAATCGTTAAACTAACTGGAGATACTAACCATTCACCACAAATAATGCCTTTGATTCAGTGGGTAGATTCAAGTGGGCCGATTCAATATTTTGATTTGCTTAATTACCACAAATTCTGCTGTGTTATTTTCGCTGAACATAAATAATAAAAATGCAATGTAACACTAATAAAATGATCTCGGACGCCAAGTTATTTTTAATAATGCTCGGAATAACTAAACCGAGTTCTACACTAAAAATTTATCAAAATGTAAAACAATAAAAAATATACAATTATGTTTGTTAAATATTTAAAGTGATATGGTTAAATAAAATATATCTTAAAAATAGCCTTAAATTACTAAAAAAATCATTAAACATCAAATACCTGTTTGTAAAATTTTTGTACACAAATTTATTAATAACCTCTGGTATCTAAATGATTACGGAAATTTCAACTGAGGTGATGTCATCTTTGCATCAATCTTGCGCAATATCTTGTAATAATGCTTTACGTGGTAAGCCACACCGAAAATGGAATTATCCTTGTAAATTTTCTTCTTGAAATTGAATAAACCAATATTTATTGCATTTCTTGAAATTTTCAATGCACAAATTGCAATCATAAAATGAAAGCGTACGCAACAGTAAAATTAAATGCGTACTGAAATTGTAATAAAAGTAATATAAAATAAAAGTGAACTAAAATAAAAGTTCCTGAAAAGAGCAAATGTTTTAATTTTTAGTATAATGCGTTAAAATATCTTACCATCAAATTAATGGCACTTTCACACAAAATTTAGGGGAAAACCCAAAAAATGCTTCCTGCACTCACACCAGTCATAAGGAAGTGAAAAAATAGAGGCTTTGAAATTAGACGATCTAGTCGTGCGCAAAGAATTAAGTCACGATGACGTAATGCGCGAATAAAATGATCAGAAAAATAATTTAAAGAGGTAGTATAAACCATTAAGAAGATAGAATTGATTAAATCCATGGCCAACTAAAAAAAAATGTTTTTTTTAGTATTTTAGCTATTTAGGACAATGCAAAATATTAAATGTTATATATTGTTGCAATCTCAAGAAAAAATGCAATTTTTTGAGATTATCATATACAGGGTGTCCCATTTAAGAAAATGCGACTTTTGATAATATCTCAAAAAATCAAACATCTATATTTTTTTTAAGAACGCCACTGGATTCAACGTAAAAAGTCATAAAACTTTCGTATCCAAAGCTTTTTTTTATCTCCATAAATAACCGAGTCATAAGAGATAATAAAAACCGGCAGATATTGAGAATCACTCTGTATCTTCGAAACCAATTTTGTTAGCGTAGATCAGATTGCGCCATTAAACTAAACACTAAAAAAGAGAACGGGACACGTATCTTAGTTTTGTTGTATCTCTTACCGTTTAGCCTATACCCTATAATATTAACAAAAAAAAACCACCCTGTACATCAAATATTTTTATTCTTTAATTTTCTATGTTAAAAGCATTCACTAGCAATCGTATACGGCTGAACATCTGTTGTCTTGTTTTCAAATTACGTAATTTTTTATACTGGTGCTTCATATATTTTAGCAATATGAACCAAATAATTAACAAAAAATTATAGTGTGTTTGTTTAATAATTATCCGGTGTGTTATTGTATAAGTGGGGGTGTTAGCTTAACATTTACTTAGCACCCCCGCCATTAATGTCGAATTGCTGCTAAAGGGAACCAGCAAAAAAATTGAAAATGCGGCAATTAATTAGCAATAAATTGAAATTTGGTGGTAAGAGTGCTAGGTTAACGGATGTATAACAGGGAAAATTGCCACAAGCAAAAAAACTGCAAAATTTGAACGTATAATATCAATACAATGTTGAGAAGGTAACCTGTTACTGACTAAAACCACATTAACCTACCACTTAGAATAATTTAGTACATATGAATTTTATTTTAGAAAGTCAGGAGTCCGCCATCTTGTAATTGTAATTGTACAATTGTAGTATAAATAACTTGTAGCAAAGTTAACCATAAAAGTTTATCAATAGAATGTCCATATTCGTGCATACTTAGTGAGAAGTTAACAATAAACACAAAATATACTTCCTAAAGTATACACTAATCCAAAAAGTGTGTTATATATATTTTTTTTGTAAAATGAATAATAAATAGATAATTATTACTTTGGACGGGTGGTTCAATGTAAATATCATTAAATGTTATTACATATCATTAATGCATGCATATTAAGGTGTAATTTAAGTCAAACATTTTTTTTACAGATTTTTCATTTTTTAGTCAGTGAAACTTCAAACATAAGTTCCTAAATTGTTACTTTAATACTTCAAAATTGGCACAATTTTGATCAATCTAAAGTGTGCGGACTACGGATATGAAACAACATTTTTTAGTAGATTAGTAGAGCGTAAATCATACCATTGTTGTTAGTAGTTCAGAATTAGCATTATTTTCCTCTAGTAGGGCGTGTGAAGTTAGCACCACGACAAAGAGTTCTAATAGTTCTGATTAGAGTTCTAGCTTCCGTTTAAAGAGTTTAGAAGTACTTTATAAAAAATAAAAAGAGTTCCACTCATTAACGGTTCCAAATTTTAATTGAAAAATGGGGTGCTAACTTCACATCGAAAATCGAGGTCCAGTAGTTCTGACTAGCTAAATTACTATATTTTGCAAAGTTCTAGAGTTCCTGATATGAAATTTTTTTTTGAAAATTAAAAAAAAATTAAAAATTTTTGAAAATTCAATTTTGACATGCAATAGTTCCAATCAACTTTTGATGTTCTTTTATTCATTACTAAGAGTTCTCACTAATTAAAAAAAGATTATAATCAAAAATGGAAAAGTTACTGCCCTTTAACTTAGAAAAAGAATGTTAACAAAAAATATTTTAAAGAGTTCTAATAGTTCTCGCAGCATATTTGGATAATATTCGAAGAGTTCTGAAAGAAATTCTAATGATCGAAAACGATCCGATTAATATTTATAGAATATAAATATTTTTAAGAGTTCCAATAGTTCCAAAATAGTTCTCGTGTAGTTCTCGACATGTACAATGCGTTTCCAAAGAGTTTCGATGTTAAAATTAATTATATAATTTTTTTTATAATGAATTTATGCGAAAAATGGGCTATTTTTTACTAATTGTATAAAAAATTATCTATTTAATTTTTGTCATCGCTCTTTGGAAAAGCATTGTTTATGCTCATAATTATAATTGTTTTAGAATAATCAGAACTCTTGAAAATCGACTAGCGTCTCATCTATATCCTTGTAAATTTTTAAAGTATCGATGAACAGTATTTTGAATATTTTTTTTTTCATAGAAGTTTTGAGCTGTTTCAGTGTAAATAATCTTTCAGTTATTAAATATATATCTTGTGAAAATATCTGGTGTGGAACTCCACACTACCATCCAACCTACAAAATGTCAAACAGATGTTAATAAACATCTAGATGCTAACTTAAAGAATTAAAAGAAATTGAATAATTTTAATTATAGTTTTTACCTTCCAACTAGGTATAGCAGGTTATGCAATCGACTTTTTTTCACTATCGCAAAATCGACTTATTAGCTCATTTTACAATGTTTGGCCAAGTTTCACCAAGGGCTATGATGTCTGGATGCATGTGTGTGTCTGTATGAATGTATGTCAGTCCCTATCCACGATAACTCCAGAACGAACTTACTTACGTACTTAAAATTTTGCATTTAAGCTTGTTTTCATTTAGCTTGGAGCTGATTATATTTTGGGAGAAATCAAGTGGCGGGGCGGGGGTCAGTTTTTTTTTTTTTAATATTTCTAAAACAGCTGCATATTTCAAAGATATAAACATACCTAAATGTAGACCTTAAACATATGGATTCATTATGTTCTATGCAATTTTTTGATACGACGCGACGTGTAATTTAGCGGTAAAAAAATTCCTAAGGTAGAATTTAAGTGTTAGTTTAAATTTTTCCAATATCTGAATAACGATTAATTTTGTAAGAAAAAATGTAGACATATTTTTTAAAGAAAATTTAATTTTACACAACTTTTCTTTTTATAAAGTTTCTTATTCTAATGCAAGGTAAGTCCAAAAATTAACTAAATGTGAAAGAAGATGATGAAACTGGATTAGTGATATAGAAGTGGGCGGCTTTGGAATTTTTTTTTCAAGTGAACATGTATTTATGTCTATTAATCTCTATATGACATGAAGTTTTAAACGTCATTCCGACATAGATTATTGTTTTTGTTTTTACAATGTTGCCTGTTTTCGTTATGAACGTATAAAAAAGAGATTGCACAGTTATCCTAAAAATATTATAATTAATAGTACATAGTGAGAGAGAAATACATGATTTTTCCTGAGATGCAGTTTACAGCACGAGGGCAAAGCCCGATGGCTACAAAACATAGAGGGAAAAATAGTATTATCTCCTGAGATGTACATACTATTTTTTGTAAAAGCGGAAACACAAAAACATGAAAAATTAATAAATTTGGTAATAGTTTCGTCAAATCCGTATGTTTCTTGGAATTCGTACCTTGACAACCAGACCTAGTGTCAGAAAACTGTTTTCAAAAAAACTGAAAATTGTAAATAATTTTTATAATTGTGGGCAAGTATCATTTACTGTAAACGCAAATAAATAAGTTAGTTCTTTCGTTCTTGTGTTTTTATTTGTACTCATTATTTGAAACTGTCAAAACATAAAATAAACTTCTTAGGGAGATAATGTAACATATTTGGTCTCTAATGAGAAAATGTTCCACTTCTGCCACTATTTTGACAACAGAGAAACTTCTACTTCCGCTTTCGGAAACAATTTTTAATAATTTTCATTTTTTATTAAATTTAAATATTTTTTTTAAATTTAAATATTTAAAATTTATGATAATAATTAAATTTAATTTCTTTTATTTTTTTAAGTTAGCATCTAGATGTCCATTAACCTCTGTCTTGGACATGAAGTTTTAAACGTCTGTTTGACATAGATTTTGTTTTTGTTTTTACAATATTGCCTATGTTCGTAATAAACTTATTGTAAAAGAGGTTTCAAATTATCCTAATAAAAATGCTGTTAATTGAAAAATTATTTTCACTGAAACAGCTCAAAACTTCTATGAAAAAAAATTATTTTTTAGTGATTCTAAGCCTTTAACTTTGGTGCTAAATCCAATTTTTTTGTGTATCACATTAACTAAAAATTATTACTTTTAAACTTATTTGTTCATAACAAAATTGAAACTCTTTGGAAAGGCATTGTGTATGTCGAGAACTACACGAGAACTAATTGGGAACTATTGGAACTCTTCAAATTATTTATCGTAGATACTTAGAAAATGCGATTTTTTAAAGTCGAGTAATTCTGTAAATATTAATCGGATCGGTTTCGATCATTTGAAGTTTTTTTCAGAACTTTTCGAATACTATCCAAGTCGGCTGCGAGAGCTATTAGAACTCTTTTAAATATTTTTTAACATTTTCTTTTGTTAAGTAAAAGGGCTGTAATCTTTTCATTGTTTATTATATTTTTTTTAATTAGCGAGAACTCTTAGGAATGAATTGAATTTTAAAAAATTTTTTATTTTTTTTAATTTTCAAAAAAAAATTTTTTTATATCAGGAACTCTAAAACTTTGCAAAATATAGTAATTTAGCTAGTCAGAACTACTGCATCTCGATTTTCTATGTGAAGTTAGCACCCCATTTTTCAAATTAAAATTTGGAACCGTTAATGAGCGGAACTCTTTTTATTTTTTATAAAGTACTTCTAAACTCTTTAAACGGAAGATAGAACTCTAATCAGAACTATTGGAACTCTTTGTCGGGGTGCTAACTTCACACGCCCTACTATTGTCGGTAACATTTGGAAATTTTTTATAATCAGGAGTTTTTTTTTCAAAATAAGTCGAGAATGCATGTTATCATTTGTTTGGGATATGATGGAGGCAGCAGAAGATCTCCAATAACAATTACATTTGTCAAAATAATTTGAAATGTATACAAATTTTGGTAAATGTTGCGTGTGTTATTATGCGTTTGTACTTATGGAAAAGCAGCGAATCGAAATTTTTATTTTTCGAGGATATAAGGATACATAAAGATCTTAAAGAGTGCACTCTATCTCGTCTGTAGGGCAGTAACAAAATTCCCTGAAACCGGCGGAGTGAAAAGAAAACTTGGATCACGGGGACCACAAACCGCTACTAGTGTTCAAAATAAGTTAATCTTCATTAGAAACTCGAAAAAACCCTAAGACAGGTACTACATAATTAGCCCTTAATTCGCAAATAAGTCAGAAATGTTTTGAGCGAAAAAAAATTAAACTCTACAAAATTACTTATCTGTGATGATCCGGACCGTCGAACCCAGTTTGCAGAAACCACTATGCAAATAACAAATAACGCGTAATTTCCAGCATAAAATTTTGCTCATAAAAGAATACAACACGGTAGGTACTGAGTTAGAGAAAATCCCCGCCGCAAAATGTTTATCATTGATCAATTTTTCATAGATGGCAATATGACGGTACAAAAATATCTTGGTCTTTTTAGACAACGCATAATACACGAAATTAGAATTTTAAATAAAAATATCAATGAAATTTGGTACCAGAATGATGGAGTTCCAGCTCATATCTCTTGAGGGGTCATCGGGTTTTTAAATAACAGATTTCCAGGAAGATGAATTGGAAGTCGTTGTACTCTGGAATGGCCAGCTTGATCCCCAGACAGAGTCAACCTGATTAATTAGTTAGGTATTTTGTTATTTTTTTCTTATGTTGCTGTAATAACTTTTTTTTCTTATTTTCTTTTGGTTGGGCCGTTTTCGAGCTAATTGTTTATGATTTGGCGTTTGTGTATTTATTTCGGAAAGAACAGGATGCTGTATCTCCTAAATTACCAGGAATACCGAAACGATTATATCAGCTCACAGTAAGGTTGATATAGGCAATCGATTCCAATAATAAAAATTTGCGAATTCCGTTTAAAATTTTTGAAATTCCCTAACCTACAGAGACAACCATTAACGTGACAACCTTGCAAATACGGTGCTTGAATTCACCATGTCCAGTTACCCGTTCGTATAAAATTTGGTCGATTTTTTGTTTAAATGTTTTAAACATTTTTACACATGTACACAATTGAAGTACGTGCTAACATATTGTTGCACGAATATGGTTTTTATATATTAACAATAGGTTGTATAAAATATCTTTAAAATTTACATATGCGTGTTAACATTTGTAATGAGTTACAAATATTTTTTTATTACTGTCTACATTTTTACATCAGACCTGGGCAAAACCTATGATTTATAATTAACATTGAATTTGTGCTGGGAAAAACCGTATGGTTTGTGTAAATATTTTTTAACAATCCATAAACAAGATTTTACATATTGCATAATGCATTGTGTTTTGCAATTACCTTAGTGTGAAACTAAATATATGTTTAAAGCGTAAGTGGTAATTTTAATAAGTGCATGCTCAATTGCATATCATTTCACGAACATTTTTAAATACCAATTTGTGTTCACGTGTTATATACGGAAAGTCAGTAATATATGATTTATATATATATATATATATATATATATATATATATATATATATATATATTTGAAGATTTTTTACTAAATTTTATTTATAATTACTAACATTTTTGTTGCGTTGTACGTATTTACACATAATCACAGGTTTCTTGTTTTAAATTTTTAAGTTAGCAATCAAACGTTTGCACATATTGTTTTTTATTTGACGCTTTATTCAACTCACTTCGTCTGCCCGGTTCAAATCTTGTAATTGAATTTTCAACAACTTCCTGATCTCCGATTGAGCTGAAATTTGGCATACATGCATATTCTTGATGACAATACACGAATATGTGTTTTTGCTTTGACTTTTGCGGCCAAATATGGTCGAAATTTTTGTTTATAAAGCTAGGGCCTTGAAATTTTTGACTTAAGCTTTTCGCATAATACCATGCACAACAATATGCGACAAGTTGAGTTTCAAGGTCAGGGGGCTGCGTTCCGGAAATATGGTCGAAAGTTTTGTTTATAAAGCTAGGATCTTGAAATTTAAGACTTAAGGTTTTGGCATAATACCATGCACACAAATATGCGACAAGTTGAGTTTCAAGGTCAGGGGGCTGCGTTGCGGCCAAATTTCGCCAAATATGGTCGAAAATTTTGTTTATAAAGCTAAGGCCTTGAAATTTAGGGCTTAAGGTTTTGGCATATTACCATGCACACAAATATGCGATAAGTTGAGTTTCAAGGTCAGGGGGCTACATTGCGGTCAAATATGGTCGAAATTTTTGTTTATAAATCTAGGGCCTTGAAATTCAGGACTTAAGTTTTTAGCATAAGACCATGCACAAAGATATACGACAAGTTGAGTTCAACATGAGGGCCCGGAGGGCTCAAAGTATTGTATTCGGTCAAAAAAAAATCAACTATTTTCCGATCTCCGGTTGAGCTGAATTTCGGCATACATGTGTATATTGGCAAAGTAAGTTCGAAATTTTTGTTTATAAAACTAGGCTCTTGAAAAATTGAGTTTCTTTCTTTGTTGGAACTTACACCCAAGCGACTAAAAAGTAGAAAGTAAAAATAAGTAAAAAAAAAAACGCTTTTATTTCCAAATGTACTAAAAAGAATAAAATAATTTTTTTATCTACCCAGTAACAACAAAAATTTTTGTAACTAAAAATAAAAGTATGGGGCACACATGATGTCTTATACTTATAACAAAGCCTACATTCAAACAATGAAGTGCAAGGCACTACACATTTTTATTTTTAGTTACAAAAATTTGTTATGTTACTGAGTAGATAAAAAAAATTATTTTATTCTTTTTAGTACATTTGGAAATAAAAGCGTTTAAAAAAAATTTTTTTTTACTTATTTTTTTAAATTATAAAGATCAAATGTGTTATTTCATATCATCTCCTGAAAGATGACCGTTGTCTAAAATGTAAATATTAATTTAATCAGTATATTTCATTGTTTTAATGGAAACGTTTTGAAGAGTAGGTATATCGCTCAGAAAATTATTAATTAGGAACTCACCAATAAAATCGATGATCTATCAAAACATGCTGAAATATATAACGAAACCAAAATAAAATCTTTTCAGAAACTTTTATTCAACATTTGATCTTCTACATTATCAGTGAAGATATTAGCTAAAATTCGTCCATAGGTAAACCATTTTTTTTTGTGAAAATAATTTTGATAAAATAATTGAATTATCCCCATTCTTGTAACTAAATCAACATTATTATAAAATAAAAAGTTATTTAATAAACCCATACATTTTTCAGGAGGTATTTTAGAAAACGTACTAGGAACATCAAGACTTACCGGCTTATTATCTTGTAGTAATTTTATGTTTTTCAGTTTGTTTAGTTAATAACAAAATAACATTAAATAACAATAATAGAATGTTATTTAGATTTGTACTTTAAATTTTTAGTTATTGTGTGATTTAGTTTACTTGCTAACAAATGATTAGATGCTTGAATGTAAGAAACTACTCCTCTAAATTAGAGAGGCTCTAATAGGCATATTTGGTTTGTGGATTTTTATTTAACATTTTTGGTTTTTCTAAATCTGTACAGCAGTTTTGTAAACTTCGTTTCACATTTTTTTTTAATTAATTTTCGTTAATAATAAAACCATTAAGTTATTGCATATAATTATCTTTTGAAATAATTATTAAAGTGTTTTCTTTATCTACTTTAACAGTAATTGGATTATATTCGTTAATTTTGTTCTTAATTGATTTTAGTAAATAATTTTAAAATTTATTATTGCAAGTTTTGTCCTTTTCTTAAGAAAACTTTTTAAGTAAATTAACAATTTGAAATTTGGCATTATTATGATAATTTCTAAGATGCCTTTCACACTCTACTGCTAATTAATTTTGTTAGTGAATATAGGAAACGGACAATACTTAAAACCATTGTTAAGGAATAATTAATTCTTTATTATTAAATTGAACATTTGATTAGTTCACGAATCTTGTGTGAGAATTGTAGGAATTGTTTTCATTAATGCTTATTGTACGTTGATGGTGTTGTTTCTGGATTAGTTTTGGAATTTTATTTCTTTGTGTGATGATTTTTTGTTTGATGTAACGGTTTGTCTAACGTTATTGTCAAATATTTCAAATTCAGTATTATGCATTTAATATAATATTTCAGAATGAAGTACTTTTAATAATAATAATAATAATAATAATAATAATAATAATATTTATTTGCCCAACAGTTTTACACCAATTACAGGACAAACTTATCTAATTATATAGCGAAAAAAAATTATTACAAAACAAAACTAAATAAAATAAACGAAAGAAAAGTAAATTAGTGGTATCGACACAAGATTATAATTAAATTAAATGCAGTATTTTTCTAAAGAAAAAAAAGAGAGAAAAATTGTTTGTATTGTTTCAATAGCATTAGAAATTGTTTGAATTGTGTTGAAATTAATATCTATTAAGGCGGATATTTTGTTAAGATTAGTACATATTGTAGCTAAGGAGACTGGAGTGCCAAATCTGATTTGACCCTTACAGTAAAACGTAACATTCATACGAGTAACTAATTGAGAAACATTAAAGTTTAAAGTGGCTAGTAAATAGGGTGAACCAACATTATTATGGATTAAGTTACACAAACATTTTATCCCTAACAAAATTTTTCTGTACTGTGAAGATCGTTCATTAATTGAATTAAGACGTTCTCTCTGATTAACATTAAGTTTGGGATAGTGAGTGTACTTTAAAGAAATTATTGAACCGTATTCCAGCTTGGAACGAACAAAAGAGGACTCGGATTACATCTATATTATTTAAATTTCGACATTGACGAAAAATAAAACCAAGCGTTTTTCTAGCCTTTGAACACACATCATCAATATGATTGATACAGTATGTTCATTTATGTATATGTTAAATAACAAAGGCCCAAGGTAGGAGTCTTGCGGCACTCCAGAAGTCGAGGAAAAAAGAACTTGATATATATCCATTGTAACATATTCCGTTCTATTAGAAAGGTATAACGTAAGAAAGCCAATAAGATCAGTACTAAATCCCATATCATCAAAAGAATGCGGTGATTGATCTCGTCAAAAGCCTTGAATATGTCCGTATATATGACGTCTAGTTGTTTCTTGGCGTCAGTGGCCTTAACACATTTTGTTGTTATGCACATAAGGTTAGTAACAGTAGAGCGTTTTGACATAAATCCATGTTGATTTGCGGACAACGTATTTTTCATTGGCACAAAAATTTGTTCATGTATAATAATTTCAGAAATCTTGGCAAAGTTAGATAAGACCGATATTGGACGGTAGTCTTTAATTTTATTTTTATCGCCACCCTTGAACCGGAGATATTTTAGCTTTTTTCCATTCATAGGGAAACATTTTTGTACCCACCGGCAAGTTAAATATTATCTAAAGAGTAATTACAAACGTATCAGTGCGCAATCTTTTATTACATGAAAAGGAATTTGGTCTAAGCCTGCAGTACTTTTATGTTTTAACTTATTGACCGCTTTTAAGTAAACATGCAGGTTATTTCTACTTCGAAACCACTTTTTAGCTTCTTATTTAAACTATCTTCTTTGACCATTCTTAATTATCTTCTCACTTATCGAATTTTTAGTTTCAGAAAGCAGGTTAACGTAAGTTTTTATGTACTTTTTACAGTACACCATGTGAGAGATCCAGTTTCGGTATTTTAGATTGGATTAGAGTGTTAGGTGAAGCTTTTTAATCTTCCAGAAAATTTCTGTGCATTGGAAATTTATTCCTTCAATGGGATTTCGAAAAAAAAATGTTTTCACATTAATCGTGTTTACGACTTCGAGGAAGTGTTAAGGCGCAGTCTTTAAACCTTACAGTTTTAGCGAAGTATACAAGGGGGAAATCCCTCTTAACTGTATACCTGCACAAATTTAGAAGTATCGACTCGCATTTACAATTACCCCAACTATTGCAGTTTATTTAGAAGAAGCGTGAATAGTAAATGTTAAAATCCGTTATATTCGCATTCATAATAGTACAACATTACACTACTTCTCTTGAACGCCAACTTGGCCGGGAAAACTATGGATACGTCGGCTTATCTTTTTTAGTCACTGGATCCGGAAAAATGGCAACAATTTCGATTGCAATACGCTCGTGGAGAATAATGAAAGTGTGATCGACGTTCTTATAAGCCTGGATAACAAGTTCCCCATCATCATCATCGAGTTCATCCATACGGCATACAGATTTGTAATGCGTTTTCATCCAGCGGCCTGCCAAGAAATTCACTAATAAAAATTTTACAATTATGATGTTTGCCCATATCGGAGTTTCATAAAGAACATCAGGAATTGCTTTCATAACAATGCTTTGGATGTAATCCTCTGTATTATCATCCGATTCATCTTGACATACTCTTTATCTTCCTGAAGACAGTGAGCGTAGCGTTATCGTCTTTAGTTTCTGTTCTAGCTTTGCTCTTCTGTTTTCCGTTTTTGCAGGGTTTTCTTGTCTTCTTGTTGAATCTCAGATCTTCTCATTCTTTCTGTTTTTCCAAACTTCTGTACTTAAAACTTGAGTGGTTTCAGACGAGTTTTAACTTCCTTGCACTGGAAGCTTATGTACGTTCCCAGTTTTAAGGGCACATATACTTCCATGGTCTGCAACAACTTGAGGATGTGTACGTCATGAGGAAGTCGTTTCAAATTCATCGGTAAAGGATCCTTGCTGATATTTGATAAGGCTGAAGTTGAAGGAATATTCTGGTGCGATATTGACCCTGAATGGGACCTTCGAGCAGCCACAGTTCCTTGGATATTTGTTGCAACCTGCAAATTTTTCGTTTTGTACGCACTCAACTTTATAGAATCAAATAAGGATTCTGGAAACTGTTTTGGGTCACAGAGAAATATTCCGTTGAATGAAAATCCATTGATGATATTCCCTAGTTTTATAGAGACCTCTCAGACAATAACTCCTAACTTCTCTACAAACTGAAGTTTTGTTAGGCGGCCCGATTCATTCTTCCCCAGTTGTTGTCACACTCATTATTTGCTGGTGTAAAGACCGTATTGTCAAGTGGTTGTAGCTTATCCGATAATTGGCAGGAAGTTAGATGAGCTGGATATTGTTGTTTGAAACCGCCTGTATTATTCTTTAACTGTTGTGCGTTTATCAGAGTGGCTGCTTGATCAGGCATATTTTTTGAAAACCGCTGCTGTGTCACATGAGGTACGAGGGACATTGAAAACCGGCTCTTCCAATGATACATTAGAAGATACCGTGTAGAGCGTTTCAGGATAAGCTTTCTCACTAATCCAACACTTTTAAAGATTATTAGTGGAGGAAGACATTGTCTATCAGCAGAAAACGGTTGTTAAGACCGATTTAGGTTCACGTCTGGATCCCCAGAGACTAGATAATGGATTGCCTTTTTCTCCAATAGCTATCAATTTTCTGGGATCCGAAGCAAACCGAATTTCTTCATATCTATCCAAAACTTCCTTCAGCACTTCGTAGAAGTTGTACACGATGTTTGGTTTTCTGGCGTCTATACGACATTTTTGGAGGTCTTCCGGTTTTTAAACGACTATCTTGGGTGCCTTCTCATATTTCCATAGTATCAGTTGTCACCGGGGAAACCATTCTTGAATGGAATGTACAAGTTCTGTGCTTTCGTATAGCCAGCGACCATCGCTTTCAAGTCAACTTTATTGCACGTAAATCATATTCTTGCTTTGACCTCCACACAGTTTTTAAGTTCGGCTTCAACTTCAACAGGTAGTGTTGTAGTTATGATCCTTACAATATTGACTTCGCATCCTTTAATTATGTGATAGATGACTGCTTAGCTATTCCCTAAAATTCTTCTGCTCGCCGGTAAATCTTACTTTTGTTTTCAACATCTGTTACCGCCTGGGTAAATTTTCTTGACTGTACGAGAAGACAGGTCTTCCTCTTGTAATTTCTGGGTATTCTGCAGGAAAAAATGTTGGTTACAGTGTAACGGTAACGCAATTGGTAGGTAACTATAGGTATTCACAACTACGCCATTCAATGTGTTCACAATTGCCCCAATCTGGTTTTTTCAGGGGTAAATCTAAACGCACAAATAACAGATCTAATCTTGAAATTGATGCCGTCACCGGCGCATTCAGGCAAACTGCAAAGTTTACTTTTCACACAGTAACAATTACATCATACGTCACTTATCTCCTTGCACGATTTTTTTTAACAAACTACATGGCTAGTTCGAAACGTTGATTTTTGTCATACGCAACAGCAAACACGTGTTAAACGTTCGCCTGCAGGAGCCTGATATGACACTTTTACGGAGTGATTTACAACCTCCGTCGCAACACAGCAAGCATGCCGCAAGCGCGCTTTCAGATGTAAAGCAAACGGTAAACAGTGTGTACAATTACCTCTATTTTACATTTACCCCATCTGATCTTACAATAATTAATAGTACTAATGTTTCAAATATAATTCCACAGTGTTTTATGTAAATATTTATCTCTCAACGCATGTATCATTATTAAAAGAAAATATATAAGTAAAATAAATAAATATATATATATATATATATATATATAATATCCGTTACAGGCGAGTCTACAAGATCAACCTGTTCGTCCATTAGTGGTAGCTTCTGTTTATGTTTATAAACTTCGAATGATTTCAAAACATCTAACTTGTCCTTTTTATAACAAAAGTGTAAACATTTATTTGGGAAGTCATAAGGTAATTTAAAACACCTAGCTTTTTGGATTTTTTAATGGTGTATTTTTGTATTTATGTTTATACAAATCTAAACGTTTTGATAACACTTACAGTTATCGTCCTCAGTAGTAATGAAATCCTTTTTATTATGTTGAAAAAATTGTTTTAAATATGAAAATTGAAAACGCAATCTATTATTACAACAGATTGATAAACGTATAAAGCACAAATTAAATATTATTAAACTGCTTTGAAGATGACAAACTGAAGAATGTCATAATGGAAGAGTAAATGTAACAAAATTTAATAAAAGCATGATGTAAGTGTAAAGTTGTGAAAAACTTTAATTTGAAATTGATAAACGCATTCACAAATAGAAACTTGACATCAAAATATAATGTTGAATTATTTGCAAGAATGAAGTTAAGTCAACCTGTGTTAATAAAAATTATTTTAAATCGGGTATTTATAAATTGATCTGCACATGCTGTAATTCTGAACTTTGCTATTAGATACAAATTTTTTATTTTAGTAATATAAACATACAGACAAATTAAATTATACCAAACATTTAATAGTAAATAATCACCTTACGACTTCAGAATATAATACTTATTTTTTACATTTATGTAACAAAAATGACAAATTAGGTATTTTGAAAGCATTCGAACATTATAAAAATAAACAGTATTTTTAATCAACGAGCAGACTCACCTTTAACAGATATATATATATATATATATATATATATATATATATATATATATATATATATATATATATATATATATATATATATATATATATATATATATAGTGTCACAAACTCTTTTCACAAAAGAAAACTGCAGATTCTAGAGCTGACTTTATGTCGATTTAACGTAAATTACCTTAATCCAAAAATACTTCCTATGAGAGATGGAGCTCTTGGAAGATGGTGCCCTAACATCGGATTAATTCAAACATCTTCAAAACGGTTTCCCTTTAAATGATAGCGCTCTGTACATTTATTTAGTGGAATATGCCCAATCGTATGGCGTGAATATGATTTTTTAGTTGTACTCATAACCGACTCGTTTGGACAAGGCATTTGACATTGTTATCCATAAGTTTTTTGTTTTTCAAAATTTCGCAATTTTAACATAAAATTTAAAAAATTTCGATTTTTTCATAAAAGAATGATACTCTTGTCTGAAGTCGCTACGACGCACCGTTTTCGAAATAAATCGATTTGAACTTTTCATGTGTTAATCATACTTTTATAAAATTAACTAACGAATTCATTTACAATTATGAAAGATGGCTATGGAAAATAAACAAAATAACAATTGCGTGAACGTCAAACTGTTCTCATGTCATAAATTAATTTTACTTTAGAAAGTAAGAAATAAATTCGGGTAAGAAATAATCGTTAATTAATTATAATAAAATTAATAATAAAAAAAATTCAAAATGACAACTGAAAGCATGAAACACTAAACTGAATCTACAAAAGATGCTCCACATGACGACTATCTGTTTCTATGCACAAATTTATTCGTTTATGTAAAGATTGCCGAATGTTTGCAAAAATTCCCCTATTGGTCCTAAATTCGTCGCAGGCATCCTGAGTTCTTCTCCAAAGTTGATCGCGTGTTTCTATTGGTTGGGAATAAATCATTAATTTTAGATATCCCCAAACACAAAAATCGCAAGGATTTAAATCTGGAGACCTTGCTGGGCAACTAACAGGACCGCCACTTCCGATCCATCGCGATTGTTATCTAAAAAAGTACGAACAGTTCTGCTATAGTGAGCCGGACAACCATCATGTAAAAACCACAAGTTCCCCCGAACATTCAGATTAATATCATCTAATAAATCCTGTAAAGTATTTGTAGAAAGTTGAGATATTCTTCGCCGTTTATACGATTAGGCAATTCTACAGGTCCAAGCAAATTATCACCAAGAACACCTATCCATACATTAATGCTAAACCTTTCCTGATGTTTACTTACCCTTATCGCATGAGGGTTTTCATCAACATAGGAGTAATAGTGTGCATTGTGCATATTAAAAATTTCATCTTTTGTAAAAGCAGCTTCATCACAAAACGAAATTTTAGAAAAAAATCTTGGTCTTGATTCTCTTTATTTTGCATCCAATTGGAAAAATCAGCACGAGCAGGAATATCACCTGCTTGCAAGGCCTGGACTTCTTTGAAATGAAAAGGATACAAGCCTTCCTTATGTAGAATGTTCCACACAGAAGATTTTGATACATTGGGATACATTGCAGCCAACCTTCTTACGCTTATTTCGGGATTGTACTCAATTTCCATTCAAATATCATCCTGATATGCTTCCATTACATTAGCATGTCTTCCCGTTTCATTATTTTTAGGAAATTTATCTGCATACCTACGTGCTGCTGCCCGAGCGTTGCATTGTATTTCGCCGTACACTAAATGCATATCGGCATAATCTTCATTACTAAACGAAACCATTCTAACAATATTCAACTTTTTGTATTTACGGTAATGTAACTAAACAATAAAAAATCTTTCACTTAAAACACTTTAACCTCAACTGGTATCTGTAATACTAGTTATTTTGACGTTCACGCTATTGTTATTTTGGTTATTTTCCATAGCCATATTTCATAATTGTAAATGAATTCGTTAGTTGATTTTATAAAAGTATGATTAACACATGAAAAGTTCAAAAAACGGTGCGTCGTAGAGACTTCAGACAAGAGTATCATTCTCTTATGAAAAAATCGAAATTTTTTAAATTTTATATTAAAATTGCGAAATTTTGAAAAACAATAAAACTTATGAATAACAATGTCCAATGTCTCGTCCAAACGAGCCGCTTATGAGTACAACTAAAAAATCATATTCACGCAATATGATTGGGCATATTCCACTAAATAAATATACAGAACGCTATCATTTAAAGGGAAACCATTTTGAAGATATTTGAATTAAACCGATGTTAGGGCGCCATCTTCCAAGAGCTCCAGCTCTTTTAGGAAGTATTTTTGTATTAAGGTAATTTACGTTAAATCAACATAAAATCAGCTCTAGAATCTGAAGTTTTCTTTTGTGAAAAGAGTTTGTGGACACCCTGTATATGTATATATACAGGGTGACATAGAAAAAAGTGCCATGCATAGTGCCACGCCATAGAGGACACTAAAATAAGAAAAAAAGTTCCTATGAACTTAGGTCCGCAACGCCTTCGTTTAAAAGATATAGGGTGTTGAAGTTTAATTATTTTTTTGTTTTTTTTTAATATCTTTTTACAATGATGTAATAAGCGGACGAAATTTTGTATACAGGGCCTTTTTATCACGCAGAATTCAAATATGACGTTAGTTCTTTTATTACTAATAGAGGGCGCCACATACAGGTTTCCATCTTGTTTGAATCGGTCCTAACTTTTTTGGCTTACACTGTATTTCATTTTCGACTGGAAAGATTTGTTTTCCCATCTTTTCTGCTTCAGAAAGGTATATCTTATTGAAGTCGCTAGGACCAACGGTTTACGAGAAAAATGCATCCGATGCATGCAAATTATCCAAAAGCGCCAAAGTAGCTTATTTGCAAAAACAATGACATAACACTTCAACAATTAAATTTTAATAGCAACAATGAAGGGCGGTGATTTAAAAAAAACATTGAATTTTTAAAAGATGTTCTAATTGTTGTCCTTGTACTTGAATACATTTTTCAATTCTTTTTCCTAAGGATTGACGGCATCTTTGAAATATTCCTGCGTTATTACGGAGTCTATCTGCGGATTCCATAATTCTTATCCATAGTTGCTCTTCATTATGTATTTCTACAGAATAAATATCACTTTTCATGAATCCCAAAAATGAAAAATCGAGGGGATTAAGGTTGGGACTACGAGCTGGCCAGGGTACAGGTCCCCCTCGACCAATCCACATATTTCCAAATCTGCTATCCAAAAATCCCCTTGCCACTCGAGAAAAGTGAGCAGGCGCGCCATCATGTATGTAACGCATTCTACCAATAATAGCCATTAGAACATCCTCTAACAACGTATTTAGTTCATTCTCCAAGAAATTTCGATTCACCTGTTAATCGATTGGGCAATTGAAATGGGCCAATTAAGTAATTGTCATCATCACTGCCCTTCCTATTAAAATTTAATTGTTGAAGTGTTATGTCATTGTTTTTGCAAATAAGTTACTTTGGCGCTTTTGGATAATTTGCTTGTAAACCGTTGGTCATAGCGACTTCAATCAGGTATACCTTTCTGAAGCAGAACAGATGAGAAAACAAATTTTTCCAGTCGAAAATGACGTACAGTGTAGGACCGATTCAAACAAGATGGAAACCTGTATGTGGCGCCCTCTATCAGTAATAAAAGAACTAAGGTTATATTTGAATTCTGCGTGATAAAAAGCCCCTGTATACAAAATTTCGTCTGCTTATTACATCATTGTAAGAAGATATTAAGAAAAAAAACAAAAAAATAATTAAACTTCAACACCCTATATCTTTTAAACGAAGACGTTGCGGACCTAAGTTCATAGGAACTTTTTTTCTTAGTTTAGTGTGTTCTATCACGGGGCACTATGCGTGGTACTTTTTCTATGTCACCCTGTGTGTATATATATATATATATATATATATATATATATATATATATATATATATATATATATATATATATATGACAGGTGTATTTTAAAATCACCGATAAACGACAACTGGAGATTCTATGACTCAAAATAAGACAAAAATTATCATAAACGTTTTTCCGAAAATATATTCTAACCGAAATACAGGTTAATTAAAAAATAATTTTTTTAAGGTGTTTTTAAGATTCCTCAAAAACTTCAAAAGATATTACACTGAGATTTGGTACACCTAAATGTCTAATTAAGTACAATTAATCAGGTGAGTTTGAGTCAACTGGCTCCATCCAGTGGCGTAGAATATGTTAAGTTAATCACTTTAAGTAAAAAAAAACGCACGTCCCTGCTTTTTTTGAGGAAATATTTTTTTGTTAAATTCAACATTTAATTCTGCAAATAAAATCATACTTAGTATTTTTTCGATTCGGCACCCGTTTTTGAAATATTTTGCATTAACATAAACGACTACATTATTCAGTAATAACCAAATTAAATAAACCAGAGATTGCTTTGCATTTGACAGTTATGTATCTTATGTTTGCTAAAATAGTTGCATTTACGCGTGTTTTGTAATTCTTTGTTTGTGTCTAATTACTGTGAAAAAATGAATTATTCCAAACGAGAACTGGTCGATATGCATTTATGTTATGGTAATACTAATTGCAATGCTCGTGCAGCTGCTCGACTTTATGAACAAAGATTTCATACTACGTTTAGAACCGTTGATCCGAACTTGTTAGAGTATGGAAGTTTAAAAGGAAAGAAAAATTCTGGACGAAATGCTCGTGTACCAGTTGAAATTGAGGAACAAATTTTATATAGAGTTTATGAAAATTCATCAATAAGTACGCGTGAGTTAGGTTTAGAATTTGGTGTGTCGCATAGCAAGTCTTGGAAAGTTTTATGAGAACAAAATTTACTTCCCTTTCACCTACAAAAAGTGCATACATTTTTGCCTGCTGACCATCCTCGTCGAATGAATTTTTGCGAATGGTTTTTAAATAAAAATTCTGAAGATGTACAATTTGTTAGAAACTTATTGACCACTGATGAATGTATTTTTTCCCGAAATGGAATAATAAACTTGCGTCACTCCCACAAATGGTTAGATGAAAATCAGCATCCAACTGTAGTTACAGCTCACCAACATAGATTTAGCGAAAATATTTGAATAGGTATACTAGACGATCACCTAATCGGACCTATCCGTTTTCCTCAAAGACTTACTGGCGAATTCTATTTACATTTTTTGAGAGAAGATTTGCCAGAATTGTTTGACGACGTACCCTTAGATGTTAGAATGAACATGTACTTCATGCATGATGGTGCACCACCTCATTCTACACGAAACGTCAGAGAATTTTTAAATGCATGATTCCCTGGACGCTGGACTGGACGAGGAAGTGAAGTACCGTGGCCGGCACGATCGCCAGATTTAAACCCATTGGATTTTTTTTGTGGGGGGTATCTGAAAACTCGTGTCTATTCTGTTGAAATTGATAATCGAGAGCAACTTTGGAATCGCATACAGATGGCATGCGATGAGATTAGGGCTATGCCACAAATTTTTCAGCGTGTTAGGTTTCATTTGTTAAGAAGAATACAAGCTTGCATTCAAAAGGAAGGAGGACATTTTGAACAATATGTATAAAAATAATTATTATTTTGTTTTTGATTCCTTCAATATCTATTTAATAATGTACCTAATAGTTAACTGCGTTATTTTTTTGTAAAATAAAACAAATTTTGATTTATATTGAATAATGTGGCCGTTTATGTTAATGCAAAATATTTCAAAAACGGGGTGCCGAATCGAAAATATACTAAGTATGATTTTATTTGCAGAATTAAATGTTGAATCTATCAAAAAAATATTTCTTCAAAAAAATCAGGGGCGTGCATTTTTTTTACTTAAACAGGATGGATTAATTGTATTTAATTAGACATTTAGGTGTACCAAATCTCAGTGTAATATCTTTTGTAGTTTCTGAGGAATCTTAAAAAAACCTTAAAAAAAGCATTTTTTAATCAACCTGTATCTCGGTTAGGAAACATTTTCGGAAAAGCGTTTATGATCATTTTTGTCTTATTTTGAATCACAGAATCTCCAGTTTTCGTTATACAGGGTGAATCCGCCAAAATTAAAGGCGTGCTAGAACTCATCATTCTAAGCAAAAAAGTTCATATGTACATGGGTCCGGAAATGCTTCGTTTCCGAGATACAGTGTCAAAGTTGAAAAAAAATCGCGTTTTCTTCAACATCTTTCGACTGTTTCGAAATAGTTTCATGAAATTTCGTATACGGGGTTTTTTTTGGGATGACAAATTCAAATTTGTGGTCCATTTGGTTGTCGTTTCTAGAGCGCGCCAGCGGCAACGATTTCGACCCCTTTAAATCGTAGCAATTTTTTTTTGCTACACTGTACGCCATTTTGGACTAGAAAATCGATTCTCCTATCTTTTCTTCTAAAAAGGTATATCTTAGTGATGTCGCTAGAGCAACCCTTTCCGAGAAAAACGCTTTTAAAACTCATGATGCATACACATTTTCGGAGGTATTTTTTGACAGGTTTATCAGTAGGAATTTTAATTGTTACTAAGTAACTTACTTGTTTACTTATGTACTTATCTGTCTCTTTGCGTTCATTGATAATAAAATTTTAATAAAAATCCATAATTAAATACGATAGAATGCCTAGACATACAACATGTATACTTTTAATATTAATTTTTTTCTTTTCTTTTTAATGTTGGATTTTTCTCGGAAAGGGTTGCTCCTAGCGACTTCACTAAGATATACCTTTTGTAGCAGAAAAGACAGGAGAATCGATTTTTAGTCCAAAATGGCATACAGTACACAAAAAGTTGCAAAGATTTAAAGTGGTCGAAATGTTGCCTGGCGCCTAGAAACCACAACTAAATGGACCACAAATTTGAATTTGTCATCCCAAAAGTATACGAAATTTCATGAAACTATTTCGAAACAGTCGATAGATTTTTTCAACTTTGACACCCTATATCTCGGAAACGGAGCATTTCCGGACCCATGTACATATGAACTTTTTTGCTTAGAATGATGAGTCCTAGTACTTCTTTAATTTTGGCGGATTAGATAAGATTTACCCTGTATATATAATTATAATTTACTCCAAGTTTGCTGTTATACCTTAATGAATTGTTACCATAACTAGGAATTATATACTTTCATAATCATACATGCATTGAAACGCGTTGAGAAATAAATATTTTTATATAACACTGTGGAATTATATTTGATACATTAGTGCAAAATGTAATTATTTAATCTATTTGTGATAAATAATTCTTTAGTTATTGTGCAAAGTGCAGAGAATACCTTTTAGAATAGCAATTGAAACGTGACAGGAACGAATTTATTCTTGGAGATGCTAATTGGTTTAGTGTTGATTTATCATTCAAGGAATAAAATATTTTAGAAATACCTCGAAGTTTTCTTCTGTACCTATTGTGAAATTATATAATGCAGAAATTTAAACATGCTTTGATAGAGATATTTGTAAATTTCTTGCACTAAGACTAGACTCAGATTTAAGTAAACATTTTCTTGCTTTAATTTTTTGTGTTTATAACTTATAATTACGCTTTATTTTGTATGAATAGTTCTATCTTCCGAGTTATTTGCATAAACAATCTACACATCTACTTCTGGCAATTGCAATTTACATTAAAAATAAGAATAAATGGTAGTTGTTTGTCTAACTGTACAAAGCAAGAATAATTTACCTTTTGTATGAACGCTAAAGTCTGTAATTTGTATTTTTAATTAGTCTGTTTATATTTCGCTAGCGCAGATAAATTTACACATCCACATCTACAATTTCTAAGCATTTTAATACAATGGTGTTTCAAAAGGGAAAACACATTTTTCTTTACTTTCTATCTACTCCGCTTTTTAATTTTTAAAAAGAAGGAAATTGATATATTCCAATGAAAGCAATTGACGTTGTGAGTTATTGGACGTTATTAGAAAGAAAAAAAAATAATAAATGAACAAAAAGATTTATAAAGTGTATTCTTAAAATCGAATTTTCTACTTCAACTGTTAACAAATCGTTTCCATTTTTTTTTTCAAATTGCATCCTTTTACATTTTTCTTTCGCAAAAAGGAAATTCTTACTTTGTCTTGAAGGTAAAACGAGGTTTATTTTTTTAAATTTGTAATACTATTATCAATAAAAAAACGAATATTATTAGCAAATCTGAATTACGATAAGCGGTGCAACGTTTCTTATGGGTTGGACTTATGGTTGATTCTCACTATCCGTCTTGACGGCGGCAGGCAACCGTCAATCAAGTCTCCGTCAAAATATCTTTCAATTCCATAAGCATTGTGTGTTTACACTATCCGTCTATCTGGCGGCTATCCGCCGGCTGCCGCTGATTAACATTGTAGGAAAGAATGTTTCGACGTGTCGGTACCTGTCGGCGACGGTTAGTGATGGTAAATGAGAATACGCACATTACGTCGGTGACCAACAAACGGCCATTATCCTCCCATTAGCCGTGTGGGCTACATATGTAGCCCATAAAGGTTTGAATCAGTATACGTTGCAGCAAGGGCGTAGCCAGGATTTATAACAGGGGGGGGGGGGGGCAAACCATGGTCCATGGTCGTTCAAAATGTAAAATTTTAGGATAAAAAGAAAAGGCAAATGAAAACAAAACTTTGAGATTTTAATTATACTTAACTTAAACTCATAACATTTTTCTTGGGTTTAAACTAAATTTATCCAAAACTTTCTTCACTATGCAGTCCTGATTTTCCTTCAAAAATTTTCGATGCACACTCATCAAACACAACCCAGTGAGTCTGTCATCACCCATTGTACTCCTGAGCCAGGTTTTTACCCTTCGCAGGGTACTGAACGATCTTTCCACGGTAGCAGTAGTGGATGGGAAAGCACTTAATATTAGCAGTACGTGCCTTGTTTCAGGGAAAAAAACATTAGCTTCCTCCAAAAGTGCAGCCACTTCAATGTCCTTTAATTTGTCTTCTGCTAAATTCTTTTTCTTCCACATATTGTACCACAAATCTAATTCTTCAGAGACATCACCAAATTTATAAAATTCCATGAAAGATTCTGCATTATTTTTGAAATCTTTTGAAGCCATTTTGAGCATGCTTGAAGGATGAAGATAAGTTAAAGCAAAAGCAGGTGTATTTTCGTTGGAGAATCTAGCATCCAAAGAGAAGTTAAAGAATCAAGATAGGGGATGATTATTGACCGCTTCCAGTATTCAACTGCAGACTCAGATGGTGGATTACTTCTGTGTACTTGCTTTTGAGTGATTCGTGGTACTGACAACTCAACCCCTACTTTCTCTGCGATATCAAGTGATTTTTTAAATAATTCATAAGAAACATTTTCGACATCTTGTCGATCTTCTTTGATTACATCTAGAATATCATCAATATGTTTCTTCACCATAACCAAATCCATACTTTTACCTTGTAAAACGTTTACAACGGGTTCCAAAATTGCAGAGTATTTTGCAATTATGTTTAAGTCTAAGATGAATATTGGTTTAGTAACTGCACAGTGCAATTGGTAGGCAGATTTTCTTGTTGCATAGTTTCCTTCGAGAGATAGATGTTCTAGTGCTTTAACGATGCCAGTGAAGCTTTCTGAAAAATTTTTTATGCCCTTATATTTTTCCGACCATCTGGTCTCACAGAGCCTGAAAGTTTTGGAACCGATTTCCTACGGGCTGGCGATTTACGAAAGAAGGTTATTGTGTCTTTAACCGTTGCAATCGTGTTTCTTATTTCTGGTAGCTTGCTAGTATCATTGACCACAAGATTTAGTCTGTGGCTGGAGCAATGGAAAATAAAGATTTAGCGTACTTTTTTAAGAATGGCCTGTACACCACCTTCTTTGCCGCCATCGTGGAACACCCGTCAAATCCGAATCCCACACAATTATCGGCGGAAAAATTATTATCTTCTAAAAACTTTGAATTGCGCTAGCGATTGTAGAAGCATCTTGACATTTTAACTCAATGTAACCTACAAATTCCTCCCTGATTATTTTTGGCTTTCATCATAGAACCTTAATCCAATAGAAAGCTGCTCTTTTCCAGCGATATCTGCTGTTTCATCAGCCATTACAGCATAAGCTTTTGCCCGATTATTTTTTCTTTGATAACTTCACCGCATAATTGTATGATCTCATTTTGAATTGTTGGTGAGGTATAGACTGCGTTTTTGACATTTATCCAAGTGGCTCTTTAGCTTCTCATCACCAGAGTCAATCCTCAAATTTAAAAGGTCAAACAAAACTCCCTCATTTCCTTGTAAGCGGCAAATCATGAATTCCACAAAATATTATGCATGAAATAATTGCTGACAATATTTGTTTATTTTATTCAATCGTCTTATGGTGCCCTATTTGCAACTGGACATCAACAGGAGCATTTTCAAGAAATGCTTTTGCAGTAGCTGTTGAAGATTTGTGGTAATGGCTGCCAACGTGCTTTCTACAATCTTCATGTATATCCTTAAACTTCATGTAAGGCCTTACCATAAATGACCCCAAAACTCCTTTAACTGTAGCAATTCTTGGCGGAAATAAAACACAATACAAAGATAGAGCACCTTTCAAACGACTTGAGTACACCAGCCATGGAGTATATTGATCTAACCAGCGATGGTTAAATTTTCTTTTCAAGTGAATGGCATCAGAAGCAAAATCGTAATTGGATGATGGAACACAAGGGTTTGTCAACAATTCCTTCTTTTTTTCAGAAGGCAAGTTATTGGCACAACTAACATAACGACCAATGTCATTTTCATGGTAGCCATCGCGTTCTTCAGTTTGTTTAAAGGTCCCAGTTCCAGAGACAGCTTCATGTAGATTTGAAGAACTACTTGAGCCTCCTTCAAAAATAGATTCCGATTTTGATGTTCCGACCATTTTATTTTCATCTTCATCACAATCATTGCTTCCACTTCCACTACTGTCATCATGAACTTTTTCCGTTTTAGAGATTTTTGACCTAAAATAATAACCTAATATCATTCTTGTTCTTAGTCCCTAGTATAAAAATTAGCATAAAACAAAACTACCATGTAATGATAGCTTATAATGTGGATATACTATATCCGATGTTAATATTTTTTCTCTAAATTAAAAACACAAAATGAAATTAATAGCACGTATAAAGTGCTGTTTGATCTTTAATATGTGAAAATTTCAAGTTTTATATTTAGTCCCATTTGAGATATCAGCTGTCAAAATCGTTACATTATTGTAATTTTTGTTATAATTAGAAGGCAAAAAGTCGGCATCATAATAATGAAAAATATATAAAATTATATTAATAATGCACAGAATCTTTTGCCAAACTAATAAAAATTGTTTCACAAAGATACAAGCAAAGAGTAAAGAGCAATTGGCAATTTTGTAAAGGGCTGCAATTGAATTTTTTCCAAACGTTGCGATACAAATAATTTTGAACAAAATTAACATCGGATATAACATATCTACATTATAAGCTATCATTACATGGTAGTTTTGTTTTATTGGTGCTGGTCGAGCAACCAATTTTCAAATTTTGGACCATTTCTAATGGAATGACCAAAGTTTTAATTAAAAATTTAATTTTCTACTGAAATTATTTAACTTACCTTTTGTAACCAATTTCTTATATCCATATTGTCTTTTCTGTGATTTCTGTCTCTTTATTCTGTGGTAAAACTATTGTACGGATTTTCCCTCTTGTTTCTCAGGCAATAATTTAACACTGATAACTATTCACACCAACTTTATTTAAAACCAATAAAGTTAACAAAACAACACAAATATTCACTTTCTCAACACTTTTAACTATTCCGCTTTTAAATCTCGCGCCTCGCTTTCTGTTCGCCGTATGCAACTTCGTATCCTGCACTATGTACTGTACTGTACTGTCTGTCTTCGCGCCGGATAGGCAATTTTATATACCCTTTTGAGCCTAGAAATTGCCAGAACATTCGCATCGCCGGTTCCCGTATATTCCTCACTTGTATCTCGATTTTCTCGAAGAAAACCAGTGGCGTTTCGTTACACTATTAAATAGGACACTGTCGCTAGACAAGAGCACTTACAAACCAACTCAATAGTTGTTGCAAAAAATATTGTCCTATGTTAGGATTTGGAGCAAGTTGTGTTTTAACCACTTGATAGTTTTGCACGAACCGCACTCGGGCGTGACATTTTTCCGTACACTGACGATCCCGAGTCTCGTTCAGGCAACTTTTGATTTAACTTGTTTTAACTTGTTGGTGCAGGTCTTACGTACGTTATAAGAGTATTTATTTCGGGATTCTGATGTAGGATTGTGTATTGAATGTTTCAAAATATTTTACACTAAAACTACTTATTGAGTAAATTTATTTTAATTAATTAATAGGATTAAAAATGTAGTTAAATGAAAACAAAAAAAGTAACAATTTTTTACCATTTTCTCAAAATGTCCGACTGTTAAGTGGTTGAATCGAACACTAAAATTGACGTATCCTGAGAGTAAATCGAACACTCGTTTTTATCCAGTTCTGGTGTGGGACAATTCTGGTGTGCACCAATGCATTAAATGCATAGATCGAAAACGCTATTAATATATATTTAGCACTATGTCAGTTTTTCAAACAGCTTTGTTTTTGCTGATGAAATATATTTTAGTGACAAAGGACACGCGAATAATTTTATTTATTAGAGCTTATTAATTAATTTTAAAATGTAAAAAGCAACCAAACGACCACAACAAACAAAATATATAAAACAGATAACAAAAAAAATATGCAGAACAGAAAAATATGTATATTTTAGATTTAATTTTTTGTTTATTAAAATTTAAAAATTATTTAATTTATTTTTGCTCTTCCAGGGGGGGCAGTTGCCCTTCCCTGTCCTTCGCTGGCTACGCCCATGCGTTGCAGCTAACTTACCTTGCGCAAGCAGTACTTTCAGTACCTGCTCCCTTGACAATGAACAACAGGGTTAGTGTATAAACGTCCGTAAAAGAGTTTGTTTATTACAAGTTATCGGTGCGTTAGTACGACTGGGCTACACCTGTAACCCACGCGACTAAATTTGCGAGTTTTTTTCACACGGTGCAAAATCGTTAAATTTTGTTTAACATATTTAGAACATTAATTCTGTATTGGTGAGAAAATGTCCCACGAAGCAAAGAAGAGGAGAATTCATACTTCAAGAGATCCCGATGTGTGGATGAAGTGCTATAACGAAGTAACATCAGAAGAAAGTGGGGCGGAAGACCAAACTGACGAGTCTGAAAGTGATGCGATAATTGAAAGTGCACACGAATCAGATTCAGAACAAGCGGTTAGTTCTGAAGATAACACGGATGATGAAAGAAACGCACCCAGCGAATGTGCAAAGTATTATGTAGGCAAAGACAGACTAAATGAAAGAAGCAGAGACCTAACACCAATGTTAAAACACGTGCCCAAAATATCGTAACTCATTTACCTGGAACAAGGGGACCAGCAAGAAATGTCAAAACTAGTATTGATTGTATGAATCTTCTTTTGGACGAAATTATAGTGCGAAGTATGCACCAATATTTTAGAAGACATTAAAAATCGATTTGATAGGCAACGCGATGCAAGAAATACTGATGAAAAATAAATTAGGGCCTTCATAGGAATTCTTTACCTAATTGGAGTTTTACGATCGTCTCGGAAGGACGCGCCAATTAGGGAAATATTTAAACATTTCTTGGCAAATTTTCAAAAACATTTCATTGCAAGTGAATGTCTTACCGTCGACGATGCTCATTTCGGCAATATACTCCGAACAAACCTGCTCGGTATGGGGTGAAAATGTTGGCTCTAGTCGATGTGAAAATTTGTTATACCTTCAATCTTGAAGTAGATGTCGGTACACAACCTGAAGGACCATACAGACATAATAACTTCGGAGAACAAGTTATCCTTACACTGGTAGAGCCCGTGGCTACTACTAACCGCAACATTACTGGTGAAAATTGGTTTACCAGTGTCCCCCTGATTAACAAGGTACTCAAAGAAAAGAAACTTACCTATATTGGTACTGTTCGAATAAATAAAGCACAGCTACCTCTAGAATTATTACCAAACAAGGTTAAAGCGGTTAATTCTTCTATGTTCGGGTTTCAGGAACACTGCACACTTGTTTCTTACTGTCCCAAAAAAAAACAAGTCAGTGATCCTTATATCAAGTATGCACCACGACGATGCTATAGATGATGAGACAGGAGATACCAAAATACCTGAAATAATTACATCATACAACAAAAAAAAAATCGGTGTAGACCGTTTGGATCAATTATGCCAGAAGTATGATACACGTCCTTCCAAAGTAACGAAAAGGTCAGATTTTATAGAAGAATTTGCATGGCACCTAATCAAGCCCCGAATAGAATTCAGATCAACCATTTTGACGATCTCGCCGGAATTTCGACGGTACGCACGTGCTTTATTGGGAATTCAAGAAAGTGATGCAGCCATCGTCCCAGCCAAACCAAACGTTGTTCGACGCTGTATATTTTGTGGAAGAAATCGTGATATATTACACGAAAATCGTGTCAAAAATGTCAGCGGTATGCATGCAAAGACCATTTAAAAGAAATTTGCACCGAATGCATGCAGAAAGTAGTTTAGTCCAAAGCAGCCCCTATTTTTTCTTAGAATTAATTTTTATTTCTGTAATTTGTCACAAATTTATTTATTTTGGTCTCTTTTGAAAGAATGATAATGAATAAATGTTTTAACAAGGCTCATATTTTTCATTTTATAGGACTTATTTAGAAAGTACTACAAAAAAAATTCGGAAATGCGGGACAAGAATCCATTAATTATTTCTGTAAAAGTATGGTTATTTTGACAAAATGTGTCACATATTAATCTTCCTTTGGTATAAAACTGTTTATATTTAAAGTCCTTACTATAAATTATGCAAATATAACAACTCCCAGAAATAAACAAAATGGGCTACAATTGTATCCCATGCGCCTAATGACTTACATGGCGTAGACGCGCCTAATGTAGTGTTAAGGATGATGAAAAATCAATAATTTTAGTGCAAAATTATGAATGTTTTCCAATATAATGATCCTTGTAGGGTAGAGAAAAAAGTTGTAAATATTTCCCGTATTTCGTATGCTGTGCTTTAAGCCTTGCGGAGGAATATCTGTGAATTGAGGTTGATGTAATGTATTAGTCTGAGAGGAGTTTACGTTACTATCTTTCATGTAATTGTCTAAAATACAAGTTGTTAAAATAATTTTATCGGCATATTCAGGTTTTGATTTTAGTATTCTACGACATACCTGAAATCTTTCAGCTAATATGCCCAAAGCATTCTCAATTACTCGAGATAAATGGTGGTTGAAATTTGCTTTTGTTTGGTCTTCTTTAGTTTTTGCCTGGATAGGGCCGTAATAAATAGGGTTTTAAAGGGAAGGCCTCGTCGGCAACCATTACAAATGCCATCTCTGTATCGGCGTTGGCAAGAAGTCTTCCTAGTGGAATTAGTGGCCTAAAATTTCAATTCAATTCAATGCAAAAATTCCCCCATCACTACAACAATAAACAATATACGATATACGATATACGATATACGATATACGATATACGATATACGATATACGATATACGATATACGATATACGATATGATATACGAT
Source organism: Vesta saturnalis (assembly GCA_036346205.1). Classification (NCBI taxonomy): domain Eukaryota; kingdom Metazoa; phylum Arthropoda; class Insecta; order Coleoptera; family Lampyridae; genus Vesta; species Vesta saturnalis. The sequence continues at coordinate 3,954,466 of JARFJB010002232.1, read as the reverse complement.
ATACGATATACGATATACGATATACGATATACGATATACGATATACGATATACGATATACGATATACGATATACGATATACGATATACGATATACGATATACGATATAAGATATACGATATACGATATACAATATACGATATACGATATAGATACACGATGTACGATATACGATATACGATATACGATATACGATATACGATATACGATATACGATATACGATATACGATATACGATATACGATATACGATATACGATATACGATATACGATATACGATATACGATATACGATATACGATATACGATAGATACGATATACGATACGATAACGATATACGATATACGATAACGATACAACGATAACGATCGATACGATAACGATACACGATACGATATCACGATACATCGATACATCGATACAGATACACGATACCGATACGATACACGATCACGATACACGATACGATACGTCGATACACGATACGATACGATACGATACACGATACACGATACGATATCGATACACGATACACGATACGATACACGATACACGGTACGATACACGATACACGATACGATAAACGAACACGTACATGGATACACGATATACGATATACGATGTACGATACAGATACGATACACGATACGATACACGATACACGGTACACGATACACGATACGATACGATACACGATACGATACACGGTACACGATACACGATACACGATACACGATACACGATACAGGATACACAATGTACAATGTACAAAATTATCAAACTATATAGCGAGTAAAAATTATTACAGAACAAAACTAAAGATTGAAGAGTGAATTACTGGTATAGACACAAGATTATAATAAATTAAATGCAGTAAGAATTTTATAATGAAAATATCAACATGGTTTGAGAAAGATAACTTACTATCGACAAAAATACCTCAATCCTTAAAAGTATCACTTCTTTTTAATTGTACACGATTGATACAGTATGTGTACTATATGGGGTATTTTTTGCGAGTGTAGGAGACCACTTGGCACTTAGTTATATTTAGAGTCAACTTATTCACATGGCACCAATCCTTTATAATGTTTAAACGAGATTGGAGTAAATCACAGTCAAAAGCACTATTAATAATGGAGAAAATTTTAATATCGTCGGAGTAAGTGAGTACACAATCCTCTAGTTTATCGATTTGTTCATTTATGTATATGTTAAACAACAAGGTTCCAAGGTTGGAGCCGTGTGGCACACCAGAAGTGGAGGGAAAAGAACTTGATATATATTCATTGTAAGTAAGATATTATCACGTGGCCGTATTTTATCAAATATTTGCCGTTAATTCCGAAATTATTACTTATTGGTTAAACCGTACATCTGAAATGTAGTATAAATTCACGCAATTGAATTTAATAACGCATGAATGTTTGGAAACAGTTTTCGATTGTAACGTTTTATTTTATTTTCTTTAAGTATTTGGAAGTATTCGAAATTTTTATAAAAGAGTAATCGCATTTAGAATCCTTTTTTTTTTCTAAAGTAAGGTTTGTTGTTTATCAAATTTAGGTGGAAGTTTGAATCAAGATTATTAGTGGAACCTTTTTACTAATGTTAGAGAATGAATTAATTTGTTTCTTTGTAAATAATAGCTAATTTCCTTATTGTAAGTTTTAGAAGTTTTGGTTTGTTGAAATGGGAATTACGTTTTATAAAATTATTACGTTGTATGTTTGTGAATTTAATTTGTTGCCGTCAAACTGGCACCTTTTCCGTTCGATAAGATTTTTTGGTTTTAAACAAAGAGTTTGGATTTTATATACGTTATGTTAAGGTTCATTATAGTAGAGTTTCGTTATCATAGGCATATCATATTACAGAGGTACCTTTTGGGAACGCAGTTTCGATGGTTGATGCAATTTTTTCAGTTCGGCTCACGAATTCACTCCTTTTTTAGCGCTATTTACAATTTTAAGTAGTAAATTGTTATGGTTGGTTAATTAGCATAGTAGGGAGATGTTATTGAAGATGGCTTTGTCTGAAGATAGTTTAAGGCAGTCTTGTTAAAGATGCTGTAGTGGCAAGGCTCTTGTTTGTGGGTCTGCCGCGCACACGAAGATTTGGTTGTTTGGAGGTAGTGAATTATTTTACGCCCTTACTTGGTGGTTAAGTGAAGTATACCGTGGAAGTGTCTCCGTTATCCTTGATTTTGGGGATAATTTTATATCTTCGTTCCTCCCGTATTATTTTATCGTTATCGTTGTCGTGCAGCAGCATTTTCTCGTCCAGGGAATTGGACTCGGTGTTGGATAAGTACCGGTCATTATTTCCTTCTGGAGTTTCATCTCATCATGTGTGCGGATTAATAGTAATATAGTTCAGGTTTTAGTTTTTTTCACTGCTTCGTGTGTACAACTGAACCGATAACAAATAATTCGCTATAAATAAATAAGCTTTTGGATATTTTAAATAAATGAGTGTCATGTAGAACTTGTATATAATTAGAGTAAGGTTAACGAGCAACATGGAACCATAAATATTAGTGTAATGTACAACCAATTGTAAGCATTCACAAGTTGGATCATACTTTTAGCATCGAGAGTAGTTTCAACGTCGATTATATTGCCGTAGCCGTCGTGGAGGTCATCATCTGGATTTCCTCCAAGTGTCTCTATAAGAAAGGGGCTGAACCAAATTAAAGTAAACATTTCCGCGCATTTTGTTTTGGCTGTGGTTGACAAATTTTAATAAATTCTTAGGTGTATTTTATTATTTTTTTGTTTAATGTACAAACGGTCGAATACGCTGTCTTTTGAGATTAACTGCTAGTATTTTATCGTTTAAATTTGAATGGAAGCGTATTCATCTGTATTATAATCCAAATTTATCTGAGTGTTTTGTTTTTCATTTGTATACTGGTTAATTTATATCGAAATTGTATGTGTGACGACTTCGTTAGGAGGAGAACGCAATTTATTTGTTAAAACCAGTTGTTATTTTGGCTAATGAATCAGATTTACAATAAATTTTAGTAAAGGCGACACTGAAACTAGCTAGTATCACCGCCTATTAAGTAAACTAGGTGATTTAATTAAACATAATGATTTGATTAATGTAACAATTGTGTTGACATCTCGATGGTGTTTTTTGTTAAATATTCATCATACATATCTTTAGGTTAATGTACTTATGGTGTTTTCTTTTTAATGTAAACCCATTTATTATATAGCACCTCATTTACGCGCACTTTAAATGTTCGTTTTTTTATGAGATTAGAGTCATTGAAATTAACCTCAATATTTTTGTAATCGTTTGAAGTAAAGTAATTACATTCGAAAGATTTGATTGATTATTGAATTATAACGTAACGTTTAAAGGTCGATGAATTAGTGCCTTATAGTATTTTCTTGAATTTGAGCATCTTTGATCACGAATTGAATTAATTACGATTGGTTACAAATTGACTTCAAATGATTTCCTTCCTTTGAAGAATAATTTCATCGAAAATCAGATTTATTAAATAAAGTAACATAACGTAGATTTTGAAGTAAATCGGTAGTTGATCGGTCAGCAGTTTGTTTTTTTTTGTGCATATGATAGTGTTACGAGTAGTTGCAATTTTTTTGAAGTGATTTTATAGGAATCCACATGCCGATTGTAGACACTATTGATTTGCCTGAGTTTGCTAAACAGGTAAGCGAGTTTGATTATTTGTTATGTCAGCTGTGTATTTTCCCGAATACAGGAATTACATCTTGATTTTGTCAGACTAAAATTGTCTCGGAGACTAAATGTTCGGGGGACGAAATGTCCGGGGAACAAAATGTCAGGGGGCCGAAATGTTCGGGGCCGAAATTTCTGGGGACGAAATATCCTGGGACGAAATGTCCGTATCTCCGATTTACACGAAATACAATGTATTGTATTCACCTTTGGAAACAAAACATTCAATATTTGAAGTGGGATCGAGATCTGATTGTGATTAAAGTAAAAGTAGGCCACAAATGGCGATTTTTACCCACAGAATTTCGACATGGTCTGGCTAGTATCCGAAATAATTCGTTTTTCTCTTATGTTTTCAACGCCAAGTTTCGTAAAATCCCTATAAAACAATGTAAATTCATGAAATAGTCTTACGTACCAAAATATATGTACTTAGGAATTATTTAGGGAATAAACAAGTTAACTAGGTGATTTGACATTTCCAAAATAGTAAAATTGTGATGATCTTGTATAGAAATATTCTCAATATACCATATTATCCACTTTTGACATTTTACTCTCATCAGTGTTTCTAAGCCCAGCAAAATGGGTTAATACTATTTATCAACCAAATTATCCAAATAATATAAACTCATACATAGTTCATTTTGAGCTTCTCATTAGTTTTGAGTGACTTGCCAGAATAAGATTTGGCAGTAGATCATTGTGAAAATCGTTCTATGGATAGGTTAATGTTTAGATTAGGTTGAGGTTTATCTATGGAAAATAGACCTTAACGCACAAAGCAATGCTGCCTGGAAACATCTTTAAAAAGACTGAAGATCCAGTACCAATGAAAGAGAATTATGTCAGACAAATTACAATCTTCACCAACTTTTCGTCTTCAATTAGGCAAATCATTTAGTGATGTAAAGATTAACACGTTTAAAAAAAACTAATACTAATATTTCCTATGGTCAGTGTTGCTTTCAGTTTTAATTTCAATGTAAATCAAAATCGGTTGCAAGTTCTAGCCGATGTGACACATGACGCATAACCTCACAACACAATTTATTGTGGTGCAGTTTATGAATCGTTAAATAGAAGCATGAAAAGCCATTTTAAAGCTCAAATACTCATATTCATTTCCATTGTACAAAGAAACGCAAATAAAGATTGACATGAATAGACAAATGGTAATGACAGCTAAGTGCGCCCGTTCATCAACACTCAATACTTATGCGGTACGAAAGGCCGTTCGCCTCTTTTGCACTACGTTTACCTAATATTCGTTATTTTAATACTGCTGAAACACAAAATGGGGCTTTATAAGAACAATCCACAATCATCCAAAACTTTGGCTTGTTTATGAACGCACAGCTGTCTTCTGTTGCCACTGGGGGCCATATGCATCGCTGACGAGCGTCGCCGAGCGCGCATGAAAACGACCGCAGTAAACGCGCAACTTTTGAAATTATTGATTTTGAAAGTCATACTTAGACTATTCGTAATTGAAAAAATACCACGGCATAGCCCCTTTTTAGCTATACAAACTTAATGAGTTTCCATCGCTGTAAAATGTAGTGGTGAGCAGGAAAAAATAAAAACCCCTATATTCAAGGTTACCCTGTATACCTATATTTTAAGTTTTACAAGTTATGTCACTTTTATGTTGCTAAACAAGTTTATTATACTTATGTTTTGATAATATAAATGTATTTTTTTTACTAATAGTATTCCTGAACAGGTTAAGATTGACCTAATGTCCTTAAGCACTCAGGAATGCTGGGAGGGGGTTAAGGATATTATTAGGTTGCCGAGAAATGTTTATGAACGGCTACCTTAAATTTACTTAAATCAAAGTTTGGAGGAAAACAGGAACAGGGTAGTGCATTCCACAATTTGGTGGCCGTGTGAAAAAAATGTAGTTTGCGCCCGTTTGGTGTGACAAGATGTAATTTTGAGTGCGTAATGATGGTATGAATGGGCAAACCGAGTGTTCCTAGAGAAGATGTCCTGCGGAGGTATTAAGGAGTGTATTTCGGAGGCACACTTGTTATTGTAATAGCAATAGAACAAGGAAAGAACCGAAACTATTCTCCTATGCTCAAGACACTGTCGGCCAGAAGTTAGAGACGGATTTGTAAGTCTTATAGTTCTATTTTTGGGTGCGGTTTACCATGTCAAGGGGGTATTGGGGAGTACTGACCCAGAGGTGGCCAATTGTATTCCAAATGAGGTCGAATTTGAGCCTTATGCAGTAAAAGGGGTTATTGCGATGTGAAGTACTATTTAATCTGTATAGAAATACCAGTTTACGGGCAGCGGTTTTACTGGCTGACAAAAGGTGGTCAACCCATGAAAGGTTCGATAATACGGACAGCCCTAACATAAAAATAGGGTTTGAAAACTTGAGATCTAAGCCATTCATATTTACAGCAGGAAATGATCGGTCTTTCTTGGGCAGACACAAGGAAACACTGGCTTTTGTCGGCGTTGAACGTGAGTAGATTATTCCTTCCTCATTCAAGGATACGTTCTAAGTCTCTGTTGGTTAAGGCTGCCATTTTCACTTTAACGTCCTGACTAGACTTATTATTGTGGTAAAACTGAGAAGAACCACAATGTAGGGTGCTGTCGTCTGCAAAGCAATGGATCGGGTTAGTTGTTGAGGAAATGTGATCATTTATCTATAGCAGGAAAAGTGCGGGAACTATGACTGAGCCTTGGGGTATGCGTTAATAGTAGTTTCTTTTGAAAAGAAGCCATCGACAACACGTATACGTCTTTTGTCAAGAAAGCTGGATATCCAATTGATGAGCGTATCGGATAAGCCGAACGAGGTAGGCTTGGCAAGTAGGCACTTGTGCCAAACTTGGTCAAGAGCCTTTGAAATATCTAAACCTACTGCGACTGTTTCACGGGATCTTTCTTATGTGTCATGCCAAAGTTGGGTGAAATATGAAAGAAGATAACCCGTTGAACGACTCTGTCTGAACCCATACTGGTGGTCGCTGAGGAGTTTATTGGGCGCAAGGAACGAAAGTAGTTGATGATTGACGGTCTTTTCCATGATTTTCGATAGAATGGATATCTATAGTTTGGGGATCGGTTTTGTCACCCTTTTTAGGAATAAGTTGGACATTTGCAACTTCACGATGAGGAAAACTCTCCAAATCATATAGAGATCGAAAGGAGTTTGGACAATACCGGTACTAGCTCGGGGGAGCATTTTTTAAGGACATAACGGGAATACCGTCAGGGCCGGTCGCCTTCTTTGAGTAAAGTTTATTGATAATTGATTCTAGCAGTTTATTTCGAAGGTGGATTGGTTTCATAGCGTATGGGGTAGATTTAGGCGACCGCACAATTTTACCAGAATCATTGAGACATGAATTTGATGCAAAGCAATCGGCAAAGAGGTTGGATTTGTCTGCAGGATCAGCTACTACAGCTCCGTCACGAGACGTTATGGGGGGAAAGGAAGATGTACTAACGTTTTTACTGATGGCTTTAGCTAATGACCAAAATTAACGACTACCGAAAGGACATGAGACTTCTTGGCATTTACGTTCTTCAAACATCCCTTTTGACCTTGGTGATGATGCCTTTGCAACTATTCCTTGCGGCAATATAGTCGGCGTGATTTTCGACAGATTTATTTGATCTCCATTTGGTATAGTGTTTATGCTTTTGCGATAACGCATCAACCCAAGCCCTATTAAACCATGGTTGTGAAGGGGAATGGTCTACACGATTGTGTTTTTTGGGCATGTATAACTCCATACTCATCAAGATAACTTCATTTATTGAAAGAGCAATGTTTGAAGTGGAGGGCCGTTTAAATCAGTACTCGCGCCAGGAGAAGGTTGCAAAAAAATGGCGCAGTTAGCTCCAGTTGGCTGATTTAAAACACCACATAGTTCTATCTGTTTTTTCGAGTAACAGCGGGATTGGGTACAGAGGAAGTTATTTCGGCTAAGCAGTGGTGATTGACCAAGTGGGGAAAGACTCGTGTTTTATACACAAGTGGGTTAGTTGTAAGGAAGAGATGTGGAGTATGATTGGGGTTGTCAGGGATTCTAGCCGGTTCGGAAATCATTTGTGTGAGGTCACAGGATACAGCAAATGCTTCTGCACTATGACCCGCGGGATTAGCGGTAGATGAAAATTGAAGCCAATTGGGGTTATGAGCATTAAAGTCTCCCAGAGTGAAGATTTCGCAAGATGGAAACTGTGGTAAAAGGTAGTCTATTTTCAGATTAAGGTAATCAAAAAGATCTTGGAAGTTATTATCATTGGGAGACCTATAAAAACAACAGTATAATTTAACAGATTGGAATGTTTGAACCAAATCGCGTCGAATTTGTTGTTTTCCAAAGTGGACATCCTCTTACAACATACCTTGGTATACCCACATACCCCGCATGTTAGGCGAAAGTTAGTGTGAAGGTTGCAGGTCAGGCGAGTCAGTGCTTCCAGGGAAGACTTGTGTTTCTGATAGAAACAGAATGTCCGGTTGCACTTGTTCAAGGTGTAGGTGAACAGCATTAAGATTCGAATCGTAGCAGTAGTGTATCCGAATGTTGGTACTTTCTTGCACTTGTTAGCCTTGATTTTGGCGTTGACGAATTTTTGCCCCCCTCCCTCCTCCAAAAATTCTTGGCACGGATCGACGAATCTATGTGAGACTGTGGGTGTCTCGCCCTACTCACCTAGAATATTGCGTTTAGAACTCATCATTTTAAGGGTTTAGCCGTTAAAACGCCACTGTTGGCTAGTATATGTTGGCGATTACATCAGAAATAAAGGAGTTAGTGACTGCCAGCCCGTACCGAACTCAGAAAATTGGAGCACCAATATTAAGGAGCCCATGGTAAAGGTGGTGGTATTGTACGGTGCGGCATGGGGTATACAGGCCTTCCACCTATGGAGTGTAGAATATTAGTGCTGAAAGGGAAACTTTAATTAATTTATCATTCAAAACAAACATAATTTTCTTTTGTACGATTGTGGAACTGCGCTGAAAACAAAACAGGATATTGATTAACTTAATTAAAAAAAAAGATTGTGCATAGATTATACCCCAATCTATTTATTTCGTGGGTGCCGACAGTATTTAGATTAACTCATTAGTGCATATGGTCCCCTATAAGGGAATCCTAATAAACACGACAACAGCGCATGCGCTGATATGTAAACAAACCACAAACCGTTGCTTTTAGTCTTCAGATAGTCTGTTTGTGACTTGTGAAGGAGCAGAACGATGATAAAGTGTTCCGTTGTGTAAAATTTATTACGTTGAATATAACATGGATTCCAATTTATACGTTACTACGCGTGGCGGGTAAGTTATTTTTATTTGACATCGTTACTATAAAGTTTTGTCATGTAAAATGTGTTTAGTTGTGTACAGTAATAGTGTAAGAATAGATAAAATTACATTTTGTAACATAATTTCAACTATTTTTTTTAATTCTACCTCAAATTTCGTCGTCCCTTATGAGGGACGTCATGCACCATGGTCATTTACTTCAGTATTTATTTGCAGTTTGAGTCTTCATGAGTTGCTTGCGGAACTTGAAGAAGATGAACCTGAGGAAGCTGAGGTTTATTTAATTCCGCCAAATGATGGTGCCTTAACCGATCAAGATAGCGATAAGTCCGACGAAGAGCATGAGGCTGATCCAAATCATTTTGGTGCTGCTGTTTTACGTACAGAATGCGAGGCCGTAGTACATAGAAGAAAACCACCAGAATATGACACGCAATGAGAATGGGGTCCTGTTGGGCCGTCATTTTCTATGAATATTCAGTGTGATCCAGAGCAACCACCAGCTGAAGTAATGAATCTCAACTCTCCACTACAGTTTTTTAAATTGTTTTTTGATGTGAGCATATGTCAGAATATCGTTACACAATCCAATTTATATGCATCTCAAAAAAATATAAACCTGAATTTGTCACTTGAAGAGTTATATGTAGTATTCGGTGCACTACTTCTTTCTGGGTACGCCAAAATACCCCAATAAAAGAATGTATTGGTCGCCTGAAAATGATGTGCGAAAAATTATGACTGAAAGTATAAGGCTGAATAGATTTGAACAAATAATACGAAATTTGCATCTCAACGACAATTCGAAAATTGATAAAGTTAGACTCTACAAACTTCGGCCAATTATTGAACTGTTGAACATAAACTTTAGGAAATATGGAGGCCTCGAAGAAAAACTCAGTATCGACGAAAGCATGATACCTTATTACGGGAAACGCTACGCCAAACAATTTATCAGAGGGAAGCCAATTAGATTTGGCTTTAAAAATTGGGCCTTGTGTACTAGTAATGGGTATTTGTTAGCATTTGACATATATATGGGGGAAATGTAGTTTTAGCACTACTTGATAAGGCGGAAATACCACCAAATAAGGGATATAAAATCTATTTTGATAATTATTTTACATCGTTAAAGCTTCTTAGTCACTTGTCTCAAAAAGGATACTGTGCTACAGGGACTTGGAGAGAAAATAGAGCAGAAAAATGTCCTCTAAAATCGAAACAAGAGTGGAATAAGGTAAAAAGAGGCACTTCTCATCTGATGGCATCACAAGATGTTGTAGTAGTTCAGTGGAAAGACAACAAAGTGGTAGCAGCTGCCTCAAATTTTGACACATTCTCAGACAAAACTGCGCCTCGTTATTGTAGAGTGACCAAGTCCAAAATAAACGTTCCACAGCCTGGTATTATATTCAACTATAACCGGGGAATGGGTGGCGTTGATAAATTGGACAATATGGTTTCGAATTATAGAACCAGGATCAGACAGAGAAAATGGTGGTGGCCAATTTTCGTGTATCTATTCGACGTTTGTGTAGTAAATTCCTGGCTGCTGATGAGGATTATTCATCCAGATGATCCAATTTGCTTTTCGTTACTGTCATTTCGAAGAAATCTAGCTCTAACTTTACTACACACATATGGAGTGAAGTCCAGCAGAGGCAAAGTGGCACCAACATTGCGTATAGACTCAAGATTCGACAAACTAAATCATTTAGTTGAATATTCAGAAACCGACCGCAGGTGTGCCTTTTGCAAAAAAGAGCGAATTTTGTTTGTAGCAAGTGTGACGTGGGTTTACACCCCAAATATTGTTTTAGTGCGTACACACAAAATAGTAGAAACGTGTAAAATGTTTGTTTTTTTTTTTAAGAAAATTGTATTTGTTTACATTTTGCATAGCGTCCCCTAAAAGGGACTCAATTTTTTGCTTAACTATTAATTTTTATTGTTAAAAACAGTGTTTTTATCGTTAATTACACTTTATGTAGTAAATATTTTTTTAAAATCCCACAGTTTTTTTATTTTTTCTAACTTCATGCACTAATGGGTTAAAACAATTGTTTATTTTGGTTTATAATTTAGTTATTAACTTGCATATTATTGTCATTTTAATTTTGATGTCAATTACTAACCCTTCTATTTGTCAAGTACTCGAGTTAACCGCTGACAAATTTTTGGCAAATTTTGTAAATTTTTAAAAATGCTTTTTATAACATTTGTGCAAAATAATTGAATTTTTCATATTTCTAAAGTATGGAACTATCCCAAAATATATTATTTTTTGCGAAAACTGTAATACTAGATTTATGACCAAAAAAATATACAAATTTCCGTCCTAATAGTGTCAACTACTAGTGCAGTTACCTTATGTGCATCGACGAGATGTAAAAGATCAGTGGATGGCCGTGAAAAATTGTAAAATCTCAAAATGCCACTTCTTTACTAACTCAGAGGTTGCCGAGCTATAATACGAGGATATAAACTACAGCGTATGCCTTCATGTGCACAATTTCTCTCTCTCTCTCTCTCTTTCTCTCTTCAAAGATTAATTTTTAATCTTGTCGATCAGAATTCCATGGGAGGACGTATTGACGGGTTTGCCACAATGTGCGGGCGCCGTAATTTTTGCTTATTCGTATAATGTACAAAAAATAGAAATAAGTAGACAAGATGTGTTCTGTTTTGCATATTTATTGCTATCTTCATATCGGTGTAAATAATTATGAACGCACAGCTGTCTTCTGTTGCCAGCGAGGGTCATTTGAATCACTGACGGCATCGTCGAACGCTCACGAAAACGACCGAAGTAACCGCGCAACTTTTGAAATGATTGATTTTCAAAGTCATTTTTCAGGAAAACAAAAGACTATTCGGAATTGAAAAAATGCCACGGCATAACCCCTTTTTAGCTGTACAAACTTAATAAGTTTTCATCGCGATAATTCCCTATTATAAGGTTGCCCTGGACACCCTGTACACTTATATTTTAAGTTTTAAGTTAGTGACTTTTGTGTTACTAAAACAGTTTATTATACTTATGTTTTGATCAAATAAATGTAACTGTTTAATTTTTTTGTTTCGGTGTCAACTACTGACAAATGGTATTGCAATTTTTGTAAATTGATAAAAACATGCTTTCTGTAACATTTGTACAAATCAATTGAACTTTTCATATTTCTGAAGAATGGAACTATACCAAACCATATTATTTTTTCGAAAATATTAGATTTATGAACAAAAAAATATACACATTTTCGTCCTAATGGTGTCAACTGCTATGGCAGTTACCTTATGTACATCTACGAGATATGCAAGATTAGTGGATGGCCGTAAAAATTCCTCCTATTTAATAACTCAGAGACTGCTGAGCGATAAAAAATTTCTTTCTCCCTCGGTCAGAATTCCATCGGAGGGTATATGCCCCGGTTTGCCACAATGTGCGGACGTCTATGAGGAGGATGTCGGTCATTTTTGCTTATTACTTAGTATTTATTATCATTCGTATAATGTATTAAAAAAAGAAATAAGTGCACAACATGTACTTCTGTTTTGAATATTTATTGCTAATCACTTTGGTACAGATAACAAACTCAATTCAGTTTTACCAACAGTAGAGTTTCATGCAGTACTGGGAGGAACGTGTACCCAAACATAACTTTAAATGAAAGAATAACAAGCTATAATTTAGATACTTTCAAAGTTGTAAAAGGAAAAGAAATTACATTATCTCAATACTTCAACAAATTCTACAGCGAATGTGTATTGTGTGTGTGTGTACAATTCGATCCAGCTGTCATGTGTTTTGTTCGAAATTGTAGAAGGGGTTGTGATTATTGAGATTATCCAGCTCTTTTACCTTACTTGACTTAAAGTGTTGTAGAGTCATGCTAATTGAAAATTTAATCAGCGTTTTTATAAAAATAATGAATTGAATACGATTTTATGTGGAATCAAAATTGCAGTATTTCTAAGTAGTTATTATATTATTTACAACAGTGGAAGGGTCACTAGATCATAAAATAATGAGAACCGACCGAAATCCTCTGTAGCGTATGATGAATTATTCTTTAGTAAATGCAAGATTAAAGTTTGTAAAAGTTCTGTCATTATTCAGGTTCATGGGTAGGTATTACTATTAGCTTTTTTCATTGTCATTTTTACTAATTAATGTTCGCTATAGAGATTTTCGTATAGATTTGTTAAAATAGAGGAAATGGAAAACGTCCAATCTGTATTGATTCTATCATTAATTAATAAATATTACCATATTTGTTTTATAACATGCAGCTCCATAGAGTTTATTTTAGCAAATTAACCCTACATATTTAATCTACGGAATCGAATAATACTTTTTATTAATTAGAAGTGGGTTAGTAAAGGGTATATTTTAAAATTATTTTGAAATATACAGTGTCCCAAAAAATGGGGCGCATCAACGTTGTTTTTTCTTATGGAGTGTGCTGTATTTATTGCACGTTTGGATTGTGCGTAAAAAATAAAATGAACCTTCTTAATCATTTCCTATACCTACCTACATTGTAATAAAACCTATGAACTTAGCCAAATCCAATTTTGATTATAAATATTCCATTAGTAATGGAAAATGTATTTACAGTTATCTACAATTCTAATATTAATATATTTGGATGTCATATGTAGAATTTTAGACGAATGTTAGCTTTCCATGTATATTATATAAAAATGCTGCTATCGTAATTACGTTAAAAAGAAATGGAAGCGTTTCGAGAATGAAATTATTTTGTTGCTGTAAAAAATGTAAGTAACATAATATTAAGTGTTTTTCGGTTTGAGTTTGTGTAATCTCGCTAAATGTATTTATTTGCCTATCAGTTCGTTTTTAAATAGTATTGTTAGGTCAATGGTCATTGAAGATTTAGTTGAACTATTCTGAGTGTTATTTGACTAAAAATATGTTTGTTATTTCGGTTCTAGTTATCGGGTTTTAGACGATACACGTGTGACTGAAGTTTTTCTCATATATTTGTATTTTTATGAGTAGTGGTAAAAGATGACGTAATATTTGGGGGATAAAGGGTTTTTATTTTTGACAGAGTTGGTTAAGGGCTTGGGGCAAATGTTGGTGTTCATCGGTTAATAGTAATATTTGCGTTTCCACTGCAGAGGTAAAGTGTGAATTTTAGTGCTTTCCTTTTTTTTTGAGAAAATTTACGCTTTAAGTGAATTGAGATAAATGTGCGTGTATGATACTTTGCATTTGTAAAAGCTTGGACCAGATTATTGTCATTCACCCCATTGTACCCACAGTCTGTTTAAAAATAGACTGTAAATAAAGTTGCTAATATATTTTGTGTATATAACAAAGAACTTCGTGTAAATAAGTTAATGATTTGTGAGCATAAAAGCAGTTGGACAGTTAGTAACAGGCCGCCTGGATTAGATTAAAAAAATTCGCTGATCGTTTGCGAGTATAAATTAAAAGAATTAGTTAGTTTCCCTAACGTTACTAAGAGTTTTCGTTTACTGCTTTGGTTTGTGTTTGAAGAAAGAGTTGAACATTCAATTGGTATTTTCCGATCAACTATAAGGGGCCAATCGCACGAGAATTGCACCCGGTCGCTGTGAGATGGAAATGAAAAAGTTAGACTGAAAATTTGTGCAAAGTTAAGGTGATTACATTCCTCTTTTTTTGTGATTTCATTAAAAATTGTAGAACTGTATTGAAATGCGCAAATAAATACGCTTTCTTTTGTTGTATAGTACCGTATAGATGCCCTTCAGGCTAAAGGATCCGTTACCAAAGCGTGATCACCCTGTTTTTTGTCATCTGTACGCTATATAGTTTTTCAATGTACACTGATATTTACATTTTAAATTTTATAAAATGTATTTTTACTACATGGTCAATATGGTGATAATGGGGATAATTAAAATTAAGGTTTAAGATTATTGATTTTGGAATTTTAAACTTGCAAGTTTCAACCAATTAATTACATTTGTTATTGAAATTTTAAGTAACAATGTTGCGTTTCACTTCCTTTCAGAAACGAATTTATTTGTACATTTTACTCATTGAATATTATTTTTTATTTTTATAATATGTAGTGTTAATGAACTTCAAGCGTATTATTTGAGTATTGTATGTAATATTCTATGTGATTTTCGCCCTATCTCACAGCACTATCATTATTTACAGTTCACATAAATAGTAGGCAACAATAGCTTTGTTTACTTTCTTGTTGCTAATTGTTTTAATAGTATTTTTTTCAAATTATACGGCCTGGCAGTGACGACGACTAATGTTATATGGAACACCCCGTATTTTATTCTTTCATCGCGTAGTAAATTTGTTTACTGTATAAAAATTATAAAGAGTTACGATACCTAAATTTTGTAGCTTTGGAGTTATTTTCTAAGTACCTTAAAAGCATAACACGCTAAAAACCAAGACCCCTTTTCCAAAATGAACTGATACCTCAGAGCCCCATAGCCAAATTACTTTAAAAATTCTATCTCTAGTTTTTTTCTTATTGATACAAAATACTTACCAATTTAAAAACTTTGCAGTTGGTTAAGTGAGTAAACTTGACATCATTTTTTATCAAAATTTAACAAAATAAATAGAAAATTCAGTAAATATCAAGTGTAAGTAATAATTATTAATACAAATTACGTAAAAATACTTAAGTAGGTAATTATTTTTTGAAAAAAACATTAAAATCGCAAAGTAAAGATCACAAAAATAAAGAATTCAGTGTGATCGATGAACCGGGTGACTTTCTACCAATCTAGCTAAATCTGCTTCAATATTGGTGAGTTACAGCCTTAAATCTCGGCGTTCGTTGATTTTCAAGCGGTTTCTTTGTTTTGTCAAAATGTTTGTAACCACATTGAAGCCTATTTCCACTAGGTATAATGATGGAAAAGTGATAAGGTATTTTTCAGCAATGTTCCAAAATGCAGGATACTGTTTTTCAATGTTGCGCTACAACCAGAACTTCTGATAGCCTTATTTGAACTTCTGCTTGAGGTCCTCGTCTGTGCTGATGGTGATCAACCCTTCTTGCATTATCACATTGGCTTCTTCCAGGGCTGTGATATTGTACGGATTTATTATCCATTGAGGAATTTGTAAATTTAAGAGATCCTCAAACCTCTTAGTAAAATCCTTGTGTAATGCGTCCAAGTGAGTGACATATGATAAAATAACATCATCTTGAAGCATTTCTGGTAATTTTGACAAAGGCGGAAACTGAATATTCTTTTCTGCTTAGATTTTATTTATAAATGATAAGTTTACCCACCCAGGCCGATATTATTGATTTTGTTTTAATCAAGTTGAGATCGTCACCTTGCAGCTGCAAATTAACTTTGTTAAACATACCAAAGATATCAGTCAAGTAATCAATACCTGTTTTACAATTGTTCTGATTTTCTTTGAAATGTGGATCTTTTTCTTGTAAAAACTCCAACACAGATTCAAAAATAGCTCAACATGTTGCTAAGCAAGAGTCTCTTGATAGCCAGCGAACTTCAGTGTGCAGAAGTAACCGAGTAAAGACTTCGTCGTTTTCCTCACATAGCTGAGCAAATAACCGAGAGTTCAAAGAATTGCTTCGAATCTTGTTGACAACATTTATAACATATTGTAAAGACTGGTGCAATCTAGGACTCAGATTTTTTGCTACTAAATGCTGTCTGTGAATCACGCAGTGAATGATCAGTACCTCAGGCAGTTGTCGCGTTAAGTGAGCTATAAAAAAAACCACGATGACGACCAACCATAGATGGTGCACCATCAGTCGCAACAGAAATAATGTTCTTCCATGGAATAGCTTTGTCGGTAAAAAACGTTCCACGGCCTGAAAAATCGATTCTTCTCTGGTATGTCTCTAAATATGTAGCAAAAAGCAGTTTTTGGCACATATTTTCATCTTTAATATATCGAACATATCCTAACAACAGAGCTTCATTGCCGTGTAATGTAGACTCATCCAACTGGAGAGAGAATCGGTTGGTCTGTAAGAAATTGTATAAATTGTTTTCCACGTCGCGACCCATCTCGTCTATTCGTTTCTGAACGGTATTATTGCTCAAAGGAATTCCTTTTATAATATCATGTGCGGGCTTATGAAATACGTTGTTGAGAACCTCCGCAATGGCTGGTAAAATAATCTGCTCTCCAATTGTGTGGGGTTTCCCTGACTTCGCTATTAGTAAAGATATATTATAGGACGCTCGTAAACCATCAACGTCGTGCATAGATGATGACGCAAACATCGATCTTATGGATGACCTTTTCTCTAGTTTTTCTTTAAGTGCTTGAAAGAATGACAAGGGCTTACTTTTTTTGTCAGTATGTATTCTTGATAAGTGGTCCTCCATTTTTGAAGGCTTCATGGTATCGTTACTGAATACTTTTTGACGTATGAGACACATCGGCAAGTGTTGATTTGATAGAGATGGAATAAATCCAAACTTCAAGTAGTCCAAATTATATTGTCTGCATTTTTTTTTCGTGTCTGCCATCTTAAAGCTCGCAGTAAACCTGCAATTCAAAAAAAAATGTTTAAGAAACTACTTAAAAAAACAACAATAAAACTGTTAAATTTGCACACGAGCTAATTTTTATCACACTTAGGTACTGCATGTTTTTTAGGTATGCTCACGAACTTACTCATTGATAAACTTGGATAGTATAGAAAATTTGTATTAGGTGCCAATCAGGGTAAAACACGAAAACAATGAAAATTGAACATTTATAATTTTAGGTAACAGCTTTTCTAAAGTAATTTCAAAAAATACTTAGAAAAATATTAAAACGTTTTTTGGTACTTACCCTATTACTTTTTCATAAACTGCAGAAATGTGTGGTTAAGCTATTAACGCGCGCAGGTAACTAAGTACTTTGTAAATTCTTTTTCAATCACTTTATTTAATTATGTAATCACTTTGTAATATCTTGAAATAAATTGGTAGATGAGTGTATTATCATTCAAGCTCCAACGAATTTCAAAACGCAAATGAACTTTTAACCTAAGTGCAAGCGTATTATATAGTAATATTTCAGGAGCATGTTTGGACTTGAACTTGATCATGAATTCGTTCGTGTTAAAGCGCGTATATACGTCAAATTTTAAAAGTACCACAATGATACTTCCTACTAAAATATTCATTCTTATAACAAGTTGGTACACGTAACATGACTCATACAGTATCTTGAAAGTTTCAAATAAGAACTTGTTTTAATTAATAGGGGTCGATTTTTAGACCTCGTCGACTCCCAAAATCAGTTGTCGTTTATGTTGACCCCTGGGAAACCGATTTCGACCCCAAGGGGTCGGTATCGATCACTTTGGGAATCCCTGCGATACACAGTACTTCATCTATTCATTAATTATTTTTCTGATCACAGACATTTTAAAAGTATTCAATGATCCAACAAACTAATCATATGTAGATGGCTCATTTCCGTAGCTCATCATACGGCGCTATATATATATATATATATATATATATATATATATATATATATATATATATATATATATAGGTATACAAACCTGAATAAAATGCACTTGTTCCAATAAACTTGTACAATCAATCAGACCATTCACAAATTTCTACAGAAACAATAGGTCTTGTACTTTCCTTCTTGCGTCCAGTGATGGCATTCCGCCCTTAAACATTTCCTTCGAATTTTTTCAATTTTATAGGTGTCTATGGAATGGCGACCAGATGATAGGTGTATATTCCAATAGACTTCTTACGAATGTACAAAACAAAACTCTATGGTGTTTAAAATTCAGTGCTTTATTAAAATAGATTGTAACGGTATAAACGGGTTGTAGAACGGGATTACAGATAAATTGGCCTTTTTGCCCCGACTAGCCAGCGTATGGGTGTAGGTCAGATGTTGAAAAATTTTGCACATCCAGAATAATAAATCGTACGTAAGTCAAAATAGGGGATGAAGACGTAATCAGATCGGTTTTGGGCGCCAGAATGTTTGGTAGTCAAAATAAGGGGTCGTCGTGCCAAAATTACGAGTACATAGCGTGTCTAAACATACAAAAAACATACGCTTACCTATCCGCAATCAATTCCAGGGGTGCTGGACAGCAACTCAGCAAACTACCTGAAATCGGGCTTCAAAATCGCACTACACGCTTGTCAAATAAAAGCGTGATAAACTCTCAATAAAGTTACGTTAATACACCTCAGTGTAAATAATTAGGCATTAAATAATAATCAAAACAAAACAAAAAAAATCTATAGAATGCACTCTAAATGAATTAATACTCAACAAAAAATCAAATAAAACACTAAATATTAATAGCGATATTACTCAATAAAACAAAAAAACTAACTTCGTTACGTTAAAACTAAATTACCGGTAACTTGCAATTTGCAAAAAGAAACTTTTATGCAACACAAAAGGGTTCCCACAG